>VXAC01004701.1:156775-254667 GCA_013399225.1 Rhipidura dahli | reverse complement strand
GCAGCTCTGCAGGTGGGGGCTCAAGGACCATCAGACCCCTCCCAAGTGTTCTCCCTCAGATTTCCCATTTGCAGATTTCTAAAGCTCTGCTGGAAACCCGGGATGAGGGGAGATAGCTCTGCCTGGCTGGGTCTGCCAGGGCCCTGCTCACAGCCCTGGGCAGACACCCCAAGAGCACCAGGAAAGCATTCCAGGGTGGAATCTCAGGAAGGTTCAGTTCAGACTGTCCAGCACAAAGCAGCAGGAGGGGCTCTGGGCAGGGAGGAAAGGCAGAGTTTGTAAAATGGGCTGGGAGCTCCCAGGGCATCCAACACTCTCTGCTGCAGCCCACAAGGATGAGAGCAAGGACCCATTTTCCCTTTCATTTAATCCAGGCCTATTTATGCAGCGCTGACTGCAAAGGCCAGAGAATGGAAGTGCCCTTGGAAGGAAATCCCAGCCCTCAGCACTGGCTCTCAACCACTCTCTGAAGTCTGTTTGATGAAGGGATGCTGTGCTTTGTCACCCAGCGCTGTGGGCTCCATTATGGCTGCTTTGTTTTGAGTCCCCACCTCCAAAGTCATTAAATACTTGCTTTCTAATGAAAATGGATTGGATTTGGCCAATAAATCACTTAAAAGCCATCTGCCACTGAAAAAAAAAAAACCAACCTTCTAAAAGCCAAATTCCCCCAACTCCTCCTTGCATATTTTTCCCCTCTGCTTTGGATTTTAGAGGGAAAATATGTTTGGATAATCCATCAATGGCAGCTTTCTCCTGGGAAGTGTGAACAGACCACAGCAAAGGCTCAGCTTGGCTTTGGCTTCCAAAATCACTTCATGGACCACTCGGAAACAATTCAGGCAGCGGAGTATGAGCTCTGAATATTGGTGCTGCCCCAGATTGTTTTGTTTTCATTAATAAGATTATTGCAGTGAAAACAGGCTCTCTGAAGCCTAATTTTCCTAGCAATTGTTAAATAATTCATACCCATCTTTTCTGTCTCTTTAATGCCTCTGAAAAATCAAAACCCTTCACAAATTAAAGGCCAAATCCTGTTTACTCTTTCCATTTCTAAAGCAACTCTGACATCAATAAAGGCTGTTTTTGTGACTTCGGCTCAGATTAAAGTTCTGTCAGTGCAAGAAGTTTTTATTTTTTTCAACCAGGAGCATATTTTTTTTTCTTTTTAATCAAAATAATTCTCTTATGCAAAGCTCTAAAAATACAAAAGCAAACCCTTCCAATATGGCCAGAATGGTTTCCTTCATGAAAATGGATTACATGAACATTTCCTACCAATAAATTACAGCTTCCTTCAGGAAGGAGAATTTGCTCCCTTGCCTGCAGCTCTGTTCTCCCCCTGAAGGGACAAGCCAGAGGATCAGTGTCTCTGCCCAGTTTCCAGGGCCTTTCAGAAGGAAGCTGGACTGACTGGTGCTGGAAGGATTCAAGTTTTACTTGCAGCAACACCTTTGATTTGGCCTGGAGCAATGGTTTTGTGGAACCACAGAATAACCTGAGCTGGAAAGGATCCACAGGATCATCGATGCAGCTCCTGGCCCTGCACAGACCCAGCACAGACCCTCCTGGTCCTTCACCTCCCTGTCCCTCCTTTGGATCATCTCCAGGAACTCTGGATCTCACACTGCCCCAAAGTGCCCCCAGTGCAGAGCAGAGAGGGACAATCACATCCACAAAATATTTAGCAAGTGTCCCAGACTCCCAGCACAATGATGGAATTTGCTCCAGCATCAATGAGCAAAGAAACACTTCCTGCATTTATTTTCACCCAGCAATCACTGAAACAACCGAGGAGCCCCCAAATTACTTTCCTGACTCCAGGCAGCCTCTTCTCAGGCAAAGCAGGGAAATGTTCTGGTGACAAGAAGCCCCACCCAAGGCTGGGCAGGGTTCCAGGGGGTTCCATCTGCTCCAAGCTGGCCTGGAGGCTCAGCACCCACGGGTGCATCTCTCCCATTCCTTCCCTGGGGCAGGTATTTAATACTGAACCCCAATCCCACTCCATGCCCCCAGATGTCCCACCTCAGCAGTGCTCAAACTCTGCTTTTGCAAGGTCACTTGGCCAGAGCAGCCAGGCAGGAGCCCCTCCAGGTCCCTCTGTCACGTCCCTGTGACAGCCCTGCCCACAGCCCTGGGCAGCTGCACAGACACAGAGCCTCCACTCCAGAAGCTTCTCCCAAACTCACAGAAGAACCACATGGCTTTGGGCCCTCTCCCAAATTCTGCTGCTTGCTGGGGACCTTGCCAGGCTTCAGCAAGGTTTTGATCTTCTGCTCTGGGTGCAGCCAATCCCAAGGAGAGTCTTCCAAGAATAGCAAGATCTGAAGTGAGATCCAGCACTGACATCCATGGAGAGCCTGCTCATCCCATGGGCTGCTGCCAGCCAGCTGCAGGTGCACAAACCTCAGGTGCCCCCTCAGCAGAGACTCTCCAGACAGTGACATCAATCTGCTCATCTTGTAAAACCTGACACCATTACAAATTATTACAGAGCCTTCTTTGCACTTGGCACTAAATTAAGCCACATTAAAAACCAGCAGATGAAGAATTCCTTGTAAAGGGGCCCAAGAGCAGCAATCTGAGCTCCAACACATCCATGGCAGCTTTCTCACACCACAGGGAATCTCTGGGAGGTTTAAGAGCTTCAAATTAGCACACCAGGGAGTGAAAGTCACTTTGTGCAGCCAGTTGAGGATCACTTCTCCCAGTACCATTAATATAAAAACTGAGAAAGTCAATTAAAAGATTTTTTACTATGTGGCCTCCAATCATCCCCAAAAAGCCCTCAGCACTAAAAGGAAAATCCAGACTGAGAACACTGAAGAGGTTCTTGCTGGAGTACTTCAGAAGCTGATAAAGCACTTGATGGTTTTAATTTAATCTGCAGACGGACGACAAAGTTATTGAGGTCATGATTCTGACCTAAATCTTCCCTCTCCTGCATTCCGAGCCCAAACAAGACTGACACTGATTAAACAAACAAAAAAAAAAAAATCCCTCAATTTCTTCTCTACAAGGCCAGGCTGGACGAGGCTTGGAGTACCCTGGGACAGTGGAAGGTGTCTCTGCCCATGGTGGAACAGGATGCACTTTAAAGTCCCTTCCAACCCAAAATCTTTAGAGATTCTTCTATTCTTTGTTTTCAAGTTTTCAGAGCTTCATTCTCTGGGGCAGCCAGGAGTGATCAGGCCTTGGGTTTCAGCTTCACATCCCGGGAAGCACAAAGCTCCAGGAGCTAAGGATGGATGGGTTTGGTTTTGTTGAGGTGCTGACACAATAAGATGTTTGCAGCAGCTCTTTCCAGAAGCACCAACAAAGCCTTGCCTGGGGAAGAGCCACAGAATCCCTGAAGGCTTTGGGTTGGGAGGGACCTTAAAGCCCACCCAGTGCCACCCCTGCCATGGCAGGGACACCTCCCACTGTCCCAGGCTGCTCCCAGCCCCAATGTCCAGCCTGGCCTGGGACACTTCCAGGTTGTTCCCATGCTGGGAACCTTTTGGGGCTCCAGGGATTTTGCTGGAAACAATGCTGAGCCCTGACATGGAACTGCAGCCAGTGCAGGGATGGAGGAGAACCAGACCCCAAGGGAGATAAAGCATTTGGGCGGCCAACACAGAGCTTTGGCCTCCTTGACCTGCTCAAGGAGAGTGGCTTTAGAGCCTGGGGTGGACCACCAGTGCCAACATCTCATCTTCCTGTTTGATTAGAATTTTGTCTGTTTGGGTTTCATATGAAGCCACTGAAAAGCTCCATGAGCCTTCTGCAGCTGTTGGGACATTCCCACCCATCCCATCCTGTTCCTCTAAGCAAACAACAGCATCTTCTCACACATTCCAGATGAAGTTTCCAAAAACAAACTCTCACTTCACCACCCCACATCTGGCTCCTATGGAAATCTACCCCTCAACTTCCAAATGCCAGAAAAGTGAGAACATTTTACAACCATCTTCACACAGAATCAGGGATCTTCCTGCAGTGTGGAGATGTTAAAGCCAGAAAGAACCGATTAAAAAATATTCAGCATTTTGTACAAACACCTCAAGATTTTTTCAAAACAAACCAACAGAAACCCACGAAATATCCTGAAAATTCTGCCTTTTCCTCACACCCGTGTCCAGCAGTTTGCACCATCCCTGAGATGCCTTCTGCTACCTTGAGCACCCCAACAGAGATGAAATTATTTATAAGAGTTTAAGCAAACCTGTCTGAATCTGTTATTGAGGGTCTGATATGCACCTTGCTAACCCTGCAAGGCTGGGGATGTGCTACAGGAACAACTTGTCCCAGGCACAGAAATCCTCTTCCATCATTTCATGGCAGGAGAGGTTATTCCCAAGAGCCCATGGCTATTTCAGAGTTTGTGCAAATCCTGTGTGCACAGAAGTTTCAGGCTGTTACAGTGAATTCCTAATTCCTAGGAATTAGACTAAAAGAGGAAAGGAACACCGTTTGTTTAATTAAAATGAAGAAAACACCTCTGGGCTTTTGAACACCATCATGGGATGATGGCTGCAGGAAGCCCCATGGAAAAACCCACAGTTAGTGGTTTCTGGAATTAATAAATAAATATAATAATGATCCCACCACAAATCCCTAAGGTCCTACCACCAATGAAAGCCCAGCCACCAGGGAGGGGCAGCTCAGCCCCCCCGAGCTCTGTGACTGAGGAACGCTTTAATTAATCACAAACATTTTATTAAGCAGCAGAACCTTCTCTCCACTCCTGCGCCATACTCAATAACCTAAAACCCCTCTGGTTTTTCCCATCTCCACCCCTGCACCATTCCCACACCTGGGATGAAGTTTGCTCTTTCCTAAGTACACTGCAAGAGCCAATTCATTAACATTTGTGAGGCTGAGACAGCAGGTAATTGGGTGGCTTAATTAACATTATTTTCATCTTTATAAAAAACCCCAAACCTATCAGCCCTTCTATTCTTTCCCGATCCATAACTCTCAAACCCCATTTCCTCCTCACAATGATCTTAATTCTAATTAAACGAGCTTTTGTCTTCCAGCACCAGTAAAGACAAAGTGCCACATAAAACATCTGCAGCAAAGCCCTGTGTACAGCCCAGTTTAACCCAAAAGCTGCCTCCCAGCTGCCATCCATGCCTGGCAGGTTTGCAAAGAGGCTTCTCTGTCACCTCTGGAGCCACCTGAGGGCTTCCCCAGCCCCAGCACCTCATGGGAGTTGCTCACCAAGGGAGCCATTGAACCTCTGCCTCCACTGCTCGGCACAGCCACGTGTGGAAAAGGCAAAGAGAAAGTCAGGAAATTCATGACATTGTAAATAATCCAGTCTGGCCAGGGAGGTGGTGCAGTCACCACCCCTGAAGTGTTCAAGGAATGAGCAGACCTGGCATCTCACAAAGTGGTTTTGATGCCTTTTCCTGGTCTTAAAATCAAGAATCCAACATGGTTAGAGGGGAAAAAGGGATTTTACCTTGGGATTTATTTTAAGGATCCTTAAGGACACCAGGTCGAATGCACCTCCATGCACACCCCAATCCCCCCTAAAAGCTCTGCTCTGACATTGTAGGTGTTACTAATTAGCAAATCTATCAAAAATTCCCCAATGAGAGGCTTGAGTGAGCCCCCCTCCCCAAGGAACCTTCCCCTGGATGGTTCTATCTCAGTTTACAAAATGTGTTCTGGAGAGGCCCTTGGGCTCTGGGCACACTGATCCCTCACTGTGAAGCTGCTGAAATGTTCAGTCTCCCAGCTTGGCAAACAAGCCCAAGAATGGAGGCAAAAAGCACTGAGAACACAGAAATTGTAAAAAGGTATAACAGGGGTATAAAAGAAAAGACAAAAATCATCCTGGCATCAGTTTACTGGGCACAGGGGCACCTAGTCAGGGGCTGCACTTGAGGGTTTTGGAGAGCTTTTCTGTCCTCAGTGGCTCTGATATGTCAGTGACAGTGGGTCAGTGCTCTGTCCCCTCACTCTGAGGGACCCAGGCAGCAAAGATCCAGGTTTCACAACTCCTGCCAGCAGAGAAGCTGCAGCCCCATTTCCACACTCAGGTGAGTGTCCCTCAGCCCCAGGGCTGTGCAGGGTTCACTCTCGTGGTTCCTGGATGAGATGCAGGAGCAGGAGAGCATTTCATTGTTTTCCTGGGCCAGACCCCTGGAGCCATCAGGATCTCACACCTGTAACCACAAATCCTGGGGCTGCCTCTGAAGCACCATCAGCACATGGAGCCAGAAACCACCCGAATTTCAGCAGTTTTTGGACCAAAGCTGACGTGACACAACCAAAGCAGATCAGGTTTCACACCAGTGAAACAACAGGCTTCAGATCTCAATGAACCTCAAAAAAGTTCATGTCCTGTCAGTGGGAAATAAATAATTCCTGGAGGTGCTAAAAAGCTGGTTCCCACCATGGGATACCCCAAGATCAGGTCATCAATCTGCTGTTTCACAGCATCTCCAAAGATCTCACTTGGATTTCCCAGAGGTCACTGAAAGCATCAGCTTCCTTCCATTTTTTGTGGCCTCATGGGTTTCTGGACCCTCAGCAAACTCTGATCAATGCCTGTCACCAATAACTGGATAAATCCTGGCTACATCTCCCCAGCAAAGCCCATCCAGACATGGAATGCAGGCACAGATTCCCTCCCAACACTCAGCAGCACCAGGAAATCCTGCAGGAGCTCACTCTGGGGAAGATGAGAATCTCTCTGATGACCATTTCAAATGTGACTTTCTGTCTGCCTCCTCTGGGAGAGCTAATTCAGCCATGATCCATTACCCTGCAATCACAATTTCATCTCCTGCACAGAGGTAGGCAGAGCCTGGCAAGGCAAGCCTGGCTGTGAAATCAGGCCCTGCTAGTGCTGAAACTGGGGAGATCTTTGGTGTGTCAGCATTTTAAATGTTAATGTGACAAAAATCCAGCACAAGATGTAGTGCAGAGCCCAGGAGTCAGACCAGAATTCCTTCCAGGGATTCTCTGAGGCTGCTTCTTGCAGGGTAAAGCAGGAGCCAGTTTGAGACTGGACCATATTTTAGATAAATTTCATTTTAAAGAGGCCATCAGCTCTCTGCCTGGATGGATAATCATATCCAGGAATTATCCATGAGAGAAAGCTGCCCCAAACACAGCCATAGATTCTGTCCCCAGTCCCCCAGTGCATGGATTTGGTCACTTGTGGGCTCACAGGGCTGGAGCAGCTCTGGTGGGCAGGGAACTTCTGCTGGGGCTGCTACAGTCCCCACACACCAAGAGTAAACCCAAAAATAAGGGATAAACACCGAGAGTAAACCCAAAAATAAGGGATAAACCCTTTACTTCATTCCCACCCTTTTATCCTGAAATATCTCTAAAAAGCTGATGTGCCTCTGTGTGCTGTAATTCCCAAACTCCTCTAATCCCATGCCTGGTTACATGGAGCTGCTCTGGTGTCCCTTCCATGCAAATTCTGCTCCAAGGGCAGCTTTTCAGAGCACTCTGTGTCACACAAGGAGCTGCAGTCGTTATTTCTGCTCAGAGTGTGGCTCCACAGTGGGACAGCAGTGCCATTGCTCTCCTGCTGGGGCACTGCCCGTTTATCTTCTCCAACCCTCCCCCAGTGCCTGCTGGTATTTCAGGTGTTTGATTATCAATCAGGCCTGGGAGGTTCCTGGGTGCCTCAGGGCTGTGTCCTTCCCCTGGGCTCCCTCAAACCCCCGAGGCCTCAGCAGCAGAATCCACATTTCAGGTGCCTTTAACAAATCCAGGTGTCTCCAGAACCCTCCTCTGGTCTCTTTTCCGTGATGCTTCCTTCAGCTGAGAGCAGAGCTGGCAGATCCCAGGCCGTGGATGCCATGGGGATAGTGGGGCACCCCCTGCTCAAGGGCTGTGTCCAAAAGGGACTTAAGGGGTGCACAAAGGTTGTAGGAACCCCAGATAAAAACCTCTCCCAGGTCCCAGCTCCTCCTGTCAGTGCCTGTTTGCCATCAGCTGAAATGCATGGATGTGATGCTCAGTGTCCTGCCCAGATTTTAGCACCATGCCTACATTTTTTAAGATTAAACAAGCACCAGAAAAACCCAACAGGACCTTCTGGGCCAGTAGGAGCCAACTCCCACAGCAAACCCTTCCCTTCTGTGGGTCAGCAGCAGATCCATCCCCAGGCAGCACCTCTGGTTCTCAGCACCAAACCAAGAACAGGAAATGTGTTGTCCAACATCCCTGTGACCCCAGTTACTCCTGGCTCATTGGTAACCCCAAACTGCCTCACATCTGGGGAGCCTGGGGCAAAGCCACGTCCTAAAGAACCAAAATCCTCCTTGTGTAGGTCCTGACCTTCCCATTCCAACTCTTTGTGATCACCCAACCCGCCAGCTCCCCTCAGGTCTCAGCTCAGAAACTCCTCAGCTCATCACTCTCTGCCTTCTCATCTCCCCTCCATCAAACCCCTTCCAAAAACCAACATCAATCCCCTTCCAAAGACCAGTGAAGCCTCCCCCTCCCTCCCACCAAACACCTTCCCCAAACCAAAGCCGTCCCTCCCCAGGTGGCTCTGCCCCAGCGTGTCCTTAGCCAGCCCTGAGTGCACTGACAGCAACTGCAGCCCCATTCTGTGAGCACAGCAGAGCACAGGGTGCTGCCAGGTCTCTCTAAATGTCACACTGGGGGGTCCAGCTTTCTCAGACACTTCCACTGACAGGTTTTGGAGCCCAGCCAGCTCCCAGGGTGGTGCCACAGTCACAGGGGGACACTCCCTGTGCCAAAGCTTTCCTGGACCTCCCAGCTGCACCACTTCAGTTTAATAAGAGAGGTTGTTCTTCCTTCACTTCTGTGTTTACTGGCTGAGAAAGGTTTATCCCAGCAGTGTTGATCCCCTTTTATCACCCTCCAGAGGCTCCAGCTGGAGCTGCCAGCACCACACTGCCCACACCTCACATGCAGAGGCTTTTGGATTCCTCAGCTCTGCCTTCTGCATGGCCCAGCCGTCCTTGGACAACTCCAGCAGCCTGAATTTGGTTAAAATAACTGTTTATTTGTCAAAAGCCCTGATTCCTGTCCAGAATAAACTGACAGTTCCTCCTCTGAGGGCTGAATGAGCTGCCTGGAACAAGGGAGCCAAAGGAACACCAAGAAGTCTCTGTGTGAACGGGAACAGAGCTAATTGCAGCTCCCAGGGGATGTGTCAGGGACCGAAGCAGAGCAGTTTGGGTTCAGCACTCCCAGCAGCTGCTCCGTGCCTGAGGACGAGGCCTCTCCAGATAAACCACGCCAGGAGCCGGGGGGGATCTGTCCCCTGGGCAGCCCTGATCACACCCGGGACACCCGGGGGCTGGGGAGGGAAAAGCTCTGAGCTGGGCAGCCAGAGCAGTCCCAGCTCCCAGCCACACCCAGCTCTTCCCTCCCTCCTGCTCTGGGCTCATCCCAGCCCTGAAGCCTGGCAGGGCTGGAGCACGTTTCAGAGCTGCCAACCCTTCAGCTGGAGTGTTACAACAGCCTGAGACACATTTCTCCAACGTTTGCCCGGGGAGGAGAGGGACTTTCCATTCAGGAAAACACAGTGCTGTGTTTCATGGATCACACTCAACCCATCCCATGGGAATAACCTCTTCATTCCTCATGGTTTGCACAGACTCAGCACTGGAACTGAGACAAAGCCACTTTGTCACCTGCACTGCAGCACAAGGCTGGGCAAACCTGCACAGCTCCTGCACCTCCCCAGTGGGTTTGTTACCCTTTCCCAAACCCCTTCACCCTTCCAAACCCTCCCTGGCTCATGTCACACAGCTGGTGGGGGTTATGCGTTGTCCCTGCCTCTCCCTGCCTCACTTCATCTTCCTGCATTTTCATAGAACCAGGGAATGGGTTGGGTGGGAAGGGACCATAAATCCCATCCCATTCCACCCCTGCCATGGCAGGGACACCTCCCACTGTCCCAGGCTGCTCCCAGCCCCAATGTCCAGCCTGGCCTTGGGCACTGCCAGGGATCCAGGGGCAGCCACAGCTGCTCTGGGCACCCTGTGCCAGGGCCTGCCCACCCTCCCAGGGACCAATTCCTTCCCAATATCCCATCCAGCCCTGCTCTGTCTGATGCCATTCCCTGTGTCCTGTCTCTCCAGGGTTCTGTGTGTCCCTCTCCAGCTCTCCCACAGGAGCTGGATGCCTCCATGCCCCTGGTGCTGGTCAGTGAGAGCCCCCAGCCCTGGCACCTCCTTGCCCCTGCTGCTGGTCAGTGAGAGCCCCCAGCCCTGGCACCTCCATGCCCCTGCTGCTGGTCAGTGAGAGCCCCCAGTGCTGGTTAGTGTGCGTGCCCCAGACCTGGCACCTCCTTGCCCCCAATGCTGGTCAGTGAGAGCCCCCAGCCCTGGTGCTGGTCAGTGAGAGCCCCCAGCCCCAGTCAGTGAGAGCCCCCAGCCCCGGCTGTACCTGATGGGCAGGGAGGGGTCCCCGGCGTCCCACCAGTCCTTGGGGGGGCTGATGTACATGCACCAGAGCTCCCAGCTGTAGCCGTGAGCCGAGTTCTCGTAGCGCTGCACCTCGAAGTTGTCCTGCTTGATGTTGTCAATGGAGGGCAGGATCACCCTCTTCCTGTTCTCCTGGATCCGGGACAGCACCGGCTCGGCCCTGGGGGGACGGGGGCAAAGCACAGCAAGAGAGGCTCAGTTCTCTGCAGCTTCCATTCATTTCCTCCCCAGCATCCCATCCAGCCCTGCCCTCTGGCACTGGGAAGCCATTCCCTGTGTCCTGGCACTCCAAGCCCTTGTCCCAGGTCCCTCTCCAGCTTTCTTGAGGGGTCCCTTTGGTTCTGGAATCTCCTCAGAGCCTTCTTTTCTCCAGCTGAACAACTCCAGCTCTCCCAGCCTGTCCTCACAGGAGAAGTGCTCCAGCCCTTCACGTTCCTCCTCTGGACCCACTCTAACAGGTCCCTGTCCTTCCTGTGCTGGATGCAAACACAATCCATGGGCTGGGAGGCCTGGCTGGAAACCTTCCCCTTCTGTAAAGCAAGCCCAGGAAGGGTGTGCTTGGTTTAAACCACGCTTGAACTGGTCCAGACCTCCCGCAGATCCCAAAATCCCGGGCAGAACAGGGGAAATTCTTGAAAGCAGGACTTTTGGAAGGGTCTTTTTTTCCCTTGGGATGCAGTTTGATGACTTTACAGCTAAAAATTTCATCTCTGGGCCATTCCCACGTGTTCAGAGCAGGGGGTGTGCTCAGCCTCACCTCTGCAGCCAAGAGCCACCTGGGCTTAGTGCCCCACACCAGGAGGAATTTGGGAGAGCTGGTGCTCCCAGTGCCCCCAGTAACAGCAGCAGGTGGGAAACACAGAGAGAGCCAAGGCCACAGTGCAGAAATGCCTCCTCTCTGTCCCTAAAAGAGCTCCAAGAGCTCAGTCAGAGGGAGGTCCTCAGTGAATCAGGTGCGAGGACTGAGTGACCACAGAGAGGAATGTTCCTCTGGGAATACAGATCCCAGCATAACACACAGCTCCTGAAAGACCCCCTTCAGCTACACTGGCATTAAAAAGGATTCAGTAGCTGTGCAGAACTCTGGCTTTAACAGCTGCAAACAGGTTTTTGTGGCTGTTACTGTGTTCAAATTCAACACAAGCTTAGCTTCTTCCACCTCCACTTTTCTAAACATGGACCATTTACTTTTTACACTTGGTTAAAGAAAAAAAAATCCCTTTCAGGCTCCTGTCATGATAGAGATTCAAACTTGAGCCACTTGAGCTCAAATGTTTTGAATCTCTCTGAAAACAACCCTTATGAAACATCTCTTGCTGCTTCTGCACCTCTGCACTTATTCCCAGCAGCAGAGGAAACAAATCAATACAAAGCATCTGAGCCTTCCCCACTGGGATCCAGCAAAGGGCATGGAAGTGGGAAACACTTTCTCCCTCATTCCCTTGCTGCCTGGGCTTTTTTAAACTTGCAGGAATTACTTAAGGCTAAGGGAATGGGAAATCATCCTGAAAAACGTAAGCAGGGAGCAGGGAAAGTGCATGCATAAAGGGAAGGAACAGAGAAGGATTACAAGGAACAAGGGCAAGGAGAGGTTTTCCTCGTGGGCTCCCATCCAGAAGGAATCCTGGAGAAGGATTAACAAGGCAGAGGACTTGTGTGTCATTCCACAGGGACACATCCCTCCAAAAGGATGGATAATACTGCACCCCCCAGCCAAGCCCCCGAGCACCTACCAGCCAGCAGTGAACTCCACGTGGGCATCGAAGAAGCCTGTGACCTGGCCCGTGGCAGCTTTCCAGCCCTCGATGCGGGCCCGGATCAGCCCTTCCCTCTTCTGGTTCCTCACCACCTTCACCAGCCCCGGGTAGCGCTTGTTGACGTATTCCTCCAGCGGTGCCTTCAGCTCCTCTGGGGACAAGGACAGAGCCGTGGGACAGGGCAGCAGCTCAGCTGCAACAAACCCACCCTGGGGGGATCTGAGCAGCATCCCGGGGGCAGACACCGGCACAGCCCCCGCAGGGACACAGCCCCCGGCACCCTGGGNGACACAGCCCCCGGCACTCTGGGCACAGCACACTCAGAGGGAGCCCGAGGCGGCCCAGGACGCTGCTGCTGGGCCAGGGGGAGCCCACAGGCCGGCCCAGAGCAGGGCAGCGAGGGGACACTCGGATCCCTGTGCACTGAAGGGAATGGAGCTGAGGCACAAGGACAGAAAGGTGTCACCCACGGACAGCAACCACTCTGAACCCCTGATGGGGCTTTGAGCTGGACGCACCGCTAGAAATGCTGCAAAGGCCTCCTGAAGTGACTCAAACTGCATCAGAACTCCTTGGGAGCTTCAGTGCCCCCTTCTCCCAGCCTCACCACTGCAGCCTCGGCACTTGCTGTTTATTTTGCCACCAGAAAAGCTGAAACCCCCCTTGCTTTTATGAGGGGATGAAAGGGACCCGGGGTTTGTTCAGGAGATCCTCCCAGGCCGTGTCCCGTTCCCTGGAGCCCATTTCCCTCTGCTGCCCAGGCCTGTGGGCAGTGCTGGCACCCTCAGGGCCCTGCAGGCCTCAGCCCCCACCAGCACAGAAATCCTCGAGAGTACAAGATTTGAGCATAAAAGACACAGAGGGCTCTGAAGGTGAGAATGGAATGTTACAATAAAGGATAAATATGAGTGTGGTGTTCAGCCCTTTGGAGAAGTGCCAGTTCTCTGCCAGAGAAACCTTGGTCCTTTCAGTGCCTGTTGCAACCAGCTCATGGTACAAAGAGGAACTCTAAAAGCTCAGCAAAGCCACTGGGCACCAAAACAAACTCTCAACGCCATGAAAGCAGTTCCTGAGAGGATCTTTTATCCCTACAAGGCTTCAGGACAGCAGAAAATGAAGACATGATCCAAATTACAGTCTACTACCTTTCACTGCACTCTCCCTGTCTCCAAGACAAAAAGTAAAGAGGGGGAAAAAAGTCCCCATTAATCATCCAGAGGGTGAAATCCTCGAGAAACACGAGCACACGTGGGCTCCCACATGAAGGAAACACACAATGGAGAGCAAAGGAGTAAACAGCAAGGCTCATCTGCTTTGAAATCTTCAAAGGAGAAGGATTATCTGTTCCTTCCCCACCACGCCTCCTCCCAGGCACAGCAAATGTGCTTTCTCCACACTGCCTTTCTGGGATGCTTCCCCTCACATCTCCATTTCCCCAAAGTCTCCTTTCTCTTTTATGCTGAAGTGGGAATAAAAAGAATAAAGCAAATGAGCCCCTTCCTCAATTCAAAGCATCTGCATCACACACATCCATAACTCAGCAACTTCCATTTCATGCTGAGCCACTCGGAGCAAAACCAGGATTTTATGGAGACAACAACTCTCCCAAATGGTTTTAAGGAGACAGAGACACTGATTTTTTTGACAGATGAAGCCCCACAAGCACAGCACTGGCATCTCACATGGCTTTGGCAGCAGGTAAGTAATTAATGCAGCAGACCACTGCACCATGGAGTGATTAAAACAACTTTCACATTGGAGATGGAACCTCAGCAGAAGGAAAACAAGAAACTCCTCTGGGGAATTGTGTGAGCAGCTCAAAGCAGAGCAAAGCTGCAGTGAAGCAGAGGAGCTGTGCTGTCACATCTCACAGGCAGCAAAGGGTCAGACCCCTGTGCCCAGCCCGCTGTGTGACAGCAGCTCCTCTGAGTGTCCCAGGGACCAGAGCAGCACCTGGGGGGTGGCACCGGGGCATGTGGAAGGTGCCCATGGCTGGCACCACTCTGCCCCTGGTCACTGGCAGAGGGCAGGGCCCCTCTCCTGCCCACAGAATGTGACACAGGTGTCCCCACGGGGCTGCAGCAACACTCCAGGGACACAGGCACTGGCAGCAGGGGGAACTGCAGCTCCAGGCCCTCTCACCACCAGGGCTTTGCTCCACAGCCCCAAGCTTTGCTCCCTCCCTCAGCCCACAGCTCCTAATGGAGAGGATGGCTGCAGCCCTGCCCCGGGCCAGCCTCACCCTTCTGAGCTGTCCTGCAGCTCTGTGAGGAGAGGGCACAGAGCACAGCCCTGTTCTGATATTATGGGATACATCTCTGGCACTTGGATGGGGTGGGCTCTGTATCTCATTTCCCAGAGCATCCAGAAGTGCAGGAGTGGAAAATCCAGTGCTGGCTAACAAAAGTGAAATGCCAGTCTCCAAGGATCCCAGAATCCTGGAATGGTTTGAAGGGACCTTAAAATTCATCTCATCCCACCCCTGCCAATGAGCAGGAACACCTTCCACAGCTCAGGTTGCTCCAAGCCCTGTCCAGCCTGGCCTTGGACAATTAAATTCTCTGAGAAACTCCTGTTGGACTATCCAGCAAACCCTGGCCCAGGTGCCCCCATGTCAATGATGGGGTTGTGTGGAAAAGTATCAGTGGGAACTCCAGTGTCTGCACAGCTGCAGGGTTAATTCTCCAATTAAAGCTTCAGTTTAACTGTGTATTTTCCCCTCAGTTTGCCCTCCCTTAGAGGCTCTTTGGTTTGTACTTTTTGGGCCCAGTTTGGGCTGGGTGTCCTTGGAGAGCAGCCCCGGAGAGGCTTTGCTGTGTGTGCCCAGCACAGAGAGCAGCACTGAACAGGGAACAGGCAACTCCAGAGTTACACACTGGGCACTGCAGGGTTTGGAAAATATAAAAGTTCAAACCTGAGGCATCAGTGCAGCTTTCACAGGGCTGACAGAGAGAACATACACAGGATCCCTGGCCAGGAGAACCATCCTGCTGTTTAAAAACTGGGACTCTGGAAGTGAAGGAGGTCAGGAGCCAGCATGGGAGTAGAGCAGTGGACCCCAGCTTCCCTCATCCTCCCCAAGCAGAGGAGCACTTCCTTCAGGCCTGCACTCCTGAGGATTCCCAGGGCTGGATCCACAGGGGCTGCACAACCAGGAATTCCCTACAATCCAACACTGCCCTGCAGCCTGGAGCCTTCTTTCTCTCCTGCACCCCAGAGCCCTCCTCGGGCACCCTCTGAGGAAGCCAACTGGACCATCCCTCAGAGCACACCCCCAGCACCCCAGGGTGCAGTCTGGGAGGGTTTGATCACGAGCTGCTGCCCGGGAGGATCTGCAGAGAGAAACCCTCCTGAAAATGCCAACAAGTTCAATTTCAATCCTGCCTTTTGCTCTCCATCTGTCCCTATCAGGATCAGATGATCTGATCCGATCTTCCCTGAAGGACAAATGCAAGGAACTCAAATCCAATGGACCTGCTGCTCCATTAAAACCCCAGCTGCAATCACTTGTGTCATCTATTGCAAACCATGCTGTCACGTACCTGGGCTGGGACTGGGGCTGCCAGGGATTGGAGCTGCCAGGGAAATGGGGCTGCCAGGGAAATGGAACCACACGATGCCAAGGAAAGTAACCCCACCACATCAGCCCAGTTTCAAGCATAGAAACACCCACTGCTCCATTCCTACCCCAAATCCTGCCCAGACCTCTCCAAATCCCATAGCAGCCCCCAGGACTAAAGGTGACAGCTGCCTGTAGCCACACAGAGAAAGGAACAAAGGCCAGCAGCACCAGAGGGCTCAAGGAATTACCAAGGGCAGAGAATTCCTTGTGCAGCACTGGCCAGGTGGTCCTTGGGAGAGGACCACACCTCCTCTGCACTCCTAAGGAAAACATCCCAGTGTTTGCCAGGCTCAGCTGAGTGGGAAGAGCCTACAGAGCCCCAGGTGTTATCAGAAACACCGGAGGGGGCAGGGCTGGGGGTGCTCCAGTGCCATGGGAGAGCCCAACCACCCCATCCCAAACTCTCGCCTGCCTGAACCTCTGAAGCCATCAGGGCTGGGATTTCTGCAGCAAATCACTCAAGCAGCTCCTCCAACAGGCAATAAATAAATAAATGTTAACATTTTCCAGGGAGACTCAGAGCCAGGGGAGTCTCTGAAGCTTTTTACCTGCAGCTGGACCAGAGGAAGCTGTGACAGGGGGAGCTGGGGCATGAATTAGAAAGCTGCTCCCAGGCAGGGCACGCGGCTCCAGCCTCGGGTCATTTGGTTCAGCAAAACCCAGAGAGAATCACGGAATACCCTGAGCTGGAAGGGACCCACAGGGATTGTGGAACCCCACTCCTGGCCCTGCAGACACCCCAACAACCCCACCGGTGCTGCTCTGCTGCTGTTCCCCACGGAGCCCCGAAAGCCTTGGAGCTGGACACCAGTGGGACAGCCCAGGTCAGCCCCAGTTAAACACCCCATCCTCGGGTTGGAGGAATTCAGCACTGGGAAAGGCTGGGATGTGACTCAGCTCCTTGCAGTTCCCCCTCTGAGCACAAACACCTGGACAGCTCCCGGGAGAGCGAGGCGTGAGCACTGCTGCTGCTGCTGCTGCTGCTGGAATGAGCTGCAGAACAAGAAAGGGATCCCTCAAGTCTCACTAATGTGCAGCGCCGAGGTAAATTACAACCCTGAGCGTGTCTCCCCCGCTGCAGCCAGCTCCTTTGAGCAGCCTTTTATCCAAAGGGTTCCCTTTATTCTGAGAGGTTTGCTTTTCAAAGAGATGTTATCCCAGATTAAAAACACTAAAAGACACAACAACAACTGGAAAAAAAAAACCCAAAAACAACCAGGTGATGATTAAACAACAGACTCAGACAAAGCGTGCAGCTGGGAGATAAGGCAGCATCTCGGGGGCACGTGGCTGCATCCTCCAGCAGCCCGGGAACCTCGTTATCAGTGCCAAACACAACCTGCACACTGCCTGTGCAACTGCAGCCCCCAAACAAGCACGAACAAAAGCAGCCTCCAAAGGAGTCTTTATGAAGTGTAATATGCAGCTCAAAGGATAACGGGGTTCAAACTACAACTCCCCCAGCTTTCTCCTTCAAGGAGGGATTTTTTTCCCCCTGTTACAATACATTGGCATCTTTTATCTATTTACAGCTCAGACATAAAGCATCAGAATGCCTGTGTTCATTAATTTAATCTCTCATTGCACACTTTTGTGTTGTGCTGTGCTGTTGTACACCAAAGCTGAGAGCAAGGAATGTCTAATGAGGCTTCAGGAGCTCTTTGTTGCAGCCTGAAAACCTCACACCAGCGCCAAGCTTTGCTCGTGGCTGTGGCACAGCTCTGCCTGGAGGGCACAGAGCCAGGTGGGCAGGGCAGGTGGCTCTTGCCTCTACCCCTCTAACCTTAACACTGGACTTGGAAATCCCTGTCAACATTTGGTGCTTTGCTCTCCAGTTACCCAGATTTGCTGTGGTTCCTCTTCCCCCCGACAAACCCACTCAAACCCCAGCCAGGGACTGTCCTGAGCCTTCAGCAACTCCCCGAGGGCTGCTTCTGGTGACCCAGGGGGACAGCACTGCTCCCTGGAGTCAGCCTACTCTCAGGTTATACAGCTGAGCCCCCAAAGTGGGCTACAACCACATCGCCACCAAAACTGTCCCTCACTCCCCCACAGCTGCTCACAAAGAGGCTGAAGAAATTCTTTGTCTTATTCAATCACAGCCTCTAAAGTGACACCCACACAGCCCCATCCTCTGCTTGATCCTCCAGGATTCATCTCTAAATCTGAGAGCTCATAAGGAACTATTTTCCTGTAATTATTTTCCTGTAGAAGCCAAATCTATTTATTATGACGACTTTGTTTGTAATATCCAAAGCATCAACTCTGCGATGTTGCTATTGCTGCTCAAAATTATTGCCTACCATTAGTGGGAACTCTGTGACAATGTTATTGCCATTAATAATTCCTGGCTGTCACTGCAGCTCCTCGAGGATGCTGAGAGGGAGCACATGGTCCCAGAGCTGCGTTCTGGTTTGTATCATTTCTTTTACATGAGAAAAGTAGATTATTACACGCTTGGGAGGAGCTCTTCATAAACATCTGCCAAGTTACCTCATTATCTTCCTTCAAATCCCTCCTTAAAAATCTCATTTGTCACGAGGCCTGCAAAGCCTCAGCAGCAAACACTGCCAGGATTAACTCACCCTCCCAGCTGATGGCACCACCTCGCTCCCCACCCCGCTCCCCTTGTGCACCTCCATCCCAATGGTTCTGAGAACAGACCCCCTCAGGGATGTCCAACCCTCACCACAGCCCTGGGCCACCGTGAGGGATCCTGGATGCTCCTGGTTCCAATCAAAGCACCCTTGGGGTGGGATGCAGCCTGGGTGTGCTGGCAGACTGTGATGCTCCCACCTCGTGCCCAGCATGCTGAAACTCCTCCATCAGTTGGGGTCATCTCCCTGCCTCTCCCTCCCTGGAGCTGTACAAAGCTCCAACACAGCCCTGGAAGTGTCCAGGCTGGACAGGGCTGGGAGCAGCCTGGGACAGTGGGAGGTGTCCCTGCCCATGGCAGGGGTGGCACTGGGTGGGCTTTAAGGGCCTTTCCAACCCAAACCTCTCTGGGATTCTGTGAAACCCCAGCGCTGGAAGCCCTTGAACACAGTCCAGGCTTGGCCACCCCTCTGCCTGCCCTGCCACCCCCAGCCCTGGCAGACCCCAGGGATGGTGCTACCCTGCAATCCCACAGTGGATACAGGGATTCCATCCTGGCCCTCACTGCCAGCTGCAGCCTCAGCCCGGGGAAGAGGCAGCTGCTTTTGGAAGGATTTGTTTCGTTGTCCTCTGCCTTTGCAGAGTCTCCAGAGCACCTGGCTCACCATGGGCCTCAAACTGAATGGGGAAGGGTCTATTCAGAGACATTTCTTTGTGCACAGCAATGAGGGGAGAAGCACCAATGGCTTCTCTGTGAAAGAGTTTCTCCCTTTGCTCCATTAATAGGATAAAATTTGGAGAAGGAGCCTCTCATTTTGGTATTTCAAGCCCTCCAAGTCCTGAGCACCCTGAGCAGCACCTCACCTGCACTTCCCCTTCACCAGCCAGGTGGTTCCAGCTCTGAAATCCCACGGCTGCACTGTGGACACCATCCAAGCTCTGCCCTGCAGCTGCTCTGATTCCCACCAGCTGAGGAGCTGCCCCTCCTGATTCTTCTCCTGGTAATTAGAACTCATCAGCTTTCCATGGTGCTCATTACTGTGGTGTTGGAGTGCCTGTTTTTACAGCCTGAGCAGCTCGCTGTGCACCGGGTCCTCTGCTCACAGACACAGCAACCTCTCAGCTCCCCCTGGAAGGAGCTCTCCACGTCCTGCACCCTGCCCTGCTCTCCCCTCCAATCCCAGTGTCCACAGCACTCCTTGATTAATTTTTTTCAAATAATATTGAAAGGATGAAAAGGCAGCACAGCTGAAGAAGGCAGTAAACAAAGTCACTTAACTATTTGCTGTCCTTCACGAGGATTTTAACTGCCCTGGTTATGTTGTCCAAGGGGATATTGGGAGAAAAAAAGACCTTGGAAGAATTTGAGTGTGAAAATGCTTCCTGCAGTTCTGTGTAATCAAAAGCCAGAAGAGAAGGGATGAGAACAGTGATGGAGAGCAGGGTGAACCAAAGGACCCTCGTGTACAGTGTGGGAAACCAAACATCCCCTCCAGGCTGTGGCAGGGCCTGACCTGGAAAAGTAGGCTGGGATTGTTCCCTCCTCTTCTCTTTTCTTCTCCTACCAAAACCAGAACTCAGGGAAGGAGGGTCTCTGCAGGGCACCAGCCATCCGTAAAGCCTGGGATGGTATTTTACAACAGGGAAACTGAGGTGCCCACAGAGGAAACACCTCAGTTAACAGCACTGGGAGGTGCCAGAGCAGAAAACCCTCTGGGCTCCAGGCTCTCGTCCTGGTAAACATTGAGAGACACATCCCAGCAACAGCCAAAGTGTTCTTATCAGAAACAAGGATACCATGAAACCAGAGCTCTGAAGGGAGAGGTCAGAGGGCTCTCTGGTTTCCTTCACCTCTCAGCTCTGCTTTCAAACCACAACTCTCTCAGATTTACCTGTGGTTTGATCCCGTTCCTCGCCAGAGAAGCTGGAGAGAACTTGGTGGCAGCAGCACACCCACCCCTTACACCACGTGGCCCTGCCCAAAGAACCCTCCAGGAGATTCCCAGAGATGAAACCCATCCTGGGGGAGCTGGGAGCTGCCAGCACTGCTCACCCTCGTCGCTGTTGTCATCCACCAGGATGATCTCCTTGAGCAGGGCTGCAGGGGTGTGGTTGACGGCGCTGTGCACCGAGCGCAGGATCACCGACAGCGCCTCGTTCACGAAGATGAAGATGATGGAGATCTGTGGAAGGTCCTTCCCGTATTTCAGCTCTTTGCACCTGCAGCACAGAGGGCAGACAGAGACACAGGGTCAGCAGAGCTCATGGGGCAGCGCTTCCAGCCAGGCACAGGGGGGATGCACCCGGCTGCCACCTCCCAGCTGCGCACAGCCAGGGACCCGCACTGCCTGCAAAGCCAAATCCCTGCTCTGGGGAGAGACAGCAGCAGAGCAGAGCATGCCGGGCTCAGAGAGCACTGCCAGAGCCCACCCACTGCCCAGGCTGTGCTCCTGTGCCGGTGGGCAGCACCCAGAGCGGCCTCCAGGAGACAGCAGATGCCTTCAGCAGTTCAAGGGAAACTCCCCAGTCCCACTCTGCCCCAAGGTTTCCAGGTGCTCAGAAAAGAGCCTCGTGCTTAAACAGCGCTTGGGAATTTTCTTCCCATTTGCTTTGGAAAGAAATGAACATAAAATGAGCCTCAGTTAAACAGTCTCAATAAATGTTTTTGCTCTCTCAGCAGATACTTTTGAGCACACTCCTGTCTCTGAAGAGGAGGGGAAAAGAGGAGAGCAACCTTAAGCTCAAACATCACTGGAAAGGCTGGGGGAGAAGCTGTTGGGAACAGTGGGAATGGTGAGGACACGGGGTGGGAAGTGGAGGATTTGGGGTGTCGGGTGGTTTGGGGTTTTTCTTTTAAGCATTTTTCATGTGCTGGTGTCTTTGTACTCCACAGTCAGGATGGTTAAACACAAACACTGGTGATCACACCCCTGGCTTTCAGGAGTCCTTCCGGAATTTGGGCAGGGTTTGGGGCTGGCTCTCTGCTCACACACTCTTCAGAGCAGGACAAAGCCTGAGTTCCCTGGTTTCCACCAGCACCATCCCTGGCAAGCAGCAGGTCCTGGAGAGAGGGATACCCCTGGAGCAGCTCCCAGGGAAGGGGTGTCCCATGTAGCCCCCAGCCCTGCAGGGAGCACAGGGACACAGGTGCTGCTCCCCTGCCACATTTCATCCTAACCAGACACCTCCTCTTTACAGAGCAACTGTGGAAGGCAAACGGGAGATCTTGAACCACTTCCAACAATTTAATTCAACTCTCCAGCTTCCCCGACAATAAATCCATGGGGGGAAGGAGAGAAGGAGCCTCCCCATCCCCTCCCCACATCCATGACAGATCAGACATGGAAGCAGAATTCCCAGAATTACACTGAGCGTGCACAGAACAAACCCTGCCCAGATCAGCAGAGAAAAACCAAAGGCAGAGTGACATCCCAGCAGCTCCTCAACTCCCCAGCAATGTCTCTGCACTGCATTGTCCTGGGGGTTTCTCAGGCAACTGCAGGCGTTCTAAAGACTCCAAAACAAGACCTGGGAGACAAAGATTTCCACAGAAACACAGTTTTCTTTATAACTCTCCTTTAGTTAAACAAGTTTGCTGGGTGAAAACACCGTTGTGTTTCTTGATTTAACTATTGCCTTCCCTACAGCAAGCCAAGAGCTGGACGGAAGGCAACCAAACACTGAAAAGGATCTTCCAAAGGGAAACTCTTCCTTTAAAATGAATGAAAGAATGGTCATGATGGGGCAAAGTGACAAGGGACCCTGAAATCCTGCCAAGAAGGTCAAAGTAAACTGGTTCAGACATAAAAACCAGTTTTTGGTAGATGTTGATACCTGCTCAGATGAAGACAAGGTTGTCACAGGAGCAGGAGCATTTCCTTTTAATCATTGCTCACCTCTGGGCAGCCTTCCCCCAAGGAATGCTGCGGGGGATAAAGAGCTCAGCCTGTGATCAAAGAGCTTTGGAGGCAAATCCAAGCCCAGCTCACTGAGGTTCATCTCCTGCTCATTGGCATTCTCCCTGCACCACTCCTCTCAGGGTTCTCCTTCCCCAGTGCCGAGGACAGGTGGGCAGAGATCCAGGGAGAGGAGAGAAGCCTGGAAGGGAGGAGTGGGAAAGGCAAACCCTGCAGTGTTGGGGGCACACAGCCCCAGTTCCTCAAGGGCAGGAGAGGCTTTGCATAAACACCCTGCTCTGGTGGCTTTGGCTGCCCCCACAGGGGTGGGAAAGCAGCAATTTTAAACCAAATTCACCAAATCAAGTTTGTTGTGTTCCTGCCACGGGGCCCCTTCAGTGCTGGTGCCCAAAGCTGTGGGGTGAGTGATGCTCTGCTGCAGCCTCTGGCTCCACCAGGCCCCTCCCTGTGGACAAGCCAACAAATATCCCTCCAAGTGTGCAGGGAAACACCTGGAGCTGCTGGGCTCTCCTGGGGCAGGGAGGGGGAAAGGGCAGAGCAACCCTTGAGCTCAAACATCCCTGGAAAGGCCAGGGAGCAGCTGTGGGAAACAGCGGGAATGGTGAGGGCACGGGGGGTGGGGAAGTGGTGGGGTTTGGGATGTTGGGCAGGTTGGGATTTTTCTTTGCAGCATTTTTCATAGCAAAAGGGCTGATCTGGATGCTTTGTCCTTGTGCCCATGTGCAGGCAGAGGCACAGGAGTGGCTGCTTTGCTCTGGGAACACTCAGAGCTTTCAGGGAGGACTCACCGAGGGTCAGCAGTGCCGGGACAGGTAAGGCTGCAACTCCCACACCTCCCTCTTCACCTGCACCCTCCTGCACCCCCAGGAACAACACCCTGCCCACCCTGAGAGGCCTCTCCTGCAGACGTGGGAAGGCACAAGATGGGCAATTCCTGCTGCCTTCGGTGTTTCAAGCACAACCCTGAGGAACAGCACAGAGAGCCCAGCACTGAGCCCAGGTGCCAGCAGGAGCTCCAGGGGCTCAGGGACAGTCCCAAGCAAGGCACCAAACCTCACCTGACCCCCTCTGCCCACAGTTATCCCCCTCAGCCTTTGGCTGTGTGCCAGCCAAGGCCTCTGGAATTCAGATCCCAGGCCAAAATACTTCAACATTCAGTGAGACCTTAGAGCCCTTTCCCATGACTAACATGGGCCTATGAGAAGGCTGGAGAGGGAATTTCTGCAAGGACAAGCAAGGATAGGATAAGGGGGAATGGTTTTAAGCTCAGAGAGGGTCATTTTGGAAAGAAATCCTTCCCTGGGAGGGTGGGCAGGCCCTGGCACAGGGTGCCCAGAGCAGCTGTGGCTGCCCCTGGATCCCTGGCAGTGCCCAAGGCCAGGCTGGACATTGGGGCTGGGAGCAGCCTGGGACAGTGGGAGGTGTCCCTACCTGGGACAAGATGGGCTTTAAGGTCCCTTCAACACAAAGCACTCTGGGATCCTGTGAATCTCAGGTTTTATTTTGCACTTGCTGACACTGTCCCTGGTCAGCCCAAAGCAAGGCTCCTTCCAGGAAGCTGAGTGCTCAAGGGGATGCTCCAAACACTTCAAAATTGTAAATTTAAATCAAGTACAAGGGACAGCCCACTACGATACGTTCCAGTGCCAGTGACCAGCTAAGGCCCAGCCCATCATGTGGGGTTTCATTTTGCCCATGTTCATCCTTCCCTCAGTACCCAAGGCTGCCTCAGAAGGCTCTCCCTGCCCATGGAGCTGCTGCTCTCCAGCCAGCTGGAGCTGGCCCCAAGGCAGGGGTGCTGCACATCTGCAGGACATGGGCATTGGGCCACCTGACAACAGGGCCTGGCAGAAGAAAACTGAGGGAGGCTGTGGGTGATCCCTCCCCATCCCTGCTTCAGCAGGTGAGAAACACCCCCTGGCCCAGCACAGAGCCCCTGCCAGCCTCTGGAAACCAATCAGTGCAGGTTACACAATTACATTTCCCCCCACTAAGTCCTGCTCTCTCCAATTAAACCCAGGCTGGCACCTGCTCGTAGGATTTATATCCAAATATCGTGAATCAATAGCGGAAAGAAAGAGCCACCTCTGAGTTTTGTCTCTCCTTTAGATCAGTGGGATATCAAAGAGGCATTTTATGTCCCATTAAATCATGCTTGAGTATGTTCCATTAAATCATGCTCACAAAACTCTCCAAGTCTGAGGCAGCTGGGGAAAACCTCCCCATGTTCAGCACAGGGTTTAATTTAAGGATTTCACTGAGGTCTCATAGAGAAATGTTCTTGGCCTTAAACAGGGAAAAAAGGGGTTTCCTCTGTCCTTGGTTCAAGGCTCAGGCATGAAGAGAGAGGTTTAGGTTGGATCTCAGGGAAAGGCTCTTCCCCCAGAGGGTGCTGGGCACTGCCCAGGCTCCCCAGGGAATGGGCACAGCTCTGAGGCTGCCAGAGCTCCAGGAGCGTTTGGACAGTGCTGCCAGGGATGCCCAGGGTGGGGGTGTTGGGGGGTCTGTCAATGATCCCTGTGGGTCCCTTCCAGCTTAGGACATTCCAGGACATTTTCCTCACTTCAGAGCACTGAGGAGCTGATGACTGAAGCAGCCCCTGCACAAACCAACTCCAGCATCCTCCCCAGCCCCTCCTCCAGGGACACAGGGTCTGCATGGGTGCAAGGTGACAGCTCCTGGCCTGTGAGCACCACCACGTTTCTGGGTCCAAGATCTTTATTCTGCCTGAAGCCCAAGCCTGCAAACACGAGAACCCACAAGGAAAACCACAAACCCAATGTATTTACAGAGAACATTTTTTCACCTGAATCTTTGCAGTTCCTGTTTTATGTAAGAAACCACCCTGAAACAAAGGAAGGCTGAGCAGAGGAGCTGGGGGAAGGGGAAGCAGGGCTGAGTTGCTGCTGAACAGCTTGGCACACATCAGGCTGGATTAATCAAGTCAGCCAAATTCAAAAGACAAAACAGCACAAACCCCCAGCTCTGCTCCAACGTGTGTTTGCCTGCTGCAGAGCCTGCTTTCAATCCTCTGATCGTTTGTTTTCTGCTCAGCACACAGCTGTAAATCCACTCTTCAGAGCAGCGAGTGAGATTAGGATGTTTATTGTCTGTCTCGGTAACAGGAAGGGGATATCCCAGCATTTACTGCCTCATGAGCCCTGAGCAGAAAAATCACCTGGAATCACAGAGAAGCACAAAGTGACAACCCCCAGTTACAAACCAGCCCTTCCTACTCAGGGATTTAACGAGATCCACTCTATTAGCCAATTAACACCTCTCACCTGCTGGCTGGGGCACAGAGCTATCACTTGGAATTACACTGCCTGGCACTAGCCAAACCCCGATGGTTTCTACCCTTCCCTACCCCATATAAACCACTGATCAACACCAATAAGGGCAGTTTATGGACAGCCTGGAGCGTGGACTGTTCCAGGACAAGAGAGGCTCTCCTTGGCTTCAAGGAGTCTTCACTCCTCAGCTTCACATCAGGCCAGGTGTGCACAGAGCTGCCAGGGAATGTTTGTGCTGTGGGTGGGACCTTCCCCAGGCAGCCCCTTTCAGAAAGAAAACAATTTAATGAAAGCCACAATAATACATTCGAGTTTTTCAGGAGAGCTTTAGGCTGGAGCTCAGGAAAGGTTCTTCCCCCAGAGGGTGCTGGGCACTGCCCAGGCTCCCCAGGGAATGGGCACAGCCCCGAGGCTGCCAGAGCTCCAGGAGCATTTGGACAGCGCTGCCAGGGATGCCCAGGGTGGGATTGGTGGGGTGTCTGTGCAGGGCCAGGGGCTGGACTGGGTGATCCCTGGAGGTCCCTTCAAGCCCAGGATATTTTCTGGATCTGTGATGCCCTGAAGAGCACAGAGCTCAGGGAGGAGCTGGGCAGCCAGGCTGCAGCTTGCTTTGTCCCCCAGAGCACTGAGCAGAAATCCTGCTAATGCTGAGAGATCAGGAATCACCAATCCCAGAGGCTGCACCAAAGATTATATCCACCCTTAGCCACAGGAATTATCCTCCTCCATTGGCTGTGCCATGACGTGTCATCCACTCCTGACAGCTCCCACATCTACTCTGCACAGCTCTCAGCATTTCCAGACTGCCACATTTCCTTAATCTGTGCCTTTTGCATGGCCCCTTCCCCCAGTGCCAACGTCAAATCTGCCAAAGCTTTAAGTGGAGATGAACTCCCATTAGGTGTAGCTGTCCCCATTCCCAGGGAGGGGGCAGCACTCCATTCCTCTGGAAGCCTGCTCTGGTCAGAGTTCCCTGTCTTTCAAACCAGTCCAGCGTTTTAAAGGGAACACTTGGATTCAGACAAAAACCAGGCTGCCACAGGCCATCTGAAATTATCCAGCGGTAATTTGATTTTCCTAATGATGCCCTTCTAATCAATCCAGCCTGGAGCCACCTCTCCATCTGAGGGATGGGGGGCACAGGCAGAGCTTGGCAAGATCCAGAGAGACACAGACTGGGAGGAGTGAAGGGGTGAAGAAGTAAAGAGGTGTTAGAAGAACACCCCTGAAGGAAAAGTGTCTGCAGCTCAGTCTCAGGGCACTGACGGGGGTTTAAAATCACAGTTCCAATAACTGAGGTAGGGAAAAACCCAACCTCACCCTCACTGTGCCTTAAACACCAGGTACAACAGTCCCACCCTCTGGCTGGGGATGTGTTTTTGCATTTTATGGAACCCCAGAGACAATGTTTTGCCCTGGGCTGTTTTATCCAGGCTGCTGCCACAGCTGCAGCTCACACAGGGGAGATTTGGGAGGGAGCTGTGGCCATGCAAGGAGCCAGCCCAGAGCTGGGCCCAGCTGAGCCCCAGCAGCACAGTCCCTCCTGCTGAGGTCACTGCCAGCCCCGGGCTCAGCTCCTGCTGCCTGGGATGCCACGGCAAAGGCCAGGGAAGCCAAGTGGGAAGTGAAGAAATGCCAATGGAAATCAGAAGCCTCTCATTCAGGGAAGGGCTCAAACGTGCCCTACAAGCCCAGGGAAGAGTCACACACAGGGCTCCTGAGCTTCCTGTCCTTCCTTGGGCATAAATCATGGAATCACTGAGGTTGGAAAAGCCTTCTTAAGGTCACTGAGTCCAAGCACTACCCCAGCACCACCCTGTTCACCACTGGCCCATGTCCCCAGGTGCCACATCCACAGGCATGGGGACTCCATCCCTGCCCTGGGCAGCCCCTGCCAATGCCTGACCACCCTTTCAGTGAGGAATTCCCCCCAGTGTCCACCCTGAGCCTCCCCTGGCCCAGCCTGAGGCTGTTCCCTCTCCTCCTGTCCCTGTTCCCTGGGAGCAGAGCCTGATCCCCCTGGGCTGCCCCCTCCTGTCAGGTTCAAGCCTCTCTAACTGTCCATCCCTCAAACCCAGCACACAAAGGACTCCCTGGGCAGTGTCCGTGTTCCACACAGGATGGAACAGGCGCCACACAGGATGGGCAGGCCCTGCTCTGCTTTGGATGGATGTCAGGTCAGGAAAACACACCCAGGCGAAAAGGTCAACAAAAAGCAGCAGGGAAGCAGCAGCCTGGTCTGTGCAGCCACTGGAACAATTCCCCTGGCCTGACTGATGCCTGGCACAGGTGGGGATGGGCAGCATCTGTGAGGTCATTTGGAGCTTTTAGGGGACACACTCATGGCCGGTGCAGAGTGGGACCTGCTCTGTGCTGCCTCACTGGGAGGGTGTGAGGAGCTCAGAATGACCCATGACCTCAGTGTCTGTTTAATAACTGCAGCACCATCAGCTCTGATGCTGTGCCACCCCTCATCTTCCCAGGGATGCCCCTCGGGGCTGCTCAGGACACAAATGTCCCCCAGAGCATGAAGGGGACATCCCTACCCGTCCTTCTGAAAGGCCACCAGCAGCAGCCACCATGGAGAGAGCCGGACACCCCTGGTCTGCACAACACCCAGGGCTCTGGGGCTCTGTGCTGCTCCAACACCCTCTGGAGTCATTCCCACAGCTCCTAATGGAGCTGCCATCTCCATCTCTGTGGGATCAGCCATGACAGACACTCAGCAGCCTGGAAGAGTAAGACACAGACAGAAATCTGTGCCAGCTGGCATAAAACGGACCCAGATCACAGAATCATTGAGTGGCTCGGTTTGGAAGGACATTAAAGATCATCTCAGCCCATCCAGATCCTGTGCCCCTGTGGAAGAGCACAGGGCAGACAAAGAATGTGCTGGTTCTGATTATGGACAGCACACCTCCTTGTGAAAGCAGGTCCTGATGATGGGTGTGCCAAGAGTTCCTGCTCTCCTCCATATCAGAGTGCCAGATCTCCCCCCCCCCCCCCCTTTATTTTTAATTCTGAGCACCCAATAGTTCCCCAGTCTGGATCCTGACTTATTAATAATTTCTCTTTTGGCCATCACGCTAAATAAATCCTGCTAACGTGCTTATCAGGAGCTTATCCCTTCCTGACATTTCAGCCTTGTATCAGGCTCAAGGGTTTGCATATTTAAACAGGCAAATATTCTTTTCATCAGCAGAACAAATGATTCTTGTTACTTCCTGTCCTTAAAGACACCGTGAGCACCATGGAAGTGCTCAGCTCTGCTGGCACAGCTTCCACAGGGCTGTGGAGCTGTTCCTGTAAAACGTGGCTCGGGAGCAGAGAGAGAGTTCAGCTCACACACATTGAAATGCCTTTTCTACAACGAGCTGTGCAACTGCCACAGTAAAGCCCAGGGTGTGTGAGGGACAGCTCAGTCACATCAGTGCACAAGAAGTGGAATTCTCCCCAGAATTCCCATCTCAGAGTTTGCTGCTTCAGGCAAACATCAGCTTGGGACTGTCACCGCTGCATCTCTCGGTGCTGAAGTTCCCAAAACTGAGAGCATGCCTTGGATGGGAAGTGCCAGCAATCTGACCCCACTGCAGACACAGAGATCAGGATCTCCCAGAGGAACAGGAGCCCGTGGTGTGGTACAGGAGCCCAGAGCCAGCCAGTGTGTCCCTGTCACCTGTCCCTGTTCAGGACAGCACAAGTGATGACAGCCACTGTATCAGTTCATGCACAGAGCCCCTGGCTCCTCATCAGTCCCAGCAGGACAAGGCAGAGCTGGACACAGCTCCAAGGTCTCCTCATGGCCACACCTGGCCACACCTGGCCATCCACAGAACAGCTGGGGGCTCCCAGCTTGACAAGTCCTTAGGAGAAGGAGGCTGCTGTCCCCTTAACCAAGGCATCAGGGATTCAAACACAGGATGCCAAAGTTATGATGCTCAGGGACAAAGTGGTCAGCCCCGGGGGCACAGGAGGTCAGCAGGGCTCAGGAGCAAAGCCTGCAGGTCCTGCTGCTGCCTGGCTGATGGCTTTCTCTCCTCCCAGGCAAGGCAGATTGGGCAGGGAGGAAATTCAGGAGCATTTTTTATTCTGTTTGTTTTAAAGCAGTGCCCTGCAAACACAGCTGAACGCTGAATGATGCCCAAACAGGCACGGTCTGAAGGAGCAGGCTGGGAAATGCCCGTCTGCAGCATTTGACACCAGCATGGTCCCAGAGAGCAGCACCCGGCCCTCCTCTGCCATGAGGGTCCCAGGCTGTGGCACAGGGGCAGCTCTGACCCCATCACCCAGCGCTGAGCAGTCCCGCAGGGGAGGCACAGGCAGGGAGCCCTGATTGCTCCACAGGGACAGCACCAGACCCTGGCCCCTGGCTCAGGTTACAGTGTAGGGTGTCACCTAAAATCTGTATTCTGTCACCAGCTGGGGCAGGGTTCTTTGTCTCATCCATGACACATCCCTGATAACTCCCTGTGGAGGGAAATCTTCTGGAATGGACCATCGAGCCTCACTGCATGGCCCATAAAATTCCATCATTCCAGGGGGAGGAACCCAGCATTCCTATCTGGATATAATCTGAGCTTTGGAGCACCACAGTCAGCCCTGAACTGCTGGATTCCCAGAGGACAAAAGCTGCATAAGCACCACTGGACCTTCAGAGGAAGCCCAGACCCTTCTACAGGATCAGCGCTTCAACAGAACCACATCTATCACTTCAAGAGGAGTGCAGCCACCCCTCAGACAGGCTGCTGCCACCACCGTGCCTGACAGGGGGTTGGGTTGTACCCTGGCTCGGACACATTACACCAGTGTTTCTGTAGTATTGCCTTGTTATAGATACAAGTAAAGAACTGTTATTCCTATTTCTCATGTCTTTGCCTGAAAGCCCCTTAATTTTAAAATTATAATAATTCGGAGGTAAGGGGTTACATTTTCCATTCCAAGGGATGCTCCTGCCTTCCTTAGCAGACACCTGCCTTTCAAACCGAGACAGGCAGCAATGTAAAACTGTAAATTACCAGTAAAGTGTAAATTAACAATACATTGTAAATGAGCAGTGCATGTTCTGACAACCTCTGCTGGAGGCAGGTAGGTTTTGTAGCTGCTCATGAAGGCACAGTCCTGGACAAGGCAATTCAGAGCCATCTCAGCTAAGGCAGGAGCCAGAGCTCCCTTCAAGGTCAATGAAGTGACACTGCTGCTGCCAAAGGACAACTGACTCCGCCCGTCCATCCCAGGGATATTTCTGTCAGGGGTATCACTGAAGCTGGTTTTTGGGGCAGGTGAAAATGCCTTTTTCCTCCCCTGATCAGAGGTAGCCCCAGGCTGAGTGTTCAGACAAACACCTCAGTGGGAGAAGGGAGCCCTTCCTGTCCCAGCCAGGGACTCCAGGGTGACAATCCCACAGCAAAAGTCCCAGCTCTGCTCAGGCAGGCTGGGATGAAACTGGCACTGCTGTGAACCTTCCCTCTCAAACTGAAAATGAAATCCTTGGTACAGAGCCTGAGGTGGGAGTGTTTCACTCGAATAGATCTCATGGGAACTCAGGATTTTGACATCCCCAGGACGGACTTGGGGCAATGAAGAAGAAAAGTGGCCACCACTTGTGCTGCCTGGAACAAGGTGGAATGATGCCACTGCCAGAAGAGCTGGCATAAAAATGATGAACTTGAAAGGCTCAATGAAATTTTAGAGACAGCTCTACTTCTCTGTGATCACAGAGCCACGCTGCTGACAGCTTTATGACCTGCAAGATGGAGAGGTTTTTAAACCTTTCCTGTTACGTACAGAAATCACCAGGTGAGTTTGTTTAACCTCTGTCAGAACTGCATCAGCCTCAGCAGAGGGGTGGCCCTCAGCCCTGGCTGCCGAACTCCTGTGTGGGGAGTGTCACACAGGGAGAGCTCTGCCATCCCAGCAAGTGTCACACAGGGAGGGCTCTGTCATTCCAAAATCCTGGAGCTGACACCAAGGAGAGGTCTGCCATCCCAAAATCCTGGAGCTGGCTCCAGGGAGACGTCTGCCATCCCAAAATCCTGGAGCTGGCACCAAGGAGAGCTCTGCCATCCCAAAAGCCTGGAGCTGGCTCCAAGGAGAGCTCTGCCATCCCAAAAGCCTGGAGCTGGCTCCAGGGAGAGCTCTGCCATCCCAAAATCCAGGAGCTGGCTCCAGGGAGAGCTCTGCCATGCCAAGATCCCAGTGCTGGCACCAGCACAAGCCACCCCAGCACAGGCTGCTCACCAGGGCACACTGACACACCGGTGAGACATTTGTGCTGCTTTGGGTGGAAAGGAATAAAAACAATCCCCGAGCAGCACCAAAAGGGTTAAACCAGCAGCTGGGGCTGATTGAGATTTGCTTTTCTGCCCATATTCCAACGTCAGGTGCCAGTTGACTGAAAGCAATTCACCAATAGTGTTGCCCTTCATGCAGGGGCCAGCAGGACAGAGGGCTAACAGACCACAAGACCACACACAAGTGCTCACTCCAAAGTGCCACAAGTTTCCCTTTATTCCACAGGGGAAGCTCCACAGCAGCCCTGCTCTTCTGTGGAGAGATCTGTGGCTGTGTTCTCCACCTCTGCCAAACAAAATACGTGACAGAACTGGGAGACAAAGATGCCCAGCTCAGAGCCCGAGCACACAGAGGCATCCACTGAACCCAGTGCAAAACTGCAACACCATCAAATCCCTCATGGCAGGGGAGAGTGGGATCCAACCCAACTCAGCCACTCAAATGAAAGCTGAATTACCACAAGGGTATGAAAAAACCACCCACAAATAAAAATAGTCCAACCTCCCCCTGCCCCTCACAACACCCCAACCCAAAACACTCTTGGTTTTTAGTGACAGGCTGGATGCCCCATCCTTTCTGGGTTCACATCCCTTTTATTGTGCCTGCCGGTACCTGCAGAGAGCCAAGGGCAGCAGCCACAGCTCCCTCCCACAGACACTTTGCACTGTTACTCCATCCCCCAGAACAGGATTCGAGGCTGGGGATTTGTTTGTGCCACTCCAGAGATGCTGACAGGAGCAGGGGAAGCCTGGCACAGTGACCCAGCTCCTCTGCCAGCAGCCCAGCCCCACAGGAGCCAGGCATGGCTGGGAGCACTCCCTGCCTGGCTCTGCAGGAGCACTGCCCGTGGATGAGGCACCTGGGGACATGGTGGTGGCCTCGGCCGTGCTGGGTTGGACTCGATGGTCTCAGAGGGCTTTTCCAACCTAAACAATTCCATAACATTTGACACAAAGCACAGCAACTCATATCAAACTATGTGCAGAGGTACAGGATGATTTTTAAAGGCTTGAAAGTGATTTCTGGTGAACTCAGCTGTAAACCTGCCCAAGACATCCTTGTCACCTGCACACCCCAGAGGTTTGGATGCACATCTGAAAAGTGGGGAATTCTGGACTCTTCTTCCCTCTCACCCTCACCTTACCAAGGCCACTGGACTTTTTCCTGCTTTTCACCAGCCCTAACTCCCAAACTCCCCCCACCTGCACAGCCAAACACATCCAGGCACACCCAAGGTTTGGCTTTGCTGCCTGCAGCTCCTCAGGTCCCCTCCTGGCCCACAGGAAACCCACAGGAACTTGGCAGCTGCAGGCCTGGGAGGTAAATCCTGATCCACACGTGGGGCACTCGTGGGACTGGGTGATTTCCCCGTGGCTGAAGCACAAAATGCTGTAAATCCCACTGCAAAGTTCTGCTGGGCCAGCACAGGCAGGGCCAGGCTCCCTGGATGCCCAGCTCTTCCCTACACATCTGTGCTGCTTTTGCCTGAAAACCTCCGTGGCAGAGGAAAAACCTTGTGGGTTTGTCCTTCTGGTGACAAACAGCTCCACAAAGGAAACCCACTGGTACCAAACAAGCTCCATTTGTGCTTTGAAATAAAGGTTTGCCAGGAAATGAATTGATCTCCATTTGCCTTTTGTAAAGATTATGAACAGGCCTAAAAGAAAGCAAGTGCTCAGCCTGCTATTCATCCTGCCACTTCCTCATCATGCTCCATTCATTAATTGCTTATTCTGGTTTGGATTTTGCTGATTCACTGCACATATCTGCTTGCAAAAAGGACTGGCAACATTAAATCTATTGTGTCTGTCCTATCATGTACATTTTTGGTGACCCAAGCATCTTAAAACACCTAATGCTGTCTGGTGCAGTTCACTGTTTACAGATCCAGCTTCTCAAACTATTTCTGACCACAAAGCCCTGAAATTCCTCACATTTCCCCAGGAAACTCAATTTTCAAACATCTCCTTTATTCCCAATAATTCTTCTACAGAAATGTTCAGCTCTATTTTAGAATTAGGGTCTCAAGAATAGGCATCACACTTTAGGGACGTCCAGACATTTCTAAAGGCACATTACTTGGCAAGCCCTAAGAAGAAATTATCTGCAAAGTTGTAAAAACAGAATGGAGAGAATGGGATTTACTCTGGTGAGAGGCTCTTGCAATAAAGTTATTTGGTTCCAGCAGATCTGAGGGAGATAAAAGCCAGAGCAATTCCGAGTGTCACATCCACTTACCCAGCTCTGCCCGTGGCCAGCTCTCTCCCACACACACAGAATAAGTCATTGACACCTCCTTGCTCCTGGATTTTCCTGCTGGAGAACTGCACAAGTGGCTGCAGGAGCGAGGCTGTCAAAGCCTCAGAGCCTGACTCCCCCCTGCCTGGTCTGGCTGGGAATGTGCTGGTTTGGAACAGAAGAGCTCTGGGCAGTCCAGGGGAGCAGGTTGGTGGCACAAACAAACACACAAGCCCTGATTTCCTTGGAAGCCAGCTGGAGAGAAGCGTATCCAAAGCTTCAGTTGGTTCATTTATTCTCATAAGCACAGTTTAGTCACAAGTATTGATGATAACACAGGTGTTTTTCAGCAGTGGAGTTCAGAGGAGCACAAAAGCGAGTTGTTAAATTACACTAATCCCATCCTCTGCCATCATTTCATACTTGTGTTTGTGTTAGGAAATGTTTTATAGCACGCTCCTGCCACAGAAGTCTTCCCTGAAGCACCATGTTCCCAGCTCACAAGAACAGGTAATAACTTTGTAAGTCAGGAAGGGAAAATTGACAATTAGTGGGATGTGTGGCATAAAGAACCCTGAGGTGCTATGCTATAAATCCATGGTCACAGTGTTTTGCAGGTGACACTGGAAATAAGAGACTCTCTGATAGCCTCTAAACAAACTCCAGTTGCCCTCCCCAGAGCACTTCATTCCCCACTCTGGATTTAGAGAAGATTTTGGGGCTTCAAGCACCAAAGGCTTCTGACACACTCCTGACCCCGCACAAGCTGCCCAGGGGTGCTGCAGTGACCTCTGCTCCAAAGGAAAAGAAAGAAAAAGCTGCCCTGTGTCCCCACATGAACCCATGACAGAAACACAGCACAAACCCCTGAACTTTTCCACAGGGAGTGTGACAGGTCCAGTTCTAGGGGGACTTCTCTGCTCCCTGGAGCCAGCCCCAGCTGTGCCTGCGTATCCAACAAGCCAGGCTGCTCCTGCAGGTCACAGGAGCAGGCTCAAATAATAACCAACAAATGTAAAGCACAGCTGCAAAGCGTGTCTTTAGAGCCTTTCCTTGCCCAGCTTTCAAGAAAAAGCATTGCTGGAAGTCAGGAGCAGCATGTCCAAACACACTGAGGAATACAGATCAATACTGGTATTTATTCAACAGCCTGCTGGTTTATATTAGTGCAGGAGAAGCAGTGGAGCAGCAAAGAGGCTTCTTCCTGGCTGCAGATCATCCCAAAGGTAGCAGAAGCTGCAGCCCCATCCCTGGAGGGGCACGAGGGGCACGAGGGGCACGGGGCATGAGGGGCACAGGGCACCGGCAGCCCCTGCACACACAGAGCAGCAGCAGCAGCTCCTCAGAGCTCAGGGCTCCGATGATGCAGGAGAAATAAAAACCTGACTTTATCTGGAGCTGGGTGTGGAAGAACCTTTTACCCCTGTGACCTTGGGAGCAGGGAGGGGACAGCCTGGGCATGGCCTCGAGTGAGACCACCAGGACCTCACTGGGCTGCAGCTCCTCCTGAGGGCAGCTCTGATCTCTGCTCTGGGACAGGGACAGGACCCAGGGGACGGCTGGAGCTGTGCCAAGGCAGCCTCAGGCTGGAGATCAGGGAAAGGTTCTTCCCCCAGAGGGTGCTGGGCACTGCCCAGGCTCCCCAGGGAATGGGCACAGCCCCAAGGCTCCCAGAGCTCCAGGAGTGTTTGGACAGCGCTGCCAGGGATGCCCAGCGTGGGGTTGGTGGGGTGTCTGTGCAGGGCCAGGGGCTGGGCTGGGTGATTTTGCCNGACCAGGCACAGCTTGGACTGGATGGGCTGGGAGGGATTTTCCAACCTCAGGGATTCTTGGATTCTCCTGAGCTGGGTCCTTTCCAGCTCAGGAGGTTTCCATGGCTTTGTGCAGCCTGGCAGAATAAACCTGCCTGGACCACACGGATCTGGGACAGACTGGGCAGGACAGAACACATGGACAGAAAATATCCAACAATCCAAGCCTTAAGTGCAAATGTGCTCTGGCTGTGCTGAGCCCTGCTCTGAGGCACAGTTCCTTCATGCCAGAGCTGTGACACTGATACTCACTGCTTGATTTCTCTACTTGCTCTCCCAGAAAATTTTCAGGTGGCACCTTTCCAAGTGCTGGAAAATATGACTTCTCTTTTTTTTTATGGCTGAAGCTATAAAAAGCCAAGGGCAGGAGTGTTTTTCATACAATGCTGGATCAAACCCACAGCCATCTATTAGGAGAGAATGTGCACAACCAGTCCTGGCTTTTTCCTAGAGCTGTAAGGATCTTTTAATACACTCCCACATGTGATTCAAAGGGAATTTCACATCTGAGAAAGTTTTTTTTTTTTTTTTTTTGTTCTTCCACTGTCATGGTTCCTCTCGAGTTTTCCCTTCAGCTGTTTGATGAAGAAAAAGCCCTACATCTTGCCTCTCTTTTCCTGGCTCTTGTTTGGGTGCAGGACTGAAGCCCATCAAAGCACTCTTTGCAGAAGGTAAAATAATGGATTGTAGTAACACATTGTGCATGCAAGAGAGAAGGAGCTCTTCTGACCTCCTTTGTTTGCAATAAGCAGCAATCACAACAAATAAACAGGCAAGAAACTCTATTTCCCAGTAAATACCACTCTCATAATTCAAGTATTTTGTTTTTGTCTGCTTAAACATTGTCCTTCTCCTCAGGCTCACTGCCTCAAGCCTGGCTGAGCAGCCCGGGCAGGGCATGAGTGACTGGCACAGCCCCCGGATGTGTACCCAGGGATGCCCCAGGTCCTTGAGGAGACCATCTCTGAGCTCTCCCACTGGCTGCAGTAATATTTGCACATCTCAGACACTTCTGCCAAAGACAACACGATCTTGTGGATGGGGGGAGAGGCAAAAAGCTTTTTGTTTCATTAAAGGAAGCTGTGTAACCCCAGCTCTGGGGAGAAAATGAGATGAGATGTATGGAGCAGTTACAGGGGCACCCCCTGCCCAAGTTGTGGCAGGTGCTGAGAAAATACATCATTTCAGAGCCTTGGTAGCAGAGAAATCTGAGCCAAAGGCACCTGCTAAGCCAGGGAGCTGAGTTACTCCCACAGCAGAGGAGATCTGCTCTCCTCCACAGGAAAATAAATACCAGAGCACATGAAACTTCCCCATCAGAGCCAACCAGAGGGCACAGGCTGAGCCCCCTGGCACAAACCATGGCCAGGGTGGGCTCTGCAGGAACATTCTGGATCCAGCACAGGAGAGGGGAAGGCAGGAGTGGTGCCATGGGCAGGAGACTCAATTACAGCCTCCAGGTGCATCCTCCTGGGCAGTCCTGATGTGTCTCAGTCACAGCCACGCTCACCACTCTGCAAAGGTGCATTCTGCTGTGGTTGTAAAGCCAGAATGGAATTCTTGGGCCCTGCAAGGTGAGAGGAGGCTGAGGCCCCAGGGCAGCCCCACGGCAGAGGGCAGGAGGCTCTCCAGGGATGGGGAGAGACCCCAAGGGGAACAGGGCCTCCCTCCACCCCACAATGGGCTCTGGCACCCAGCAGGTGCACACCGAGAGCCCACAGAGGCCACACACAAACCACTTTAAATAAAAATTAAATCAAGGCTTGATTTAGTTCCTTGAGGTTGTCAAACAACCACCCAAAGTCTACCCAGCAGCCTAAACTTTCCATGTTCTGCACCATACCCCCCAGAAAGGCTCCCAGCCTGCTGCTGCCCAGCTCCCTGGGGATAAAGCAGCTGAGGGCAGATGGTGCTCAAGGGCCCAGTTGCTGCCAGGCTCCCATGGCAGCAGCTCTGGAAAGAAACGGGTGATTCAGGCCCTGGGGATGTGGTGTGTGACAGCTCTGGCTCAGCCCCCCACCACCAGGGGGGCAGCTGAAGCCGGCAGGATGTGGAGCTGATGGTGAGGGGAGGGCTCTGCCCAGGGCACCTCTCCAGAGCAGGGGCTGTGAGGAGCAGCAGCAGATCCAGCTCCCAACACCTCCAAAGCTTTTCCAGCACAGAGTCATGGAATAGATTGGGTTGGAAGGGACTTTAAAGCCCACCCAGTGCCACCCCTGCCCTGGCAGGGACACCTCCCACTGTCCCAGGCTGCTCCCAGCCTCAGTGTCCAGCCTGGCCTTGGGCACTGCCAGGGATCCAGGGGCAGCCCCAGCTGCTCTGGGCACCCTGTGCCAGGGCCTGCCCACCCTCCCAGGGAACAATTCCTTCCCAATATCCCATCCATCCCTGCCCTCTGGCATTTTTAAGCCAAGCCCCTTCATCCTATCACTACACGCATCCTCCTGTCCAAAGTCCCTCTCCTTGCATTTCCTGCCCCAGCACCCCAGGCAGGCAGGAGAAAGAAGGGGTCGCATCTCCAGGCTGGGAAGCCCTCAAAACATCTGAAAAATCAAACAGTGGGAGTTGCTTATCTCTTACACCATCCTTGCTCGTCACTGCAACACCTTGAGGCTCCCCTCCCTGGAACAGCTGTCGGGAGATTTGCAGCAGCAGGAATGTGTCATCTCCACCCAGTGATCCAATAGTCCGAACAACTGTGGGTATTATTTCTCTTAAATCTACCCCTTAATCCTATAATGCCATAAAATACCACTGAATCAGAGCTTAGCAGGATTCCAGAAAGGAACAGACTTTTAAAGAGATAATGAGAACTCCACATTTATATTGGATAGGATGGAAAGGAGAGAACGAGGGAGGCAGAACATACCAGATGGGCAGATTATCTTACAGTTTTCCTTAATATGATTTCTTCAACCTGAAGCATCTGGTAATTCCACTATCAGAGATTAGATACTGGATAAGATGGGCAGGCAGGCTGATCTAACAAAGCAATTTTATTTTCTGGCTACACACAGGAGAGGTTCCCATTAAATCCTGTATCAGAGGATGAAACAGAGGTGTGTAAAATGCTGTCTCCAAGCAGGGAATGTCTGCAGGCCCTGGGATCCCATGTAAATATGTTTCACTTTCAATACAGAAAACAACACATCTCCCTAAGCCCCCGTCCTCCCCAGGCAGGCAGCGAGTGCTGAGAATGGATAAACAATAAAACTCACTCAGCAGCCTTGTCCTTCAGAGGGTTTTGCAGAAAATTGAAGGAAATCTCTCTGAGTCATTTTTGTGGAGATTTGTGTAGAAGTCCTGCAGGCTGCAGGCAGCACCTTGGGTACTTCCAGTCTGGAAACAGAGATTGTTTTCCAGAACGTGCAGGAATCTCATCCTAAAGCCACAAAACCCAACCAAGCACCACAGAAATGTCTTCCCACTGCCTTTCTCACTGTGGCACTGTGTGGCAGCAAGTTCTGGGATAACTCCCCCCAAAACACCTTCCTTATTTAGCCCAAGGAAGAGCTTTCCCAGCCATCCAAACTGGGATCTGTTCTTTGGCTGACTGGAAAATCTCGTGCATGCCCAGCCCAGCCTTTCCTGCTCAGCAGAGGGTCAGGATCAGGAGCTTCAGTGAGGTCCCTGTGGGACAGGCACAGCTCCCCTTTGGAATCAGCTCCACACACATCATTCCATGGATCCAGGGCATCAGCAGCACCTCTCTGGGAACCAGCCCAGGGCAACAGCCAGTCCTGTCAGTGGGGAACAGCAGGGAAGGGTTTCCACCTCCCAGCACAGCTGAGCAGCCCCAGCAGCAGTGGGGAGAGGGAAAGGGGAATGGGGAAAGCAGAAAAGGGGAAAGGGAAAAGAGAAGGGAAATGGGAGGGGGAAAGGGCAAGAAGAAAAGGGAACAGGAAAGGGGAAGGGAAAAAAAAAAAGGAAAGGGGAAAGAATGAATGGGGGAGGGGAAAAGGGAGAAGGGAAAAGATGAAAAGGGAAGGGGAAAGGGAGAAGAGAAAACGGAAGGGGAGGAAGGAGAAAGGGGAAGGGATAAAGGAAGGGGAAAGAGAAAGAGAAATGGGAAAGGGAGAGGGGGAAAGGGAAGGGATAAGTGTAGGGGAAAGGGAAAGGATAAAGGGAAAAGGATAAGGGAAGGAGAGAGGGGAAGAGGTAAGGAAGGACAAAGAAAAGGGGAAAGGGGAAGGAAATCTCTCAAGTGAAGCAAAGATGATAATCCGAACTACCAGAAAGTGACACAATTCCCCAAATCAGGACAAACAAGGTATTTTGCCCCAGCTCCTGGTGCTGGGAAAGACCTGACCTTCTCCTGAACATCACCCTTACACCTCTGGGACCATTTTCCCCAGGGAAACTCCCTCCTTTCTCTGCCTCTGGGCAGGAGTGAGAGGCCCTGAGCTGCGAGCTGGGCTGGCTCCTCCTCACCAAGAGCAACTGAAATCCCTCGGAGCAGAGATATCTGAGTCCCTGAACCCTCAGTGATGCTGAGCACAAAGTGCACGGAGTCTGGAGACACAGAAATACACACAAAATGTCCCAATCTTCCTCTAAACTCTCCTTGCTTTGCTTCCCTTTGGCCACAGGCACAAACAGGGAGCAAGAAAAGGCCTCAGAGCTCTGACCCAGCACTCAGGGCATGGACACCTGACTACATGAATCCTTCCTTAAAAACAGGAAAAACTGAGGAAAGGATGGGGAGTGCCAGCCAGTGCCAGGACGAGGCCCAGCCCATTGGCATTCCAGACACTCAGCAGCCTTTAGCTGAACCTCACAGGCTTCACTATTATATTTAAAACTACTACATGCTTTGTAATGCTTATCAGCTGGAGGGTTTTCAACAGTTTTTCCCCACTAATGCTGCAATTTCAAAGCCATTTAGGCTAATTTCCCTTGACTTGAATCTATTTTAATCAGAGACCAGGATACTTGACTTAAATGGTTTGTGTTCAACCCTTCATAAAATCAGCCATAAACCTGAATGCACTAAATAGCAAGGGAGCCCTGAAGCCAGAAGTAGGAAAAGCTGAAACTTTCCAAATTCTGCAGCAAACTCCAGCCTATTTCACACCAGACCAACTGTTCTCTTGCAATACCAAGACAATTGATCCCCAAAACAAGAAAAAAACAATAAACAAAACACCCTACTGAAGTCCTTACACAGATAAAAGGCACTCAGTTGTGCAGTTGCAGTCAGCACCCACAAATTCTCTCCCAAGCCTCAGGCCAGCTCCAAAGTGAAGCATTTTTAATGAGCTGCTGTGCCCTGTCCTCTCCCCGACTCTCCCATGGAATGATGGATAGTGGAGCTGAGGAAAAATACAGTGTGAGCCTGAGAATGTCAGAATTAATCCTTTTCTTCCCCCCTTATCTGAAAAGAAACATTACTTCTCAAATTAATTCCCGCCAAGTAATGCTGGCTCTGCTGGAAGTCAGAGTGGTGGATGAGAAATGGAAATCAGCAGCTCAGCCTCAGGTAAGTGCTGGAGAAGGTCTCGCTCCAAGGATTCAGTGTGGTGCTGGGATCTGCATGTCAGAGAAGCAGAGGTGCAACTGGTGCCTGCAATTCAGTAAAATGCAGGCTGGGCCTCCATTCCTTTGGAAATTCATCCAAGGATTTCTGCTGTCAGTGGTGATGCCCAAGGGGCTGCTCGGGATTCAGGCAGCGCCCGGAGAGGGGAAGGAACAAGAGCTGCCCCTGCTCCCAGAGCCTGGACAAGCTGCCAGCACCTGGGGACAGAAGGGACAAGAGCTGCCCCTGCTCCCAGAGCCTGGACAAGCTGCCAGCACCTGGGGACAGAAGGGACAAGAGCTGCCCCTGCTCCCAGAGCCTGGACAAGCTGCCAGGACTTGGGGACCCAGAGCTGCATCCCTGGCTCCATGCTCTTCAGTGCTCAGCAGATGCCAGGCAACAGCTTTGTCAGTGCCCCAATGACACAGTCACTGGACACAGATCTTTCACAATTGAAACCTCTCTCAGCTCATTTTTTTATCAGGGATTTCACTCCAGGCCTGGACAAACTGACACTTGCCTATTTTGAGGAACACTCTGGCAGCTGTATCTAAAATTAACCTTCACAAAGATAAACTTGCAGCATGTCTTTCCTCATCCCCTTAACAGAACGATGTGTCATCTCTTTTAAAGACTGCTCTGTGCTGCTTGGCAGGTAAACACCACCAGCACCTTAAAAGCTCAATCAAAAAAGGGAGAGGAAGGATATTGACGCTGTAAAAACTCCCTTCAGTGTCCCAGATCTCCAACAGCAAGATCCCAGAGTGTCCCAGGAGGATCTCTGTGCTGGGAGGAGCCCAAGGAGGGAGGGGGAATCTCTGCACACTTTCACAAGGTAATAAACACCAAAAGCTCAGTGAAAGCAGAGCTGAGCTTCTGATGGCACCACTTCCACCCCAAATTCTATACTGCTTTAGGAAAACAGAGACAGACTGCGAAGAAATTCACTCCTTTCCCTGGATAAATCATCTTGATAAACTCTCTCACTCTCTCCAACTCCCTGAAACAGGGCTGGGGCCAGGTGGGGATCAGTTTCTTCTCCCAGGTACAGGGAGAAGGTGAAACAGCCGCAAGTTGTTCCAGAGGAGGTTCAGGTTGGATATTGGGAATTATTTCTTCCAGAAGGGGTGGTCAGGCCCTGACACAGCTGCCCAGGGAAGGGGTGGAGTGCCCATCCCTGGGGGGGTTTAACAGCCCTGTGGATGTGGCACTTGGGGACATGGGGCAGTGGTGGCCTTGGCAGTGCTGGGGATGGATTTGACACAATGATCTTTGAGAGCTTTTCCAACCTCGGTGATTCTGTGATTCCGTGAGCTCCATTCCAGCCCAACCACCCCAGTTTCTCATCACTGTGAATGATGAGGGAAGAGCCAACAGCACCAAACCCAGCTGGGAAAGCCACCAGCACTGCTGGCTCTGGGGTGACAGCTGAACACAACCATTCTCTCCTGGAGCACCTGGCACTCACTTGGTTGGGCGATAATCCGGGATGGAACGGTCCAGGGAAATCTTCTCACTGAGGTAGGAGTTGTAGCCATACTTCTCGTGGGGTCCCTTGGCTTTCTCCTCCTCCTCAGGGGACAGCGTGGCTGGGAGGCCACCCTTGCCACGGCCACCATAGCCCTCAATGAGGCCAAGGGACTTGGACAGACCTGAGGGAAAACAAAAACAGCAACGCTGGTAAAACACATCCCTGGTAAAACACATCCCTGGTAAAACACATCCCTGGTAAAACCCATCCTTGGTAAAACCCATCCTTGGTAAAAACCATCACAGGTAAAACACATCCCTGGTAAAACCCATCCTTGGTAAAAACCATCACAGGTAAAACACATCCCTGGTAAAACCCTGCACATGTAAACCCAATCCCTGGTAAAATCCATCCTTGCTAAAACCCATCCCTGGTAAAACCTATCCCTGGTAAAATCCATCCTTGGTAAAACCTATCCCAGGTAAAACTCAGAACAGGTAAAACCTATCCCTGCTCAAACTCATCCTTGGTAAAATTCATCACTGCTAAAATCCATCACAAGTAAAGCCCATCCCTGCTAAAACTCATCATTGATAAAATTCATCACTGGTAAAACCCATCCCTGGTAAAATCCATTGCTGTTATTTCCAAAAGAAACAAGACTACTCCAAAACTCCTGCATGTTTTGGGTTCCTGCATGTTTTGGGTTCCTAGGTGTTTTGGGTTGGTTTTCTGCAAACATTCCAAGTTCTCCCTGTTTGGCCCAGTGCTGGAACAGAAGTGACTCAGGTCCTGCAGCTCCTCGTGGCTCAGGCATGCTGCTCCTGGCATGCAGCTGATAACCTGTCCCAGGATCTGGGTATTTATTCAGTTGGTGGGGAGGTGATTCAGGCCTCCTTCCCACTCTCGGAGAGGTAATCACATGGAAGGTTAGATGTCCCCAGGAGAAGGATAGGTTGAACACAGAGCAGGAATAAAATAGGGTTGGTTAAGTGCCAGCTGAATGAATTTTTGCTCAGTGTGAGCAGTGAACAGAATACAAATGGTACGGATTTAAAAACAATTTCCCCTCAAAGCTTTCTTATCTTTTAAAGTACAGCATTCCCAGACCCTTATCAAGGGGAATTATTTATTTATATCTGCATGGCTGAAGGACATAGGCAAAGTTCAAAACGAGCTGCACATAAAGGGCTCTGTGGATGATTTGGTGGTGCCTGTGGGAAGCCGAGTCCATGCTCATGTTATTATTTATTATGCAGGACACCTGGAATTTTAATATTTTTCATTGGCAGAGATTCAGTCTCTTTTTGCCAGAAACATAAAAATAATAATGATGCATTTTGTTTTGCTTTTTTGTCTGTTTAGTTTGTTTTTTAAAGAATAGACCCCAGGGTATATTCCCATTGCTTCAGTGGCAGAGCCCTGACTGAGAACAGGACAGGTTTGGTCACCTCTGAAGCTTCTGAAGGGACAATAACCTTGAGGCTGATCCAGCTCCCAAAGCTACCACTGACTTCCATTGTCCTGGACAAGACATTCCTGCCTCCTCAAAGATTAAACACTTTTTTTCCTCAAAAAGTGGCACTGAGAGGCAGGAAAAAATCAACTGGAAATGTAAATCACAGTCAGAAGCACAGTTTGAATTATTATTATTATTGTTGTTGTTGTTGTTGTTGTTGTTGTTGTTATTACTATTTCTTCTGACAAGGAAGCTCTGAACATCCTTCCCTGCTCCACCAGAGCTGCTGGAGCCCCTCTGGCCATGCTGGGCTTGATCAGCTTTTATCTGAGGACAGTAACAACAAAATCAGCTGCCAGGGTTTGCTGGCTGTGACGTGGGGAGGGATCCCACATCCAAGCTGCCTTTCCCAGCTCCAGGCTCAGCAGGAGCCAGGGATCCCTCAGGAAGGCTGGGAAAGGTGGCACTTTGTGGCCTGCAGAAGGTCAGCAGATCCCTCTGTGAACTCCCCAATGCTGAATGCTTCCACTCCAGGAACTCTCAGCATCTCCCAGTTTGCTTTTAAAGGTTAATTTTGCTTTTCTTGATTCATTTGACCACATTTCTCACCACCCCAGTGCTTCTGCTTTTGGTGCTTTGAAGCCACACACCTGTAAGAGGGGCTGCAGGGAACTGGGGGCTTTCTGAGGGGGGCAGAGGCTCCGTGGATGGAGGACACTCAGTGGGATGTGGGAGCCATGAACATCCCAGCACCTGGCTCTGCTTAAATCAGGTTTTAAAGGCACAAGCTCGGGTTATTATCCCCAGTGATAACAGATAATTCACTCAGACACCAAGGCAGTGCTCCTCCCAGAGCTCTGCCAGGGACAGGTGATCCCTCCAAGGCTAATCCATCCCCCACAAGATCCCAGCCAGCCTCCAGAGGTTCTGATCTCTGGCTCGGCTAAGGGAATTGTGCTCCCAGTTGTAGCACCTCAGTGAAGGACCTGGACTTTGAGGTGAGGAATCTCCCTTGGTGTTCACAACACCCCCAGGCACCGAGGCCTGGGGGCCTGAGCTGCTCTTTGCAGCAGCAGGAGATGCCTGCAGCAGGGATGTCTCTGCCAGGCAATTCAAACTGCCAGGCTGGGTGCCCTCTGCAGCCAAACCTCCAATCCTGCTCCAACAGGAGAGGGGTGGGAGCTGCTGGACAGCCCAGGACACCTGCCCTGCCCACCTGAGCTTGGATCACCCAGCACAGGTACCCCAGTGCCCACTCTGTGCCTCCCAAAGCACAGCCAAGGCACGGGCACAGCCAGCCCACACCCACCAGTGCTCCCAGGCTCAGTGGGAGGCTCCACGGGAAGGTCCTGCTGGAGTGAAGCCTCTCTGCTCCCTGCAGAGGCACCAAGGAAGGTCCAACCCCAGTTTATCCCCACCAGCTTTGAGTGCCATTAAGTGCTTTAATTCCAAACCACAGTCAGGGTAACACTCCGATCCCAGCACACACTGCTCTCTGCTCACTCAAGTTGTTCATGATTTCTGCACATTCTGTCCTTCTGCAACTCCAACGCAGTAAATGCTGATAAACCAACATCATTTAACCAAAGGAATCAATCCAGTGTATCCGTTTGTGCTGGGCAGGGCTCACCATGAACCCACCACCCTCCCTTCCAGGAGAGCACCAGCACAGCCCCGCAAGGAGAGGCACAGAGACAAATATTCCCAGGTGGGATGTGCCAGGCAGGATCCTATGGCTGTCTCTGTGCTGCTTAAACATTTTCTCTCCAGCCCAGGCTGCCAGGAGGGCTCAGCAATGTCACCTTGGTGTGTGGCACTCAAAGCAGGAGGCAAGGAACGTTTGGCCAGGGAGATAATCCATGTCCAAACACAGGATGAAGAGATTTGTTTCCAGCTGGCTGACAAGGAGCCTCAGGAGAGGCAGAACTGGAAACAAACGGTGACAGCCCATCCTCATCCAGTCAGTCCATTCACTGGCTTTTATTTCCCACATTTTTGGGCACCTTTCACCTTTGGGGTGCCTTTGCTGTGACGTCAGGAATTAACCTGAGCCCAGCCCCTGTGGAACACAGGATATTCTGTTCGGGATATTCTGGGATTCCACGAAACCTGCTTGAAATTGGCCTGGGAGGGCCAGATGTGACACACAGAGACCCCACAAGTGAAACAGAGCACAAGCATGGTGCCATCAGCTCGTTTCCTGGGAGAACAGGGCTGAAAGCAAAGAGTCAGGGCTGTTCCCAAGTCAGAGGGCAAATCCTTGGTCATTCCGAGCAGGCACAAAGCAGGAGTGCTGAACCTCTGCCAGAAAGTCTCTCCTGATGCCTGCTCCAGCCTATCTGTGGTGATAAACAGCACTAATCCCCACAAAAAATCTTGATCTTTAGAGTGAAGTCAGCCCCCAGGCAATTCTGCAAGCTCAGGAGATGGGAATGGGCTGCATGGAGATGAGGAGCTGGTGCAGATCAGAGCTCTGAGCAGCCACGAGCCCCACTCATCCCAGAGCCACACTCACCCAAAGCTAAAACAGGATTTTTTTTTTTTCAGAATCTCCTAAAAATTCTCAACTTTGGAACAAATGGAATATATTGCTATTGTACTGCAGGAATAGAAGGGAAAAGAAAAACCACATCACTTGGAGCTGCTGAGATTTGAGCCCTTCCTGCTGCAACGGCCAGACAAGGGATCCTTGGGGACTGGCAGGAGTTGGTTTTCTTCAAGATGATATAAAAATTTAATCTCTACAGCAAAAATATTCCTAGAATGAGCACAGTTTGAGTAAATATATCAGTCTCTTCTAAAGCTGAGTGTATTTCAGGAGGAGCCAGGAGTTTTCTAGGACAGAGAAAACCTTTAGTGAAATACAATCTAATGTGATTCCCAGCCTTCATTCCCAAAGGCTTCTCAGGAGCTGGAGGGGGAGAAAAGCTTTTTGCTCCATGTCAGCCTGGATGAAGGAAAACATTAACCTCCCATACAACCCTCAGCTGAGGAAATTTGTGACTGAGGGGGCTGGGGAAGAAGCAAGAGCCCTGAAATGAAAAGGCATTTCTGAGAAATGGGTGCTGAGCTTAACGCTGGGGGCAAGGAGGGGAAAGAACATCAACCTTGCAGTGCCCAAAGGGGTCACAGGGGGCTGGAGAGGGACTGGGGACAAGGGGTGGAGGGACAGGACACAGGGAATGACCGAGGGCAGAGTTAGATGGGATATTGGGAAGGAATTCTTCACTCTCATCCTGGCACAGGGTGCCCAGAGCAGCTGTGGCTGCCCCTGCATCCCTGGCAGTGCCCAAGGCCAGGCTGGATGGGGCTTGGAGCAGCCTGGGACAGTGGGAGGTGTCCCTGCCCCTGGCAGGGGGTGGAATGGGATGACCTTCAAAGTCCCTTCCCACCCAAACCATTCTGGGATTCTAATAAAGGAGAGATTTCTGGAAAAGCAAAATTTTTAGCTGCATCTTTCTGTGTTTGTATCTCCTGCAGCACAAGGTACAGAGCACACAGAGCTCAGGGTGAAAGCCACATTCCAATAGGGGAGAGGAGCACAAAGCCCCCCTTCTCCAGGAGAAATAAATAAATAAATAAATAAATAAATAAATAAATAAAAAAAACTGAAATGGAACTGGAAAACACAGGAACCATAAAAACAAAACTAAAGTAGATGTCTCTGCAAAGTACAGCTCTTACTCACAGTGGATTTTCCAGCCCCAAGAGCTCTCACAGGGGTGTTTTTTCCTGGCCTAAGTCTGAGCTGGAGGCCAACAGGCAATCTCTGACGTGGGGAAAAAGCCAAAGTGAGGAGAAAATGGCCCAATGTGGGCATGTGTGACCTGCAGGGGATGCAGAGGGAGAGGACACAGCAGAGAGGCTCTCAGGGCATTGAGGAGAAACCACAACAGCTGCAAAGGGCAGAATGTCCCAGGGAATGCTGGAAATGAGGGAACTGCAGAAGTTCTGAGTGCTGTCCTGCTGATGGCCGCTAAAGGGAGGGGTCAGCACCCAAAAGGGGCACTGGCAGAAGAACAGGCACCAATTTTCCTCTGCAGCTTCAGTGGAACCTGGGGCATGGGATTTTCTCTCCTTGCAGCAGTTTTTACACCATTTCAGGCAGTCTTTGCTCAGAGCTGCTGTGCCTGGTTAAATGACCCCCCCCTCCTCGGGCTGTACCTGTGGTGCCACAGGAATGTGGGAACTGTGCAGGGAATCCCAAACCCAGCTGCCCATAGCAGCTTCCCTTGCTGTTACTGCCTCCCCAAAGCATCCTTAAACTCCTGCAGGGGAAACTAAAAGTAGTAATGAAGGGATCACAAGACAGGAGTTCGCTTTCTCCTGGGGGAAAAAACCCCATATATACATATAAATTTTTAAATGAGTTTAAACAGCAGAGCCCAGTGAAAAGCCAGCATCCCCCTGAACCCTGTACAATTCTGTTCACTGTACCTGCTAAAGTGACTTTTCCCAGGGCTGACCACTTATCAGAAGTTTATCCCCCAAATCAGATGCTGCAGCTGAAGGGTCAGTGCTTCCCCTTCCAGAGGACAGTCCTTTTCCAGGAGCTGGATTTTAGCATATCAGAACATCTGCCCTGTGCACACAGCTGCCTGCTGTCCTGTGCCATGCAAATGCTGTGTTGCTTTACTGCAGGGATTAGCATGAGCATGGTGACTTTCAAAAGGGGGGGGATCAAGAAAACTCCCACCCTCTGCCTTCACGCTGAATGACAAATGGGAACTCAGAAAAAGCAGCAGATGAACAGCCCAGGCTTGGCAAGCAGGGATTTGAGCAGACACAGACTGGAAATAGAGCATATTTTACCTGTGCTCCAACATATTGCATCTCTGCAAAAGCTCCTGCCTATGAAAAATCATGTGAATAACGCTGGCTGAAATGAATTTGTCCAACAGAGCATTAAGATTCCACTTAAATAATTGTGACAGGTGGGGGTGAGGGAATTGAACACATTTTCTTTGCAGCCCAGCCAGGCAAGGACGAAAAATGGGATGGGCACAGCTCATTATTAAATATATTTAATAATACAACCTTTTTAATGCCAGATTGGATGGGGCTTGGAGCACCCTGGTCTGGTGGAAGGTGTCCCTGCAGGGGGGTGGAATGGGATGAGCTCTAAGGTCCCTTCCAACAAAACCACTCTGGGATTCTCTGATTTAAGCTTAGATTAGATGATGACCTGTAGAAGAATGGTTTAAGCCCAGCAGTGCTTAAATCATTATGGGAAGAGCCAGAAACATCGAGGTTTCTCCCCCCCTTCACTCGCTGGAAAGGCTGGAGAAGGGAGCACAGTCACTGCACAGGCTTGAAGTCTCATGTGAAATGTTTAAACACAAATACACATTTCTGTATCCACACCCACAGGGATTCAAAAAAAGTTTTCTTATCAAATGGAAGTGGAAACAGAAAGAAATTACCTTTGGAGCCAGAGGGAGGATCAGCACCCAGAGCAAGGACAATACAGTCATCAGGACAATGTCAAAGCCTATTTAGCCCATTACACTGCCAAGTTCTGCTTCCAAATGATCATTTCCCAATCAAGATTTGCCCCTGGCACAAAATAACAGAAATCCTTCCACAGGCTGAGGCTGTTTAGTTCTGAGGGATGATTTATATGGTTCCAAAACCCGGGACTGCTAAAAGAGCTTGGACATCGCTCTGTCCTCCCTGAAAGCCCAAAATAAGTGGCATTTACCACTGTGCTCACACTGATGAAAGAACTTGTTGGGAAAGGCAGAACTTGGCAGCAGAGCTGGTGCAGAGCAGAAATCCGTGGGCTAAAGAAAGCTCTGTGCAGCTCAGCACTGCTGCCACAGGAGTCTCGGGCAGGGAGACCTTGTTCAGACACAAAACACGGGGCTGGAGGTGATCCATATCCCAGAGAAAACCTGGACACGAGGGAAGTGTTCCTGGCAGTGTAACAGTGCCAGCAATGCCCTGCCCTGCTGCTGGGCTGCCCCTGCCAAAGGGGAAATGCCCCTCAAGAAGCCAACCCCTTACAACTGGTACAGGTTGGTCCCAAAATGGCCAGTTACACCCCACTGCCCTTCGTGCTTGTTCACATTCACAGCACCAGCAGCTGCCTGGGAATTCTGGATAACAGCCTGGGATCTGGGAGCAGGGAGGGATGAAGGGTGTTGGCAGAAGAGGTAAAGAAAAGAGTTTGTTGCAGCAATTTCACCTGCATGTTATGGCACAAATAAAAATTTACGCCTCGGACTGACATATGGGATCATCACATTCTGGAAATATGGAGAAAAGGGAGGAAAAAAAGGGTGAAAAGGAGTAGATCAAAAAGGAAAATCAGGGTTAAAACCATCACTACGATAATTTAGTGAGACAGCTGCCTCCAGTCACACCACACCTGTGTTGGAGACGTCAGAGCTCCAGAGAACTGGCTTTAGTGAGCCCTGCCTAAGGGCTGCTTTCAGGGATTCCGTATTCCTGGGATTCAGGCACAAGCATTTCCCCACCAACACACCTCAAGGTATTTCCATGAGCTGTTCAGAACAGTCCAGAGCAGCCTTCCCACCAGCTTCTCCCTGGGTTGCTCCAGTGGCACAAATCTGCACAAAGCACCACCATGCCCAGGCAGCAGTGAGAAAGCACAGGGGACCCTCAGAGGGGGGAGAGAGCCCTGTGAAGAGCACTCAGCACAAAATCCCAGACTGGTTTAGGTTGGAAGGGACTTGAAATCCCATCTCATCCTGTTCCACCCCTGCCATGGGCAGGGACACCTCCCACTGTCCCAGGCTGCTCCCAGCCCCAATGTCCAGCCTTGCCTTGGGCACTGCCAGGGATGCAGGGGCAGCCACAGCTGCTCTGTGCCAGGGCCCCCCAGCACAGCCAGGGTCAAGTGAGGAGACCCAAGCAGGGAGAGCAGAGATGCCCAGCAGAGCAGAGCACATCCCCCAGCACAGCTCAGCCCAGCCCAGGACAGCAGCTTCAGCCAAGGCACCAGGACCATGCCTGGAGCACCCTTGGTGAGACCTCTGCCATCAACAGCCTGGGCTCACTGGAATTCCAGGACCTTCATCTCCACCACTGTCACTCTGCACACAAAACACTCCACAGGCTCTTCTCTCCAGCCTTTGGGCCATTTCCCCCTCCTCAGACACCAGGCCCATGCTGGGGGAGCTGCTCCAGCCCAGCCCTGAGCCTGGGCTCACCTGCTGAGGCTCCAGGACCAGAGGGGCTCTGGGCCCACAGCTGCTGCTGTGGATGCTCCGTGAGAGGAGGATGGAGGGAATCATCCCAGCCTCTCCTCACCCTGCCAGCCACTGAAAGCTTTGCCCAGCCATCCATCTGCTGGGAGGGAACCCACAGGGAGCTAAAACCTGATGAGGTGTCATAAGGGTGATGCCTTGAGAGGCCTCCCAGAAACAGAGCCCAGCCAGGAGTAAAGGGAATAAAGGTGGGGGTTTATTGGAAAGGCCTCCAAAGGTACCCCTGGGGAGCCAGAGGTGCTGCCCAGATGGGCCCCGAGATGGACCCTGAGAGGCCACGAGTTCTTCCCACTTTTATAGGTTTGGTTCATTTGCATCTCAGGGTTCATTCTCCAATTAAAGCTTCAGTTAATGATGGAATTCCCCTCAGCTTGCCCCCCTCTCAGGGGCTCTTTGGTTGATACTTTTTGGGCCCAGGAGGGGCTGGGTGTCCTTGGAGAGCAGCCCCGGAGAGGCTTTGTTGTGTGTGCCCAGCACAGAGAGCAGCACTGAACAGGGAACAGGCAACTCCAGAGTTACACACTGGGCACTGCAGGGTTTGGAAAATAGAAAAGTTCAAACCTGAGGCATCAAGGGGAGTCTGTATCAGCAGCTCCCAAGGCCATACAGCATAACCCACGGCAGGGCCTGACTCTACAGATGTGACACTTCAGAGACCAATTCAGGGCCTGTCACCATTCCAAAGACAGACAAGGTGCCTGGTCCAGGGACTAATGGGGTATTGATTCTCCACACACTTGGTGGGCTTTGCTGGGGCCCCCAAACCCTTCCCAGCCATGTGCCTGGCTCGGCGCCCGCGGGTGGTTTGGGACACAGGAGCTCGAGGGAGCGAGGCCAAGGGCAAAAGCAACCTTGCACATTTACACTGGGCAGCCAAGGGCCCATTTGGGTGATGAATTAAGCAATTACCTGCAGCTTTATTTTTAGGAGGCAGGCTGCAATTCAAGCAAGAGAGAACTTATCTTGCTCTCCTCTCTGAGCTGCCAGGATATTGCTCTGGTAGGACACTCTCCTCTGTGCCAGGCTGCTCAGGGGCCGTGGCAGGAGCTGCTCTGTGCCCAGGGAAATCACACACATCCCATTACTGGGAGTCTTCAAGGTCAGGCTGGATGGGGCTTTGAGTGACCATTGGAACAAGATGATCTTCACAGGTCCTTCCAACCCAAACCATTCTGCGGCTCAGGATGGAAGAGTCTGGAAACTTCTTTACAACAGGCAGTTTTAGAAGTTCCCAAACTCTTCCATCCTCAGCAGTAAAACATCAGCCCTCACATGTGTGCTCAGGCAGTGATTTCTGAGGCCAAATTGCAAACTGTCCATCCCCAGGTAGTCACTCCCACCACCAATCTGGGCTCAGGCAGACCTTTTGTTGAGCTTTCATTGCTGCTTTTATCCTCCAGTGCAAAATCTCAGATCTTTGCGTAACGCAGTCCATTCCCATCCCCATCACGACCCTTTTGCTTCCAGGCAGAGCTGCTGCCTGGTCACAGAGATGCCAAACTTCAGTGCCAGCCCAAAACCACACAGCCAAAGGTCGAGAAACAAAGATTTCCTAAATCCACCTTCTCCCAGAGTAGCTGTGATGGGAGTTGCACCTGCGGTGTGATGGGATTACCCCAGGAACTGGAGCAGAACCACGGAAGTAAGCATGGAAGCAGGAAAAGAACAGAACCCACAAAAACACAAGCCAACAATTTCTGAACCCCATTCAAAGGTTATAAATAATATTTAGCATTTTTATTTTCACAAGGAATCTGTGATTTCCAGATCGTGTCTCTATAGCAAGCTGTTAGTTTGTGCTTTCCTCTAATGCGTGTTCCTGTTCTCCTGAAAACATTTCCTCTCTGTATAGATTGGCCTCCTGGAAAGGGGAAAGTCGTTGCCATTTGGCAGGATAAGAAATGAAGAAACCCCCCAGTGGAAGTGCAGACATCATCAGTGCAAAAGTGGCTGCTCAGGTTTTGGGCTGACTTTTGTGGGTATGTGGGAGGTCACACAAGGCTGTGAGCCCCGTGCACAGGGCACCCCCTCCACAGAGCTCTGGGAGAGTCAGAAACTGCAGAGGGTCACCAAAACCCCTACCAGGCTGTAACACCTTACAGAGGCCTCCAGTTCCCACTCCTGAAGGGTGGGGAAAACACGGGTGGTGTTTGTAAGCCAAGGCCCAAGCAGAGTTGCAGGTCCCTGAGACAGGCTGGGCACCAGTGGACAAAGAGGGGCTGGACCCTGAGAGCCCCACTTGCACAGGGGCCCCCAGAATGCTGCCAGGCTTCTCCAGAGGGGCCCTTTGGTGCAAATAATCCCTCCCTGGGCTGCCTCGAATGTGCTCATTCTTAAAGACCAACATCTCAGGGAAGGGATGGCATTGCCCAAAATTGGCTTTCCCCAAAAAAGAATGTAATTTTGATGGGAACATGGCTGCAGAGAGAAAAACTCTGGGTTTACAAGTGTGTCCTCAGCGAGTGTGTACAAGCTGCATCCCACTCATGGCATTTTACTGAGTTGTGAACTCACTAATTACTTTTTAAGGTCAAGAAAGTCCATTTGGAAGGGGTTTGCTGGGTGCATTTAACTTCAGAGCAGAGGCACTGTCCTCACTGCATGCCCAAGCCCATTTGCTGCTGCTTTTGGGGCGTGTGCTCGGTGCTCTCAGACACACAGGGCACCCCAGAGAGTGCTTGTGCTCCTCAAGCTCCCTCTGTCTGTTTGTGCTCTGCCAATGGGCCGTAGGGGTGACACGGCCAAAGGCAGAAATAAAGGAGCTAATTTGGCCACAGAGAGAAATATTCTGTGCTGCAGTGCCCTTATGTCTGCACACATCTGCAGCCTCCTGACAAACACGGCAGCCACGGATGCGGGCTGGATGGTGTAAGGGATGCATTGCTGGAATGGGCACAGCTGACACTTCCTGGACACAAACCTGGCATTGCCCCAGTGGGACCCAGTCCCTGTGTGGGGAAGGCAGAGTTTTGGGTGCATTCAAGGACTTTGCTACCAAACCCAGCTCACTGAAACCACTCAAGGAAAGCATGAGCTGAGCTGCTTTGCCTTTGCCTGGAGCTCCCCCTCCACCATCCACGGCCATCTGCGAACGGTTCCACTGCTCAGCATTGGGAACAGCTCCTAAGAGGCCCCAGATCTGTGACTGTTTAACTCTGTGTTTCTGTAGAGAGCTTCTGATGATAGGCACTAAGAGCTTTAAAAACATAATTAATGCTCAAAGCACTCCTGAGAGTAGCTAGGAGTGGGAGTTTCAGCTACCTGGAGTAGGACTGTCCTTGATCCTTTGTGGAACTCTCGGTACAATAGGGTGCATGGTACAATAGGGTCTCGGTCCCATTGTGTTTGGGGCTCCCAGAGAACTCAGGGGAAGGCACACCTCCCTCCTTATCTACCTGTCAAACACACAAAATAGCTTATCCAAGGTGACTTAGCTGAGGATTAGTGCTTACAGGCAGAAGCTGATCTCTTAGGAAGTTAGAGAAAGGAAATTTGAGAAGCTGCCATGGCAGGGGGGGTTTCCTCTGGAGGCCCTTCCCTCTGGAGTGACCACACCAAGTGACGGGTGACACCTGAGCACTGACCACTGTGCCTTGACTGCCAGGCCCTGGCTCTGTGGTTCATCTGGAAGGACCACATCAGTCCAAAGGGCCTCAGCCACTCCAGCCCTCCACAGGATCCCATTTTTAGCCAAAGAGGAGTGTCTGGAGCCATTTTTCGAGAGTGAGGTGTTCAGTGAGAAGAAGCCCCTGGGGTGGATCATGCACCAAGGTGTGTGGTGTCCCCATGGGCCTCCCTCAGCCTCGTGCCCTGTGGAAGGGATGTGCTGGAGAGTGCCACCAGTGCCAGGACAGTGCACACCTGCTGCTGCATTTTTCACTTGGGGAGCAGAAGGCAAAGAGGACTCACACAACGTGGCCTTTGCCAAACCTCCTCTCTGGAGGAGCTGCACGACTTCCCAGGGCAGCACAGCCCTCATCTCCACTGTCCTTCCCACCCTCGCAGCCCTCCAACACACACACCTCCTTCTCCTGTCATTCCATCCTGCCTCCACCTGATTTCCACCCCTCTGAGTTCCAGTCTCCTTCCACACCACATCCCCTGAACACTTCAGTCCTTGCTCCCCGCAGGCCCCTCCTGTCCCCAGCACTGCACATCCTCTGACCTGCCCTGGGGCAGCCAAGATCAGGCCTGAGATTCCTACCCAGATTGCCATGAGTACTAATTAATTCCCCCCTAAAAACTGTGCTAATGAGTAACCCTGCAGCTGCCCAGCTCACAGGCAGTGACTGCTCCGTGTTGATACTTACAGTTTAAAAAAAACCCTAAATGCCTTCCCATTGCTTGTCCTAGACAGGCAGGGAGAAATCCAAATTGTTAAGACCATATTGTAATTAATTCCCAAACTGATCATCTTAAACAATTTGGAAAGTATCTTGCAATAGCTCAAATTGAGTTATATCCTCCCCTCCCCTCTTCCACCTCCCTGGGGATCACAATCAGCACCCCCCTGCCAAACCTGGCCCTCCTTGCCCTTCAGCAAATTGAAGGAGTTAAGAGGGGAACAAAAAGTGTTGTTGTACAAAACTCCAGGTCAGCAACCTCATTTAGCAGCTCCCTGCCTTTGCAGGTCAGGTTTAGCAGGGAATCTGCTGCTATCTGGAAAATGCAGCCTCGGTGGACATGGAGCTGCCAAACCCTGAGCCCCATCCCCTCCCTGCTCAAGCAGGCCCTGGAGCTGCTGTGGAAAAGATGCCCTAAAAAGAGGAGGGTCATTCTTAAAATCCCCAGAATGAGAACAAATGCAAGCAGGGAATGAAAATCTGACCTCACTGGGAGCGTGGGACAGACAGTGGGAGCTGTGGACCTAAACTGGGGACACCTTCCACTATGGGGACAGGTCACACTCTCCACCCACTCACTTGAGGGTTGAAGGGGATCATTTCTTTCCTCCACTCTTTCCCACAGACATCTCTGCAGGATGTGCCACTTTTTTCTCCCCTCTTGCCTTGGCCAAGCCTTCCACACCCCCAGTGTGCAGGGACTGCGTTGTCCTTGGGGAAATCGTTCCCTTCTGAGCAAAGCAGCTCCTGCTTCACGTGGGTGTCAAGAAAGAAACCACAAGCACTACTTCCACTGCTCCATGTTTGCTTATTAAGGAAATCCCATCTTTGGACAACACCTGAGAGTAACTTGGATCTGTAATTCAAAGAGAATTACAAATGGTGAGCAGGAAGTGAGGAAAGGCAACTTCTGGGCTCAAATCTTGCATTTCCTGTACATTCGTTCCCAGTGGAAGGTGACTGCTGGACTGCACTTGCTCTTCAGTGTAGCTTCCCATCACCCCATATGCACATCCTGCATCCCCTATTCCACAGTCACTGCTGTGATCACCCTGTGCTCACAGCCCTCCTGCATCTCCACAGTCAAGTGGCTTCCAGCCCTGTGCACCAGCCAGCCCTTCCTTTTCCTTCTTTTCCTTCCTTTTCCTTCCCTCCCCTTCTCACACACTTTCTGTGCCACGATCCCCCCTCCTGCCTCAGCCATCTCAGCCCTATATGTGCTCGAGGTCCTCAGGAACATCCTCCACTGCCACTGACCTGCTCCAGTGCCTTTTTCCTCTCAGAGAGGGAATATTGGTGTTTCTGGCTATTAAAGCATCTAATAGCAGCATTCACCCCCCTTTTCCTCAAAACTGACCCTTCTCACTTCTCCCTATCAGCAGACAACCCTGGGTACCAAAACCCTTTTATTCTGCACATCCAGGTTAAGTGGAACGGCAGGATGCTCTGGATTTATTCCTCTGGATACACTCGTCTGCAGTTTTCAAATTACTGATGGAAACATTGCCTTCAGAAACCCAGAATCCAAACTAGCAAGGTGAACATGTTCAGGGGCTGGTGCTGATTTGGCATAAGCCACAATTCAGGCTTGAAACAAAGACTGCAGGACTTTGAAATCTGAAATTTGGAGTTGAACTTTCTAAGTCTGTGAGAGGCTTCCCTGGAGGAAAGGCAGGAAGAACCGTGAACCCGATGCTCTGTTGTGCTCTGCAAGAACTTCAAAGTGAGCCATTAGATTCATTTGCATGAGTAAAAGTAAGTTCTGAGCCCCAGAAGCCACAGCTGGGAGCCCTGGGTGCACGGGAACAGCAGCATTGGCAGTTACTCTCCACACCTTTTGCTAGGGATTAAAGCAAGCAGTGAACTCCTGAACCCAAGGTGCTGACATGGCTTTGGAGCAGTGTGACTTCCTGGGAGTCCTTCCCCTTGCTTCAGCGAGACCTAGGACACATCCCTTTTATCCCAAAGGGACCAGTTTGCTGCAGGTCAGGGCTTCAGGAGCAGAGCGTTTACTGAACCTCATTTCAGACCCAGAGGAGTTTTCTCTGTGGCACATCACCCCCATTACCTACTTGTGTCCATCATCACTTCCCTAATTTCGGTACCAGGCAGAGCAGGAGCAGCTGGAACCAGGTTTTTTTTCCTCTGTTCATGCAAGGGGAAGGACAGGGCAAACAGAACACACAGAAATACAGCACAAAAGTAATAAATGTATTTGTGCTGCTCAAGGTTTCCGCTCCAAACTGGGGCTGGCAGGAGTTTGTGGTACTAGGAATTATCTTGCTAAAAAAAACAACAACAGAACATCCTTTTTAAAGGTCAGATTCTCAGGAGGATACATTTAGAAGGACAGTATCACATCCTCTAGGCCAAGTAATTTGTCATATTTTCAATACATGCTTGGAAAGGATGCGCTGCTCATTTCAACTAGAGCAGCCTCAAAAATCAATTGTTTTCGGACCAAGGCTTTTGAAACAGCACATGTGCTACACCCGAGACCCCCCAAAATCCCCACCCCCTTTGCCAGCACAGGCAGAGACCCTGCCAGCCCAAGGAGAGGCCTGGGAGGGGAGTGGACAATGGAAAATTCTCTGCACAAATGAAGGCTTAAATGGACATTTCTGGCTGTGCTTTGATGTCCCAGCACGGCTGTTCTTCTGTAACCCAGAGCAGAGAAAAAAACCTCAGGATAAGAATATCTGACAGAAAAAAGGACAATATATGTTTACTAATTTTTCAAAAGGTCCCAGGGCAAATTCCCCAATTTTGCACAGATTAATTAGAGTAATTAGTTAAGTCATTAACTGTAAGGTCTGTGAAGCACCGTGTTATTTTATTGTTCATTTGTACTCAATGAGATTTTGATACATGACTGGGTTTCCTGAACACCACCTAGGCACAAATAACCAATGACAACAGCAATAAATGAATATATTTAAGGTGACTGCAAGACTCTGGGACAAGGCTCTGTTAATCAGCACAACTTTATCACCCTCAGGAGGGAGGGGAGCCTGGCCTGGGGGCTCTGTGTGCTTGTGCCACAGCAAAGCAAAGGAGCCCCACAGACCCCCCTGGGTCTGAGACTGGGATTATTGCATGGCTGAGACTGCAGGGACCAAACTGAATTTTACCAAATCTGCTTTTTATCTTTTGCAATGTCAAAACTCTGATCTGCAGCCAACGCTGGCTGCTGCTCCGCTGATTTATTTTTAAAAACTTGCCAGCGTGTTATAAAATGAACATCCCTCCCCTCCCCAGGCTGGGGAGAGGAGCTGCTCCTCCTCCAGGAGCAAATCCCATCTGCTGCAGCTCCTGGCATCCACCACGTGGGAGGAAGGCAAGGCAAGAGCCTGGTGGACTCAACTGCACGAGGCACTCAGAGCTCTGGCTGGTGGGGATCAGCCAAAGGCTGGACTTGATCTTGGACTCTTTTCCAACTTGGATAATTCCCTCAGGCACCAGCAGGATGCTTTTAGGAGCACCTGAGGGGCAGCACGTGCCCATTTCTTGGCATCACTGTCTGAGAGCTCATGGAGCTTCCTCAGGTGAGTTGACTGCACTTTGTGCTGTAAATAAAACTTCTTCTTGTTCTCCACCTTAATGCCTACAACCCCCAACACTTCCATCAAGCTCTTCTGTCCCAGAGGCAATGAAATCCCAAACACTGGGGCTGCGTGTGGGCTGTGCCAGCCCCTCAGCACCGCCGTGTTCGTGCTGCACAGGAATGTCTGTCCACAGAGCAGCAGGAGAAATGCTTCCCATATGGGCCCTGAAATAAATACCTCATCCCATAATTCCCCATATGTTACATGCCTGTAATTGTCTGCAGAAAGTAACTTGCTCTTTATGTTAAAAAAAAAACAACTCAAAACCCTGCTGTGCATATTTCTGGCATTTATTCAGCTTGGCTCTGTGAATTCTGGGTCAGGCCATGCATTAGTCAAATGAAATAATAAACAGCAACATACCATTACACTAGGCCTAATCCTATCTTAAGGATAAGCCTATATCCTAGACTTAGTAATCAAGTACTAAGTCCTATTTCCTACTATTAGTAACAGAAAAAAAACAAAAAGTGATTCTGGTAAAAGTTTCCAGGGAATCACATTAATGGCCAGGGAAAAAAATCAGTAACTTTTCTTCTCAGGTTTGATTCTCTATTCAGAGTAATGTGGCCACTGCTGCCGTGCCTAAAATAAGCACATCGTGTTTTCCTTCACATGATTCCCTGTTCTGTGAACTTTAAACAAATTCCATGTGTTGGCAGCAGCTACCAAATACCTCATGGCCCAAACCACCAGCAGCAGCTCCATAAAGCCAGTTTTCCCCTCCTTCCAGCACGCCACCCTTCCAGGCCATCTGCTCTGTAAAGCCACTGGAGCAACAACACATGCCTGCAATATCCTGTCACCCTCAGAGGAAGGAGGGAAGTCAGTCCCTAAGGATGCTGTGCCCATGGTCAGGTGGAAAAGCTGACATTTGGGTGCAGCCAGATGAGCTGGAAGAGCCCAAAGCTCTTTGGAATCACATGGATTAAAACTCTCCAAGTTCTGAGCTTAGCATTACCAAGCACATGGGGCTGGCTGAGGAGGAGTCTGGTGGTCCCTTCCTTTCCATCAGGGCTGGATGATGCCTCTGGATGGACAACTCTGAGTCCCAGCCTGAGTCCCTGGATCCTTTGCTTCACTGGGCTGAGGTTATTTTTAATCCCCAAGCGAAAGGCAGAGCAGGAATTCCCCTCTGCACCAGCACCAAAATTAGAGGCAATTGGTCCATGACATTTTACAAGTCATTTGTGTCACACATGCTACAGAAATATGGAGAAATTGCCTAAATCCCTTTTAGATTGGAGGCTCACTAAGACTGCTGAAGCCTGTAAAAACAGGGAGCTTGGAGAATTTCCCCCTGAAAAGCCAAAGCTTTGGGAAGCTGTGACTGTAGGAGGGCAGCCCCTCATGGGAACACTCCGGTCACACAAGTGTCCCTCCCCAGTGCCCCAGCAGAGCTGTCCCACCACACAAGGCATCAGTCACACCCCTAAAGTCCACCCTAAGGAACACATTTTCAATTCCCTCCCTGCTGGGAAGGAGCACTTCCAGGAACCAGGAGTACATCCAGGAATAGTACAGGCTCAGAGGAATGGTCAGGTTGGACTGGATGCTCCTTGTGGGTCCCTTCCAGCTCAGGATATTCCATGATTCTGTCAGCACTGAAGGCAGCCAGGTGGAGCAGCAACAAAGCCAGGAGCAGGAACCACAGATTTCTTGCATCTTTCTGAGCACCTGACTTGGGCTTGGCTATAAAGCATTTACAGGAATTTGGACACTGCACAGCAAAGGCCAGGACAGTGCTGTTATTTCCTCTTTGCAGTGCATTTGGACTGTGCAGCTTTTGCTGGAAAAGCAGCAGGCAGGCACACAGAGCAGCCAGGCTGGAAGCTGAGGAGACTCTCCAAGCAGAGGGAGAACATGTACCTTCCACAGCTCATTGGCAATTTTCCTACTTTAAGGTTATCCAGCAATAAATTCAGTGGCAGATCTCTGGGTTTTGTCTTTTGAGGCAAGAACACTTCAGGCCTTACAGTGCAAGGATAAATACAATGTAGGTGATGGCAAAGGAGGAAAAGTCCTGCTATAAAACACACACAGCTCAATGATACTTTGAGGGAATCTGAAGGAGAATCAGTGATTCCATAGGATGAGTTTTCCCCTGGAAAACCTACTCATTTTCTAACCTCTCAATGCATCTGTGCAACCCTTTTAAAAATCCAGCCATCCAACAGATCCAGCAGGGGCAATGCTATCACAAACACTAAACAAAACCCCAGTAATGGTAGAGCAGTGCCTTTCACAGGCAGCAGCACGTGATTAAGGCAAAAAAGGTGAAGAACACCCAAAGGTGAAGAACACCCAGAGACTGGGGAAAGAAGCAGCCCCGGGGGTGCTGCTGGAGGGATCCAGCAGCAGCACACAGCCCAGCTACCTCCCATGCCATCTCCCCATCAGACTGCTGGAGCACATCACAGCCTGGCACACACTTCCAGCACAGCCTCCACATCTCTCCAGCAGCACATCTGCCATCCTGGGAGCCCTTCACTCCTCTCTGCTCCATCTCCTGCCTGTGCCTGATGCCCACACGTGCCACAGCAACTCCTCAAAGCAACAGATTTTCCTTCCCATTGAGGCAGCACAAATGGGTTTGTTACCTTGGCTGGGGCTCAGTGTGAACAGTAAAGAACCTGGCTGCATATAAAACACACAGCTAGAGCCAGCTGGGGCTCTGGGGCTCTCTCCCTTTACTGACCACCTCTGCACATTTCCAGCTCTGATAAAGAACCACGTTCAAGAGGTTTCCCACCCTCGGGCCAAATGAGAGCTCTGGTTTAGGCCTATTACACACTATTCACATTTGGAGTGAGAATTTCCAGGCAAGTACTCACAGCCAGGTGTTTAAGGGTATTCAGACTCAGATTTCCACTGATTTCAGTACAAGTTAAGTCGTATTTAACTTAAATCACATGTACTCCAGAGTTCAGTAGGTGTTTGGACAATGCTCCCAGGCACAGGGTGGGATTCTTGGGGTGTCTGTGCAGTGCCAGGATTTGGACTTGGATGATCCTTGTGGGTCCCTTCCAGCTCAGGAGATTTTTTGATTCTGTACTTGGAAAGAGAAGTGATCTGTGAGGGTCTGAGCCAAATGACTTGCCTGAGGTCACAGGAGACAAGTGGAAATGTGGACAAGTGGAATTTGTCCCACAGCAAACTTAACTGGTGGCAATCTTTCCTCCTGGTACATCAGGGACCTTGGGGGCACAAAAGGAGATGTTTCAGACACCATCTGTGTCCCACTGCCAGGGGATGATGGCTGCACCTGACTCCCACAGCTCTGGATGCTGTTCCCACCCTGGTTTGGGTTGGAAGAGACCTTAGCCCCCCTCCAGTGCCACCCCTGCCATAGGCAGGGATACCTTCCACTGTTCCAGGCTGCTCCAGGCCCCGTCCAACCTGGTATTAATCACTAAAATATATTTAATATGAGCTGTGCACATTCTGCCCAGCCTGTTTTGGTCCTTGCCTGGCTGGGCCATTTTCCTGTACCAAGTCACAGAATCCCCCCATGGGCCAGGCTGTGGGAGCCCAGAGGGTCACTGGTGCCACCTCCCTGCTCAGGCAGGGCCATCCCAGAGCACAGGGCACAGGATTGTGTCCAGAGGGCTCTGCAATATCCCCGCTGAGGGAGACTCCAGCCCCTCCCTGGGCAGCCTGTTCAGGGCTGGGCACTGCCCAGGGCAGCAGTTGTGCCTCCTGGCAGGGGAATTGCTGGGCTCAGGCCCTGCCCGTGGCTCTGGTGCCACTGCTGGGCCCCCGGAGCAGAGCCTGGGCCCTGCCCTGAGCCCTCCCTGCAGCCAGGGACACCCAGGGCTGAGGGCCCCTCTCAGCTGCGGCTCCTCTCGAGGCTGAGCAGCCCCAGCTCCCTCAGCCTGTCCTCATTAGAGAGATGCCCCAATTAATGAACTTAACGCTGAAGATTTGCTTAAATGCGTCTGGGTCTTAAACCACTTGTGTGGACCAATGAAATGAGCAGTGGGACACATCTGCACAGGCAAGAAAAGAAACCCAGTGCCTGGCTGAAAGACACGCCCATGGATGGGTACCTGCTGCCAGCTGTACCTGGAACAGGCCCCCCCTCCTCTCCTTTCAGTGAGGGCTGACAGTTTTCCATGGGAGAACACGACCCAGCGCTGCTTCATGCTCACACCCCGTGTACCTGCACACAGAACACTGCCTGGCACTGGGGGAAACTTCCTGTGCTCAGCATCCTCACAAATCAAGGCCAGGATCTGAGTGCTGGCAGGGAAATTCCTGCAGCTCTGTGATCCACAGTGTCAGACTGGAAATAGCTCAGCCACTCCAGTCATGTTCTGAAGAGATGGATGCTGGAGGGGTTTAACTGCGCCCTTGATATCCCAGCCTGTAATGGGTTTTTGAAGTGACTGTAAGTCTGAGGGAAGGCACAGCACTGACACACTTGGAAACCTGAATCCTGACAAGTACAGTCCCAGGAGCCCCTGTCAGGGCTGAAACCTGCACTTTGAAGAAGACAGCTGGGTAAGTGAGGAGTGGGGGAGCAAAGCCATGCACAGAAGGGCTGGGATGTGCTCACCCCAAATGACAAAATGCTCACTTGTGTGGAAGGGCTTCACTGCATCTGCACTTTCTCCTGCTCTGGTCAAAGGGAAAAGCAGGGGAAATGGAAAAGGGGGAGAAATGGCAAAGGAGAGCAAAAGGGAAAAGCAGGGGGGAAAAGGGAGATGCAAGGAGATAAAAGCCAGGAGCAGTGGTAAATCCTTTAAGGTTTGCAGTCTAAAAGGAAGCCAAGATTTCACCTGGGCTTCAGGGCCAATGCCATGCCAGGCTCCTTCATGACCTGAGGTGTCACCACTGATCCTCTGTCCCTGCTTTTCCTCTCTAACTCAACTCAAACTGCCTTTGCCCATACCCTGGACTCCAGCCCTGCCAGCCCTGGTGGGTGGATCCCACAAGACCCCCAGACTTCTGTGTTGACAAGAAGACAGTGTCCAGAGATCCTGTGCAAACCAGAAACACTGGTCCAGCAGCAGCTGCTTTTGGTTCCTTATTTGTGTTTGATTTCAAAACTATGGGTATTCCCATGGCATCCAACACAGCATCTTCCCTCGGACTTCAACTGCAAACAAAGAATCAAAGTCCCTACAAGGCCACATGTCTGTTCAAGGGGACACAGATACCTTGTTGTACAAAAGGTATGAAACACTTGTTTAACCTCAAACCCATCCCTAAGAGCAGGACTGACACCAAACAGAGAAAGGAGCAAAAACCTCAAACTGTAATGGGGTCAAATGAAACAGCAAGTGTTGCTTTAAGGGGAAGGACAGCAAATGAAAAAATGTGGTGTTTAACAAGGTACCAAGGGTAAGACAGAAGGACAAAATAAAGGCACCAGCATCACTGACTGCTGCTGGAAAATTGCCTTTTTGCTTCAGTGCTCCGTACAAACCACAGTATCTGTCCCAGGGCCGCAGATGTAATTTGGTACAAAAGCAGACATGAATATGCTTAAATAATTCAGGGCGAAAACCTTAAGAATATGGGCTGCCTTGGGTACTTCCTGACATTCATGTTCAAGACACGAAAGAGGCCAAACAGCTCGTGACTGGTGTAGTTGGCCTTATCAAACCCATGTCTCCCCTTGCACAGATGAACGTCACAGCGGATCCAGCCAGAGCTGTGCCGTGCCAGGGCTGTCAGCAGCCCTGCTCCAGTCCTCATCTGCCAGCTCAGGGTGTGAGCCTGCCCGGGGGGGAGCCTGACACATCAGCTTCTGCCTCCGAGCAACTCGATTCAAGATCCTTCTGAGGCAGCAAAGGGTAATAGGAAAGAAATCTCTGATACTATTTCTATTACTAATTGTAATTACTATAACCTTTAGACAGGATGGAGAGAAGGGCAGAGAAGAACTGCCTGAAGTTCATGAAGCAAAGGCAAATGCAGGTCCTGCACCTGGGCAGGAACAACCCCAGGCACTGGCACAGGCTGGGGGGGACCTGCTGGAGCAGCTCTGAGGAGAAGGACCTGGGAGTTCATGGTGGACTTTGAGCTGTCCCTGAGCCAGCAGAGTGGCCTGGGGGTCAAGAGGCCAATGAGACCCTGGGGGCAGCAGGAAGAGCATTCCCAGCAGGTCAGGGAGGGATCCTGCCCCTCTGCCCAGCCCTGTGGGCACCTCTGCAGGGCCGTGTCCAGCTCTGGCTCCTCAGGGAGCCAGCAGGGCCAGGGAGCTCCTGGACCGGGGCCAGCGCTGTCTGTGAGGATGAGGAGGGCTTGGAGCATCTCCGTGCCCAGGACAGGCTGAGGGAGCTGGGGCTGCTCAGCCTCGAGAGGAGCCCCAGCTGAGAGGGGCCCTCAGCCCTGGGTGTCCCTGGCTGCAGGGAGGGCTCAGGGCAGGGCCCAGGCTCTGCTCCGGGGGCCCAGCAGTGGCACCAGAGCCACGGGCAGGGCCTGAGCCCAGCAATTCCCCTGCCAGGAGGCACAACTGCTGCCCTGGGCAGTGCCCAGCCCTGAACAGGCTGCCCAGGGAGGGGCTGGAGCCTCCCTCAGCGGGGATATTGCAGAGCCCTCTGGACACAATCCTGTGCCCTGTGCTCTGGGATGGCCCTGCCTGAGCAGGGAGGTGCCACCAGTGACCCTCTGGGCTCCCACAGCCTGGCCCAGCCTGGGATTCTGTGACTTGGTGCAGTGAAGTGGCCCTGCTTTCTGCAGGAAAAAGGAAGTCTCAGGCACAGAGGCCAAGAATTTTAGTGCTGGATCCCTAAAACTGGGCTCCTCAAGCTATGGTGTGAGAGCAGAGATTTCCCAGGACACCTGTAAAAGTTAAATGCTTTGATTTTTCCAAAGGTTGCTAGAATTGCAATCCTGCAGGAACTTGGGGATCATTTTATCTTAATACACTGCCAAGCAGCTGTACTCATGAAGTTCATTTTAGCCAGTGCAACTGAGCCTAACTTCTGTAAAAAACTCTCACTGATTTCTCATAAAATCTGGCCTCCAGTCCACACAGATTCTTTGGAAAACGCAGCCTTTGATTCCTCTTGATGTCATCAAATTCTGTGCCCTTGAAAATCTCTTCCTTACATTGTCCAAACCACCACTTCCAAATCCTGCTTTCTGTGTGTCTGAAGGACTGACACTGTTCTTCCTCCAGCATGAGCTATGACATTCCTTATCAGCTGCACTTGCAAGATCTCTATTTTTTCAAACAGGAATATTAGTGAAGATTAAAAGGTGTGCTATGAAAAACGACCAACGTGGAGATGCAAGACAGGATAAGGAAAGTGATGTTTCCCTTGCAGTGACTTTAATATAAATATTTTGTTTATGTTAATGTAATTATGTTAATGTAAACAGCGGAACATCAGCTTCAACAAGAGCACAACAAATCAGGAGGGGTGACACAGTCCCCGTGGGGCAGCAGGAGCTTTACGTGGCCCAAGTTCTCCAGCACAAATTGACTCCTCAGGCCCAGGGGGTCCCAAATGACCCCTGGGTGTGCAGCACTGTCCGTGTGTGGCCAGAAACAATCCCTTGTCCAGCGTTCCTGAACATCAGGCAGTCCAGGCAGAGTTTAAATTATGAGCCAAACAATTCAGTCCAGCTCCAGCCCCATCTGGAAGAGCACAAGCTCAGCTTTGGCCATGACTTCTACTCACCAGGCTTTAAAAAATGTTAATGCAGCTCCCTGGAAGTGCCCAAGGCCAGGCTGGACAGGGCTTGGAGCAGCCTGGGACAGTGGAAGTGTCCCTGCCCATGGACCAAGCTGAGCTTTTAGGTCCCTGCTGACAGCAGCCAGTCCGAGGTCGGACAGTGCTGTGGGATGTGGGCACTCACAGCCCCGCAGGGCACGGTCCTTACACAGGGTCCCCTCTCCAGCACCCGGCCCTGGCTGACGGCCTCTGCAGGCAGAGATGGCCCCCAGAGGAAAGCAGAGAGGCTTCCCAGGGTGCCCAGGAGCCAGAGCAAAGATGCCCACGGCTGGAGCACTGAGCAGAGCACCAGCATGGCCAGCAGGAACCAAGGTGTTTGGCTCTAACCGGGTAACCCTGCCCTCCTCCGGGATAGAGACCCCCCCACTCAGGGAGGGCACAGGGAGCTGCCTGAGCTCTGGGGAAGCTGATGTGAACGGATGGAGCCCAAGGACACCACTGGCAGGGCTTGTCTGCACCCAGCACGAGAGCGAAGTGCGAAGCTGCCAGGCCCTGCCTGCCCCTCCTCTCCCTCCCACCAGGGAGGAAGGCAGCGCCAATGCTCTGCTTCAGGAATGTGGGGGATCAGCACGTTTCCCTCCTGAAAGCAGAGACAAAACCAATTCCTTACTGCCCCAAATGTCTTGGGGATATAATATAGAGGCAGCCAAGGTTCAGCGAGTGGCAGAGGGTGACATAAATCATGACTGAGCCTCTCCCATGGGACTGCAGCTCATGTCACCACCACATCTGCCTGGAACACCCTGCAGAGCCACCCTCATTAACCATCCCCTTTGTGCAACGCTGCATTCATTCACGAGCTGTTAAGTGGAAAGGAAATGCATTGATCTCCAGGATTTACAACTACAGCCCAACACACAGCTGGGTTTATTAGGTGAATCAAGCCTGCACACGCACAAAAAACAACCCTCTGTGAGCTACACTTATGAAAAACATCAATTTCCTTAGGAGGCCTGGGCAGTTACAGACCACACAGCACTCCTGTGCATTAGTTAAAGAGCCTGCAAGCCTCCAGCACCATCAGTTTGCCCTGATGGAGGTGTTCCTATCCAGTGTCAGAAAGTGAGGTTTATTGAGTCATTCTGCAGAACTCAGCAGAGCCATGTCCCCTCCTCGCTTCAAACCCACTCAGAAAGGCTCCCAGTCCCAGCCACCTCTGCAGGTTCCCAGGCACGGTGGTTTCAACCACAACATTACTGCATTTCTCTGGGAACACTGCTGGATTACCACATTTAAGTTCTGTGGTTGGGTTTTTAAAGCAGACTATTAATTTTTCTATAAAATGCACATCTAAAACCTTTGGACTGTGACAAAAAGTCTCAACCCAAACCCATCTTAACCATTTCTCATAAACATAAACCTGTAAGTGCTGAGTCCTGCACTTGGGTCACAATAACCCCGTGGAACACTCCAGGTGGGGGCAGAGGGGCTGGGAAGTGCCCAATGGGAAAGGCCCTGGGGGTGCTGGTGACAGTGGCTGGACATGAGCCCAGGGGTGCCCAGGTCACCAAAAAGGTCAATGGCACTTGGGCTGTGCCAGGACCAGGGCAGGGATTGTTCCCTTGTGCTGGCACTGCTGGGGTCACACCTCCAGTCCTGGGCCCCTCAGGACAATTCAGACCCTGAGGGGCTGGAGCATGTCCAGGGCAGGGAACGGAGCTGGGAAGGGGCTGGAGCCCCAGGAGGGGCTGAGGGAGCTGGGAAAGGGGCTCAGCCTGGAGCAAAGGAGGCTCAGGGGGGACCTTGTGGCTCTGCACAACTCCCTGACAGGAGGGGGCAGCCGGGGGGGGCCGGGCTCTGCTGCCAGAGAACAGGGACAGGAGGAGAGGGAACGGCCTCAGGCTGGGCCAGGGGAGGCTCAGGGTGGACAGCAGCAGGAGTTTCCCCATGGAAAGGGTGCTCAGGCCTTGGCAGGGGCTGCCCAGGGAGGTTTGGAGTGCCCATCCCTGGAGGTGCCCAAGGAAGGCGAAGGTGGCACTGGGTGCTCTGGGCTGGGGACAGGGTGGGGATCAGGCACAGCTTGGATTTGATTTTGGTCTTTTCCAACTTCAATGACTCCATGATTCCATGAACAACCCTGCTGCAGAGTGCCTGGGGACAAGCCACAGCACTCCTGAAGATGCTCTTCCTAGAGCCAGTTGCTGCTGTGCTGGTGAAAGCTCTGCAGAGACAACTGGTGAAGGTTTAAAGTGGGTTTCACTCAAGAGGAGCAGAACAGGCATTCAAGCACAGAAAAAGCAGCTGGAGGAGAAGCAAGTGTTTAACATGCAAAGGCAGAGAAATTGTCACAGAACCACAGAATGAGGTGGAAGGGACCTTAAAGATCATCTCGTCCCACAGCCTGCCGTGGGCAGGGACAGCTTCCACTGAAATGTCAAGGCTGCAATGGCAGCACAAAAGTCTGAAGAGCAGCACATGCCTCACAGAGAGCAAAGCACCCTCCAGATGAACTTGCACACACAGACACACTCCTGGTGTTTCTAAGCCATAAGAGCCACTCTTGCACCTCTGAAGCAGCCTCTGGTTCAAGGTCAGATGCCAGGAGGATCCAGGTTAAACAGTTTTGGTCAGATGCCAGGAGGATCCAGGTTAAACAGTTTTCTGAGCCTGCAGGAAGCCCCCAGATGAATGCTTGATGCAGCAGTTTTCTCATCAGAGAGATCCTACAAAACTGTGATCCAAAATGGGGCAGAACTCCCCACGAGGACTCCAGGCACCCCTGCTGCCCCTGTCTCCTGTGAGCAGCCATGTTGTGCAGTCACTGACAGAGCTCTTCCAGCTGACCAAGCATGCTGAAAGCACAGCAAAGCAAAAGGCCCACACCAGTGCTGCAAAAAAAATCGCCTTTCCTGCATCTCTCCCCACTCCCTACCTTAGATTTATTTGTTCCTGGCAGAGATGTAGTGAGGGTGACACTTGAAGAGCTGATGGCACAGAACAACATCAATTTTCCCTACACCTGACAAATGCACCAGGAAAGCAGGGTCAGAAGCAGCAGTCAGGATGTCTGCAGGAGGTCAGCCGTGCTCATCTTATCCATATCTAAAGGTCTGATGGAGAAAAGTGCTGCTTAGAGGGTTTCTGATACAGACCTGAGGCACTCTAAGGGTTAATGTCACCTGGCTGCCACACAGCAAGTCTGAAGAGGGGAAAGGGCTCATCTCAAACACCATGGGGAAGAAGAACCCATGGAGAGCAGCAAGGAGAGGCACAGTTAGTGCTGAACTGATAACTCATCCAGCCTGGCTAAATAGATGATGCATCCTGTGAGTTCCAGGCACTCTCCCAGGAACACTGATGCAGCTTCTTGGTGTGAGTCCAAGGGAGTTATCTCTCAGTCATTCTGCCTCCTTGTTAAAGGTAGGAAGAAAAATGCCCTTTATTATCAATTCCAATTTGTTCTCCAGCTGAATTACCTGCGAGGAGGTGAGGTTATTTTAGAAAATACACTGAGTTCTGTATTTTTAGCTCCATGAAGCCACCCTGTAAGAAGCTGAAGACTGTTGCTGATGTTTCTCAGTGTAAGGAGTTGGTGCCTTTTGGCTGCTCCACCCACCCAAGGCTTTCCTGTGGGGATAAGGGAGGAGGGCGGGGGGCCCGAGGAAGGACAGAGTGTCAGTGAGCAGATTTAACCTCAGCCTTGGGCTTCATCCACTCGTGGCAATAAAAAGCAGGAAGCTGCACAACTTCCCAGGTCTCACTTGAGCACTGATTCCATGTGAGACCTGCCAGCTCGGGTGTGTACAGCTCGGCTGGCAGGGGCAGGAGCAAGGTGGTCTGCAGGAGGAAGCTCAATAAAAGGGCTTCAAAAAGGGGCTCTGAAGGAACAGAAAGTTCCTCCCAAGCCAAGGAGCATCCCTTCTTGGCTACAAACTTCCAGGGAAACGGCCGCCTCACATGCACACAGCATGCTCTCCACACCAGGCACGGACATCTCTCCTGTAATGATCATTCAAGACTTGTGAGTGCACCAGGAAAACCATTAAACCAAACCTGGTGGAAGGTGCTTTACCACAGGAGTCATGTTGGGCACTTCAGGGGTTTTCTGGCTGCCTCTGAGCTGAAGGTTTTAGAGCCCTGGCTGTGTCCCACACACGGAGCAGAGATTTCTCATTTCATACATCATTTACTCCTGCAGCGATTCCACAAAGTCACAACATGACCCTAATACACAGAAGAGGAGAAATCCATTCTTGTCCTGATAATGGCTCAGGCTGGAGATCCTGAGCAGAGACTGCTCAGCCCAGCAATGCCTCTTGCTACAGGATAATCACAGGTCCTTAACAGAGAAATGCAAGGCGAGCCCAGGAAAAGACTCCTGGCAGCCAGGGGATCACAGCTCCAGCAGGAACGAGTTATTCAGTGCACAGCTCCAGCCCCAAGTGGAGCCTGATTCCCACTGGAATGGGTCAGTGTTTCTGAGAAGAAAAGGTGTCTGGGGGGGTCAGTAGATGGTAACACAAAGCATCCAGACCCCTGTCCAGAACTCGGGGTACCAGCAGCAGTTAAACCAACCAAAAGAGTTATGACACATTTGCAAGCTCAGTTTTGGTTTAAGCATCCTCCAGCCAGGATTGAGCTGGTTTTAACTTGAGCTCTGCCATCCCATTGCTCCCCTCCTGCTCCCTGCCAGCCCTGCAGACAGAGGGAAGCTCTGCAGGATGGGCACCCCTGGCCCTTTGCTGAAGTTTCAGCCACACTGGGCTACAGCACAGCTCCAACAGGCACTGTACTAAAGGGGAGAGGTATCAAAAAATAGATATAAAAATAAAAGAGCAGAAAGTGAGAGCAGGAGAACTGGGAAGGAAAAGGAGGATGACATGACGAGTGAAGAATGGAGATGTAGGGGGAGCACTGGAGATCAAGGCTGCAGGGTGTGACCAGAAGAGCTTCCAGGTTGGGTGAGCCCTGTGCTGGAAATCCACTGGTGCTGGAGCTCCTGGGCAACAGCAGAGACAAGGAGCAAGCTGAGCTCGCAGCCTCACCCACCCCAGCAATGACTGCAGTGAGCCCCAGGGCCTCAGCAAGGTGGAAAACCTCACCAGGTAAAGCCCCCAGGGGAAACTCAACACAAAAATGGGCCCAGGACAGCCATGGTGGAATAAAACTAGAGCTTACAGGGAATTTCACACCCCAGAAGGCAGCACTGCCAAAGGAATGAGCTGCTGCCTTGGCTGCAAGTCTCACCAGAAGTGCCCTGGTGAGAGCTGGAAGGAAGGTGGCAAAGCAAAATACTTCAAGGCAGTGGTAAATGAAATTCACTGACGTGCAACAGAAATTTCTGCCCATCTTCTGAAAAAAAGTCAGAATTTTCTTTGGAGGATGTGGGGGGAAAGAAAAAAAACTTTAATCAGATGCCTAATGATCCATCCCAAATCCATTTGAAAAAGTCTGGCAAAGGAAGTGCACTTCAAACTGTTACCAAAGGGAAGGGACTGGCAGTAGGACAGGGCATGCTAAAGTGAAAAATTAAATTAAAAGCTTGAGGGAAAACTTATTAAAAACCTATTACTGTGAGATTTTTCATGCCTCTGTTTGGTCTCCAAAACACTGATTCATTAGAGATCAGCAAAGATGGGAAAGGACATACAGAAGAATACACTGACTAATATATGAATCTTCTATAATTTATACAAAATCTCCCTGCCTGATGTCCTGAGAGCCTGGGATCCTTCTGTGCTGCTTTGGCAAACAAACAAGACCCCAGTTAACTCCACCAGACACAGAGCCCAACCCATCTCCTGCACACCCTCTGGATAAACACAGACTCGGAGCAGCAGTCAGCCTCTGGGGGCTCTTCTGACCTCAGAAATGAGGAGAAAGTGTTTGATGTCCAGCAACAGGTGAATTATCCCAAGGCTCTGAGGGGCCCTTGGGAATCTCTGACTTCCTGCCCTGGACCTGCTTCCATAAGCAATTGGTCTGAGAGTCTCGCTGGTGGCTGTGGAGGACAGCACCAGCCCTGCCTGGGTGTTCCACCTGTGTGACCTGAACCTGGACATCACCCATCCAATGCTCCAGGCTGGGCAGAGGGGCTGGAAATGGGTCTGGTGGGAGGTGCTGGTCAACAGCAGCTGAACATCAGCCCAGGGGTGATGCTCAGGTGGCCAAAAAAGGCCAATGGCACCTGGGCTGTGCCAGGAATAGTGTGGCAGCAGGGCCAGGGTAGTGCCTGTCCCCTGTGCTGGCACTGGTGACACCTGGAATCCTGGGGTCAGTCCTGGGCCCCTCAGGACAATGCAGACCCTGAGGGGCTGGAGCATGTCCAGGGCAGGGAATGGAGCTGGGAAGGGGCTGGAGCCCCAGGAGGGGCTGAGGGAGCTGGGAAAGGGGCTCAGCCTGGAGCAAAGGAGGCTCAGGGGGGACCTTGTGGCTCTGCACAACTCCCTGACAGGAGGGGGCAGCCAGGGGGGGTCGGGCTCTGCTGCCAGGGAACAGGGACAGGAGGAGAGGGAACGGCCTCAGGCTGGGCCAGGGGAGGCTCAGGGTGGATACTGGAAAAAATTTCTTCACTGAAGGAGTTGTAAAGCATTGGAAGGGGCTGCTCAAGGAAATTACAGTCTTCTTCCCTGGAAGTGTCGAAAAACCCACGTAGATGTGGCACTTGGGGCCATTGTTCAGTGGGGAACATGGTGGTGCTCTGGGGTGATGGCTGGACTTCATGAACTTAAGGCTTTTTTCCAGCCTGAACAACTCCATGTTTCCAAAGCATTTGAGGGCAGAATCTCCCACGTGCACTACAAAAGAGCATCCCTTAGTTAAGCTCCTAGAAACAGCTCCCTGTAGTTTCTAACACACAACCCCTTTGCACACATATTTGCTGTTTCCAGCTGGATCCAAACTGAGCCTGTGAGCCACCTTTATGTCAGTCCTGTATCATTCCTGGGATTCCAGGGAAGGGCAGCCACGGGGGCTCAAGCAGCACCAGCTGGTGCAGCACAAGGAGCTCACACCCTCTGCCACATCCCCCTGCAGATGCTTGGCACCGGCACCTCCAGGCTCTGCCACTCCAAGGGGCTCCCAACAAACTCTCGTTACAAATTCACAGCTGCAGCTGACCCCCATTAGGAAGTGGTTTATTAAATTAAAACATCAATCCCACAAAGAGATGTTTGCTTAACGGACGTAAACGATTTGGAGACCTCGTGCTGCCTGGCATGAAATAAAATCAAAGTGTGGCAAAGCCCAGGGAATTAAGCCATAAAGGGGAAGCAGTGGGAGGGATGCAGGGACATCTTGCCAAAGGGAAGCTGCTTATCACAGGCTTGGTACAGAAAGCTCCCAGAAATGCCACATGTAGACAACAAAAACCTCAGCAATTACCAAGGCATGCTTGGACAACAGGTACTAATGACATTGGAAAATGTAAAAAGCCTGATTTTACAGCCCCTAAGTGGAGATTTGCTTTCTGACAGCTCTCCCCATTTGCTTCTGTACAGAACTGGGTACATCATTCACCATTATATATTACTGGGGTTTTTAAACAAGGAGATTGCATCTTTTTAAACAAGGAGGTTCCAAGATGTTCAGGTCAAAGTCAAATCCTACCCCTGATGACCACCACTGCTGACTCCATCACTGCTGCACACCAGGCTCCAGGGCTTGCAAAACTCCAAATCTTAATGGGCAACAAAACCAGCCAAAAACCCCAAACTGAACAAAAAATCAAACTCCAGCCTAAAGAACCAACATGGTCCTCATCACCTCACCTCCAAAGCCAGGGAGGATTTTGGACACTGCTGCATACCACATCTTTCACTTCAGTTCCTCTTGGAGGTCTGCATGTTCCAGCTCTCAGTTTTTATACTTCAGGAAGGCTCAGCTGCCTCTGCCCCTTAACAGGAGGCACTGAGTTGGTGTCAGTCCCCGCTGCTGGCTCTGGGATCTCTGGGGAACACCAGTCCCAGGGCCTCCTTGGAAGGCAGGTCCCAGGAGCAAGGTCCTCTCCAGCTGCACAAAGTGCAGTTCAGATTGTTTGAGGGGCAGAAACACCCCACAAGGATTCCTTCTCAAAATCCAAACCTGCTCCTCCTCTTGCCCCTAAGAGAGATGTTCTCTCCAATCCCAGTTCCTTCCAGAGTGAAGCCTTTAAACTGCCCTCCCTTCTTCCAGAGGTCCAGGTGCTACAGTCCCAGCCTCAACAGCTCAGAGACATCCCAGTGGCTCTGACCCTTTTGAAGTGACTGCATCCAAACTTTTTCCTTACCAGGATAAGGTGTCTGAGTCATTCTGTGTCTCTTTATCCATTCCATGGCTTCTGAAGCTTGTGAACTCTCATTAATGAGTACCCAAGGCAAGGCTGAGTGCTCTGGCAGCAGCAGGGGCTGCAGGGTGTCTTGGGGTGACTTTAGCATGTGTATTCCCTATCACTGCTCTATGCCCAGAAATTACTTTTGTGCCTTTCTGTGCCTTTAAACTGAGCCTGAGAGGGAGGAGAGGAAAAAAACTGAGAGAAGTTTTCAAAGCAGTTGTTCAAGGACAGACACACACTGCTCTGTGTCCTGCAGCAGCAAGAGCAGAGGAAGCAACCCTTGCTTTTCAGCCAGCTTTGGGCTCCTTTTCTCTGGAGGGAGATGGACAGTTGAATTTTGTTTTCTTGGGACTTTGGTTTCTTCCCTTCTTCTCTTCTGGACTGTTTCAACATCAGAACACACTGGGAGAATTTTCCACCAAGGCCCGCACCGACCCAGCTCTGAGGAGGAGGAGAGAGACCACACCTACAGAAGGACTCTGAAATCTTCCCACGTTTCTCTCCACAGTGAGAGGTTTTATTATTTAGCTTTATTATCCTCTTCCTGTATGTTTGTTAAATAAATAGTTTTTTATCTTTTTCACTTTCCTCCGAGGAAAATTCCTTTTTTTCCTGAACCTGCTAGGGGAGGGGTGGTTGTAACCTGCCTTCTATCAGAGGGTATTTTCCTCCAAATTTGTCCAAACCAGCACAAGGCAGCAGGAGCTGCAGGCAGCAGTGGTCCCAGCCCAAGGGAATTGCAGGAGCTTTACAGGAGCGTCACCGGGGCAAGAGGGAGGGAATCAAAAGGTTCAGTGATGCAGAAGCTCCATATGCAACAGCACAAATTGTCAGTCCACACGTATTAGGAAAAACATCTAGTTAATTAATTTCCTCAAGAAAAGATGATTTCCAGGGCTTTCCAGGGCCTGGCACTCTCAGAGCTGCACTCCCACAACAGACGGGCACGGAACACGCTCGGTTTGCACACAAGGGCCCATCTGTTCCATCTCCCACCACTGCATCCAAGAGCTCTGCTGGCTGGGCCTGCACTGCCACCCCCACGGGAATGTCTTTATCCTGGGGGACAGATAAGCCAAAAAGGACACTGTCTCAGAAAGGACACTGTCATCATCACTGCTCAGCTGCTTGTGCACTTTCCCTCCCTGGAGCCGAGCCCTGCCAGCTTCCCAACTCTGAGGACAGGAACTCTGAGCGTTCAGCAGCAGCTTCATTTGTCCAGTGCCATCCACACGGACCAACTGATAATGGGAATTCAGGTTTCAAAGCTCCAGGCCGAATCCTTGGATTTTATAATCTCACCACGGAGCAGAACAGCTGAATGGAGTGATGGTGAGAAGCAAAGGAGCTGCAAGGGTTGGGCTGAGGGGGTTCTTCAGCCAGCCCTAGGAGAGACCTTGCCAGTGCCTCAGAGTCCAGCTGTGGCATGGAAGCAGCTCCCAGTGGCCCAGAGTGCTCTGGGTACCTCTGACCCAGATTACTGTGCTGGCACTGCTGCCTGAGGGCCACCAACACTTGGAAAAGGGCTCCCAGCCACCCAAAGCCATTATCCACACCAAACTGCCTTCAGCTCCAGGCAAGAGGCTACAATCCTAAACCTAAGCTCTCATTTACCACCTGTTTGAAGACAGCTCTACAACAACAAAGAATAAACCAGCTTTCATTGCTGATTCTCTTTTTGGCTGTTCCCCAGTTCGTACCAATCCCAAGTCCTGTTTTCAGGACAGCCTTTCAGAGTTAATCCTGACATGGGCCACAGTCACTTCTTCCCCCTCTCTTCTCAAGGGGATTTCTGGTGAGTGCAAAACATCCTGTGCTGGGAACTGGCAAACTCTGGGTGTTTGGGCAATACTCTCTGCCTTTCCCAACCTCTCCTTTCCCTCACTGCCAGTGAATCCGAGCAGATTCTGGACCCTTCTCTGGGCAGGGCAGACACTGCCAGTGTAGCAATATTTTGCCTGAAAATGTTTTCCCCTGGTGTAAGCTCATTGCATCCCACCAGAACACTCCTGAACACAGAGCTTCCCTGCAGGAATTCCTGCTCCCCACTCCATCTCCTTGCTGCCTCTGACAGCCCTGGCAGGTTAACAGCAGACCCCTGGGAGCAGCAGGGGTTGTCTCTGCATCCTGGAGCATCCATCCTGCTGCAGCTTGGGCTAGGGCTGGCTCATGCAGAGGCTCTGCTGCCCTGAGAGGGGCTCAGGGTGACACCCTGGCACTGAGCATCACCTCAAAGCAGGGACTGGGGCCAGCACTGAGGGCAGAAAGACCTCAGTGCTGGATCCCACCCCAAGACTCCAGTCATGGACATCAAACACTCCCCTGCACCTTACAGCCCTCTAAGAGACCACCCAGACCACGCCTGAACGACTTCATTGGTATTTCCTAATTGTTTAATTCTCTAAGTGCTCTGCAAAAATTAGATTTTTAATAGAACTTACTTGTTTTACTGTTCAGTCAAATGACAGAATGTCTAAGGAAGGCATTGTCTTGTTTGCTCTCCAACAGTTGAGCAGATTAAAGTGAGGTTTTAAAAATATTATATCAGAATAAATCTTTCTGAAAGGAATCATTAAATTCCTCCCATAGACAGCACTTGTTTTAATGCCTCAGGAAGAGGCTGTAAGAGCTTTTCCATTTCTGTTTGGGTTGTTTACACTCCCCAGCGTCAGGACACACGGATCTGAAGTGCATCCTATCGATGCACACATTAAACAAAGTGCACAAAGATAAATCACAGCTTTGCTGGTGTCTGCCATCAGCAACACAGGCCAGCGTGGGACTGGGAAAGCTGCAAGGATCACTGAGCAAGAGCAAGAGCTGAGGATGGAGATGGGGACAAGGGCAGATCTGCCAAATTCTGTGCAGAAAAAGCTCCCAAACTTCCACAAGGTGCACACTGAGAGAAAAGGGGGGAAATCCCTCTGCAACCCCACTGAGCACAGGTAAGACACCTCCCTGGGGGTGCAGGGTCACACCAGCTCCTGAGATCTCCAGAAATCCTGCTGGTGACAGCATTAATGGCCTAGAGTTCCACAAGTGGCTCAAGCCCGTGTCATTCTGGGCCTGGGTTTCAGAGTTTACTTTGATTTTCTGGGACACTGAGGCTCCACACAAGCAGCACAAGGATTTGGAACATTTTCCAGCCTTTCCTACTGGACAGGAGAGACAGTGGGACAAGGAGGACTGAGAAGCCCTGGAGCCACTCAGGTTCATTTCTGTGAGACACTGCCCTGTCCATCTGAGCCCTGGAGCCCTTTAAGAGCAGGAGTGAACAGTAATTCCTGTGTCACTAGCAGGAATCATGGATACAGGAATGCCTTTGAATTTCCAGCCATTTTGCCAATGTCTGGCCCAAGTATCCCCCCCTTATTTTGGGCACCTTTCCCACCCAGACCGCTGGCTGCAGCCCTGGGCAGCTCCAGGTAAAACCAAATGGAGAGAGAAAAAAACTGTAGCAACACAAGGCAAGAGGGCAGCAAGGATTTTAAAAATGCATTTTTTAGACGAGAAATGAAATAAACTGGGATTCTCCACCCTGGGAAAAAGGCAGATGAGCTCAGAGGACAGGAGAACTCTGCAATGCAGAATGGAATAAAAGAAAAAAAGCAAGATACAGCTCCTCACTGCACCTCCCCAGAAGTTCACACATTTTCACAGAATCCCAGAAGAGCTGGGATTGGAAGGGACTTCTGCCAAGGCAGAGTGACACAGGGACACATCCAGGTGGGCTTGGGATGTCTCCAGAGAGGGAGACTCCATAACCTCCCTGGGCAACTGTTCCAGGGCTCTGCCACCCTCCATGGAAAATTCTTCTTCCTACTGAGGTTTCCTCTCTGCACTGAGTCAATAAACTTATTTTTTATAAATGTTACTTCAAGCAAGCCACAGATTTCCTCTAGACTTCACAGATTTGCTGTTCCCAATGAAGGATGGAAGTTTAAAGGAGCTGAGTTTTGACTCAGAGAAACTGAAATGTTATTAAAAAGCAACAGGGGACAGTAATTGCACAGAACAAAGTTGTTACAGGAGCATTGATGCCCCGAGGTGGCTGTGAACAGGCTTTTTTCACCTACTTGTCAGTGTGTAATTTTTAACTTAGTTCCCAGATCCTGCTGAATTCCTGATGGGCTTTGTTAACTCAGCAGGTGGCTGCAGCAAAACCCAGCTGCCCATGGGGCAAGGAGCTTCCAGGCAGAGACAACCAGACACGCAGCTCTCTCTAAATATTTGTCCCTCTGCAGGGTAGGCAAAGAAAACTTCTTAGTGCCTTGTCTGCCTCAATGAACAAATCTTCATCTCTTCATGAACACCATCAGCTCAGAGCATACAGTCCCAGCCAGCAGCTCCAACCAACAGCCTGGACCCTCAGGACATCAGTCACACTGGACATGCAGCAGTGTCCAGCAGTGCTGGGCCTGTGACAGCTCACATCATCCCAGCTTCTTGCAATGCCTGAGCTGCACCAGCTCTAGATACAGAAATTATTTTGTGGGTGGTATTTCCAGGCAACAACTGACAGAACAAGAGGACAGTCTCAAGCTGCACCAAGGACAATATAGGTTGGATATTAGGAAAAAGTTTTTTACAAGAGTGATAAAATATTGGAATGGTCTGCCTGGGGAGGTGGTGGAGTCACCATCCCTGGATGTGTTTAACAAGAGATTGGATGGGGCACTCGGTGCCAGGGTTTAGTTGAGGTGTTGGGGCAGGGGTTGGACTTGATGATCCTGAAGGTCTCTTCCAACCTGGTGATTCTGGGATTCTGGGATGCAAGTGGAGCTGAGTCACAACCCCAGGAGGCAGCGCTGGCAGGGCACAGCCAGCCCTCAGCCCCTGAGAGAGGGGGGGGTCACAAACCCACTGGGACGGGAATATCAGCTCCTAGGGTACAAATGATGCGTTTCCATGGCTGCTGTGACCACGGTCACTCTGGTCCAGATGCACATCAGGAAGGTGTCCCTGCCCATGGGACACTGGGCATTGGAGGGGCTGCCCAGAGAGGTGGTGGAGTCAATGTCCCTGGAAGCGTTTAAGGAAAGACTGGATGTGGCACTCAGTGCCACAGTCTGGGTGACAAGGTGGTGTCAGGTCATACCAATGATCTCCAAGGTCTTTTCCAACCTGGTCAGTTCTGTGATTCTGTGACCCCAGGGCTGAGGAACTTTAAGTCCCTTTGGCCCCAAACCCCCTGTGATGACTCAGTGACACACTGACTTCACCCCAGGGACAATGACCAGGGACAGCACTCTGTTCTGCAGAGGCAGGTTTCCCCCCAGGGTGGCACCTGGCCCCAGCCAGACACAGGTTATTACTAAGAGAGCCCATTTCAAAGGCATCACAAACCCCACACCCCTCCCCAGGCAGCGTTCATTCCATGGCACACACCTGACTCCCTGTGTCACCTGGCTGGAGTGGGCAAAATCAGGAGCAAACACACCTCACCACCCACCTGCTGCTCCAGCCCATCCCCTGGGCCATCCCTAGATCTCCAGAGCCCTTTGGCAATTCCCCACAGGGATGTTCCCGTGCTCTGAACATGACCCTTGAGACCCCAAAGCGATGCTCCTCCTCATTTAAGTGAGGCAACCATGCAGGTTTCCCACAGAGTGAAGCCAAGACTGATGTCCCCCAAAGCCCCATGGGAATGGTGTCACTGCCCAGTGCCCAACGCCGGGCTCTTCACACACAGGAGATCCTTGTAGGGATGCCAGGATGCTTTTTGTCTTTTCTTTTATAATCCTGTTAGACCTTTTTATACCTTTTTACAATTTCTGTATTCTTGGTGCTTTTTGCCTTCATTCTTGGACTTGTTTGCCAAGCTGGGAAACTGAACATTTCAGAAGCTTCACAGTGAGGGATCAGTGTGCCCAGAGCCCAAGGGCCTCTCCAGAACACATTTTGTAAACTGAGATAGAACCATCCAGGGGAAGGTTCCTTGGGGAGGGGGGGCTCATTTGAGCCTCTCATTGGGGAATTTTTGATAGATGTGCTAATTAGTAACACCTACAATGTCAGAGCAGAGCTTTTAGGGGGGATTGGGGTGTGCATGGAGGTGCATTCGACCTGGACGTGGTACACCAAAGGATCCTTAAAATAAATCCCAAGGTAAAATCCCTTTTCCCTTCTAACTGTGTTTGACTCTTGATTTTAAGACCAGGAAAAGGCATCAGTAGGACACGGCATTTGCTCAGCTCCGCGTTCTCCACTGCTGCCAGGTGAGTGTCAGGAGAGGGCTCAGCCAGCGGAGCTGACTCAGACTCTTGGAGATCCTATAAATAAATAAATAAAGAGCCCACTCCCAGCCCCATTCACTCTCCCTCTCCCTTTAAGTAGGTCACTCTGCCTGCTATGGAAATCAGCTCATCTTCAAAGCAGGTTTGTTCATGTCCTTATCTCCTCAATGTAAGGAAAGTGCAGAGCATTGTCAGAGCAAAGGGTGATTTCAGATTAATTTGATTCACTTCTGTCACGGGTATAAATATGGAAGTGCCCACACTTGTCAGAAACACCAGCCTGAGATTCAGACACGAAGGACAGCTGGAAGGTGGCTGCCCTACAGGTGGTTCTGCATGTGGCCCACAGCTACATGGCCCTGACAGGTAACACAATGCAAATGGAATGCAAAGCCTCCTCGTGACCTAGCAAGGGGAAAAAAGAAGAAAGAAAAATCTCTTGAATTAGACTGAAAAAGCTCAGGGGACTCACATGAGAGAAGCCCAGCTTACATCAATTTCAGCCTGAAAATCAGGCCCTACCATTTTATTTTGTTAGCCTAGCACAGAGCATTCCAATTCCTACTGGCAATTAATAAAGCTCAGGAGCAAAGCCTAATCCTAACCCTGCTGAAACCCCTGGAAAGAGCAGAGCTCACACCTGCGATGATGAAACCAGAGTTCCTTGGGTTTTCCCAACCTCCCACACGAAGGGATGCAGGCAGGGCCCACTCCTCAGACAGATTTACAGGTTGGGCCGCAGGGTTTTAAACCCTACCAGTGGTTCCACAGAATCCCGGACTGGTTTGGGTTGGAAGGGACCTTAAAGCCCACCCAGTGCCACCCCTGCCATGGGCAGGGACACCTCCCACTGTCCCAGGCTACTCCCAGCCCCAATGTCCAGCCTGGCCTTGGGCAGGGCCAGGGATCCAGGGGCAGCCACAGCTGCTCTGGGCACCCTGTGCCAGGGCCTGCCCACCCTCCCAGGGAACTGTTCCTTCCCAAGATCCCATCCGTCCCTGCCCTGGGCAGTAGGAAGCCATTCCCTGTGTCCTGTCCCTCCAGCCCTGGTCCCCAGTCCCTCTCCAGCTCTCCTGGAGCCCCTTTAGTCTCTGGAAGGCACTCTGTGGTCTCCCTGGAGCTTCTCCTCTCCAGGTGAGCACCCCCAGCCCTCCCAGCCTGGCTCCACAGAACAGGCAATATTCAAGGAATAAGGGAAGTCCTGAGCTGTGCCCACGCAGTCACAGAACACGTTCCTGCTGCTCCCAGTCCCAGCCCTGGTCACTGCACAGGTGACAAGGGACACCTGGGGAGCTGAGCTCTGCTCCAAGGCCGGGCACCCCGGGCTGCTCCCACCCAGCTCCTTTTGGGAGGCTCTGGGAGCCTGGCAGGACTGGATATGCAGAGTGCAGGGAGTGCAACCAAAGGCAGGAGGAGGAATCCCAGGGCTCACAGGAGGCAAATACTGGAAAGGTTTTTTGTAGCAACATCTAAAAAAGAAGTCAAAGAAAATGAACCACAAAATTTTCATTATTATTTGAATGCCCCTATCAGCAATTTTGTTTTAAAAAGTAAACTAAAAATCAGCATTTTAAAACTGAAGTAAAAAGGAAGTTCCTTAGACTGGAAAAGCTTTTGCCTTATGCACCTCTGAAGATAATCGCCTGTACAAGCTCCTGACACAGCATGAGCAAACTTCTCCTGACTCCCAATTGTGCAACTTCAGCCTGTTCTTTTGCTCCATTGATCCAGGCAGAAGACTCCTGGATCAGCTTTTTTTCCCCCTCCCCAACTTCTTGAGTTTCAACTCCAAAGGCTTTAAGCCAAGGCTCAGCGTGGAGATGTGGGAAATGCCAAGGACAGAGCAGGCAAGAAAGGGAAAATCTCTCTTCCTTTTTTAATACTTTTGGAAGAGAGAGTGAGGGGCTGCAGGTTGGATTCTGCCTCCCAAGAGCAGCAGCATTTTGCCCTCTGAACTGCAGAGAGGGAGCCTGGAGCTGAAAGCAGCAGGCCATGAGCTCAGTTTAAGGCACCCACGGCAGCTGTGAGCAGGATCACACCCAGTGCCCAGCACAAGGACCTGCAGCACATCCCACCCCTGGCACCACAGCCCCTTGTGCTGAGTCAAGGAGTTATTTCCCAGGATGTCAAGTGGAGAGAGTGTATGCAAGTTTTCACTCACACTCAAGCTTCCTTAAGAGTTTCAGGTTTTAGTTCAAGACTCGAGTCCACCCAGCCCCAAAGCTGTGCCCTGGGCCATGCTCATGAGCCCTGTAACTGCCTGGGCACACCTGCCAAACACTACGTAAAAAAAGCCCCATAATTGCAATAGGCCTGGAGGGTTCTGAATGTGGGAAGAGCATGATTAATATTAATATGTGTGATTTCGTAGTAGGCAGAAGTACAGAAAACAGACAGCACTGTGCCTTAAGCCCTAGAATCAACTGGGATTTTGGCAGCACATGCTGCAGAAGACAGCAGCAGCTGTCAAGTCACAGCTGGAGTTGCCTCTGGTGAAGGTGATTGAGAAATGGGATTAAGAAAATAAAACAACACAAGTAAAATTCGAGGTGAAATAACAGGCAGAGGGAACAGACAGCTGAGGTAACAGGCCTGCCTCGCCTGCACAGCATCCCAACAGCTCTGAGTTGCACATTTCCCTTCTTCCTTCAAGCACAGCCCCAGCCTAACTCACACTTTACAAGTTGTTTTTGTAACCACTTCTCTGGCATTCTCAGCTCTGCTCTGCAGGGAGGTCACTCACACAAAAAAGCTGTGCTGGGGTGACCCTGGCTGGGCACCTGGGCACACCAAGCCCCTCTGTCCCTGCCCTGCTCAGCTGGGAAAGGCTCTGGGTGGGATAAGGGCAGGGAGAGATCCCTCAGCAGGTGCTGCCATGGCCAAACAGGCTCAGCTGGGGGAAATCAGGTTCATTTATTACCCATCAAATCAGAGCAGAAAACTGAGAAATAAACCCAGATCCTCAAACACCTCCTCCACACCCCTCCCTTCTTCCCAGGCTCAACTTCACTCCTGATTTGTTCTCCCTCCTCCCCAGAGGCTCCAGGGATGGGAATGGGGTTGTGGTCAGTCCATCCCACGTTGTCTCTGCTGCTCCTTCCTCCACAGGGCTTGGACACCTCACACTCTGCCCCTGCTCCAGCCTGGGATCCCTCCCAGGGAAGATTCTCCAGGGATCCCTTTATCCATGGGGTCAGTCCTTCAGGAGCTGCCCCAGTGTGGATCCCTTTATCCATGGGGTCAGTCCTTCAGGAGCTGCCCCAGTGTGGATCCCTTTATCCAGGGGGTCAGTCCTTCAGGAACTGCTCCAGGTGGGCTCCTCTCTCCAGGGCACCACAGGCCCTGCCAGGACCCTGCTCCAGCAGGGGCTTCCCACGGGATCAGAGCCTCTTCAGCCCCCCCTGCTCTGCCCTGGGCTCCTCCAGGGGCTGCAGGTGGATCTCTGCTCCCCCATGGATCCCCCTGGGAGCCCCATGGAGCCACTGCTCTTGGCTCCCTTGGACATGGGGGAAGCTTCCAGCAGCCTCCCCAGTACCAAAACCTGGTGACACAAACCCCACACAAGGTCAGTATCCTCACAACCTACAGGGCTCTAAATGGGATCACCTGGGGCCATCCCAGTGTCCCCTGGAGCAGCAAAATGGGCCATGAACAAACCACTCTGCTCTTTCCACTCCCACAGGCTCCTTGTGGAGCTGCTGCTCAGGCTGTGACCTCTTACAGAGCCACACTCCCACTATTTTAAAATTGCCCGAAAATCCCAAGGATTTAAAAAAAACAAACAAGCAGAGCAGAAAGTCCCAAATCACAACGGGCCCCACAGCAGCCACCCCTGGGCACACCCTCGCTGACTCACAGGAGTTTCCACCACAAAACAATGCTCACACACAGCTTCTGTGTTCCCCAGCACTGCTGCTCCTCTGCCACATCTATTTCTGCTTCCACCGGGGGCCTGGACATCCAAAACCTCCTAATAAAGAACAGTCTGAGGTGAGCTCTTCATGCTGGCCTCCAAAAATCACCAATAATACCCAATACTTCTTTAAAAAAAAAAAGTCACCAGCAGTTAGCTTGAAACTAAAACAGCTGCAGCATGTAAAACACCTACTACAAATGCAAATTGCTTTGGAACATCATAATTAGTAAATGGCAAATATTAGGAGTTATGGGAAAAGAGATCGTTAAAGCAGACTTTAATAGCCCAGCATCTCTTCCCTTCCGTATGAAATTCCAGTCAGCACACACTTGCAGCATTTAACCTACATTAAGAAACAAACTGCTTCATTTCTGGAGTTGTAAAAACAAAGGTTAAATATCTGCTTCAGCACAAACCCTGTAATTTTTCCACAGCAACTGTATTGTTTTGCTTTGCACAGCTAATAATACCTGCCCTGCTTTGCACCCACTCATCTCCTGAGCAAGGCTCACGCTGGAATCACCAAACCAGAACAAACTTCCAAGGACTACACTTGCCATTAAGGCTTCTGGAAGCACCTCTCCTTTCAGTAATACTTCATTTATATAAAGTAGCGAGTGGAAAATACACTTTTTTTCCCAGAGAGCCCTTTTTTCACTACTTGTAGCAAAACAAGCAGCTGCACAGCATTCAAACACTCCTGAAGCAATGCAGGGATGCCTCCAGGACTGCTGCTCCTTGCCTGGACACCCTGCCCCATCCCCTGCAACCTCTCTCTTTATCAATTCCAAAGGTCTCCACTCATCTCAGCCTCCTCATCTCCCCCCTTCTCTGCTCCCATGGCTTCTCAGCCCATTTTTTTTGAGCTGCCAGTTCAACCACTCCACTCATTTTCCCTTTTTAGGCACTTCAGTCCCTCCATGGGGACAATGGTACCAGTTCTTGGTACATGGAACGGGGGATGGGCACGGTCCCAAGGCTGCCAGAGCTCCAGGGGCACTGGGACAGCACTCCCAGGGATGCCCAGGGTGGGGATTGTTGGGATTATTGGGATGTTTGTGCAGGGCCAGGAGTTGGACTGGATAATCCCTGTGGGTCCCTTCCAGCTCAGGACATTCTGTGATTCCTCTCACACATCACTTCCAGAAACATCTGGACCAGTTTGATGGAATTGAAGAAAAACATGAACTTGACAATACCTGACCATCTCAGTCTATCGGGAAAAATTATAAACAAATTAAAGCAGTTTCTTGTGCTAGAAAAGTCTGGGCAGCCTCAGAATAAAATGCTACCAGAGGTGTCTCCACCCAGGTCTGCAGCCTCAGAGTGAATATGGATATCCAAATCCAATTGCTTTGGAATTTCTGGAATTGGAGCTGGGTGTTTCTGGATATGCAGAGCTGGACATTGAAGGGAATTCCAGGATTTTCCAAACATCTGCACAAAGAGCATAAATTATGCTGAAGGCCTTCAACGGGGGGATGTGATATCCCAGTTTTATTCCTTCCTGTTCTCTGTCCCCACTGCAGCCTGGCAGGCAGCTCTCATCTGCAAGGCCTGGTGCTGCTCTCAGATCAAACACACAGCATCAATAGGAAGGGAAATTCATGGAAGGAACACAGCATTAATTAGTACTTGGAAGTTGAGCAACTTACTAGGAGAAGACTGATAAAAGTGTAAAATCCCATTTTACTGCCTAGCCCCTTTCATGTCTGTCAGAACAGCAATTAAACTCCCCCAGAAAGTCATTATTGATTCAGAGCTTGATCCAAAGGTAACTCAAGTCAATATGACCTGACCCCACAACACCTCCCATATCAGACACTGTAAAAGGCAGGAGCCACCTCCAGACACTCCTGCGAGGAGCTTTGGGAGGTGTCTGCACATCCCCAAATCACCTGTGTGATGCACCCCTCTCACTTTCCCCTCCCAACCCAGCACTGAGCAAACAGCCCCACGTCTGAACCACCCCCTTGGTGCCAGAGAGAGCAGCTCCCCCATCCCACTGGGTAAATTCATCATTTATTGCTCCAGACACTGAAGGTTTGTTCCTGACCTCCACCTGGAGCAGACAGCCAGGGCCTACCCTGCCACTTCATCCACAGAGCCCCAGCCCCACCAGCAGCTCCTCCAAACTGATATCACTGGTTCCCCCAGCTTCCCACAGCCAGGGGGTCCCTCTGTGTGTCCCTTCATTAATTAGTTTATTAATTGTTGGGGTGTCCTGTGCAGGGCCAGGGGTTGGACTGGATGATCCCTGTGGGCCCCTTCCAGCTCAGGATATTCTCTGATTCTATTAGTTCATTTTCTAACATATCTCCCCTTCAACCTAATCAACATGCAATTAATACAGATTTAAATCAACTGTAGTTTGAAATCCAAACGTGGCAGGGAATTAACACAACTTTAAGTCTAATTCTCCCTCCCCCAAATCTTCTGCCTCATTCTGTTGCCTGATTTATACTGTTAAGTGGTTTGGGAGCAGCCTGTTTCTCACTGGTTTAGAGCACCAAATATCAGGGAAAGGAACCAGTCAGGGCCACTGGGCAAGGTCACAGCTTAAGGGAGGGGAGATCACTTAATCCAGGGCCATTCCAGCCCTTGGGTATGGATGCCCAGCAATTCCCCTGCCAGGAGGCACAACTGCTGCCCTGGGCAGTGCCCAGCCCTGAACAGGCTGCCCAGGGAGGGGCTGGAGTCTCCCTCAGCGGGGATATTGCAGAGCCCTCTGGACACAATCCTGTGCCCTGTGCTCTGGGATGGCCCTGCCTGAGCAGGGAGGTGCCACCAGTGCCCCTCTGGGCTCCCACAGCCTGATCCACTCTGTGGGATCCCCTGAGGAGGAAGAAGCAAGCCCAGCATCTCATCTGCTTCACTTTTTCTGTTGCCACCTCTTTGATGCCAGTTCCAAGGATCCTCAAATAACCAAAACTCGTCTGCAAGGCTTTCTTTGTTCTCATATAATTCCCCACATAAAAACCTCCTCTCTTCCCGTCCTTGAGACATCCCTTCAGTAACACAGAAGGGAACATAAATCCCAAACTTACACAGTTTTCCTAATGCTGCTCTGTGTGACTGGTGGAGCATCACACAAAACATCAGAGTTAAAACAGAGCCCTGAGCCTTCCCTGCTGGACCCTGCTGCCCTCAGTGGTGACACCAGTCCCTCCTGATGACAAGAACAGCAACTTGCAGCAGACTGAAATCCCACATTACGGTGCTTGGGCTACACTTAGCAAAGGGCAAGGCACGACGTGGTTTACACCAGGGTAATGGTTATTACTGTTATTGTCTTGTCAGAGCAAATAGGGAAAACTGAAATAAAATCCAGCAGAACAGGGGGTTTATGTTCCCAGCTATTTAAAGCATTCAGTGTTCCAGCCCACCTCACTGAAGGCAGCAAATACTAAAAACACACAAAGGTCAACAAAAATTATTTAAAATCCAATAATGGAATATAAGCAAGCTTTAAAATTCATTAAATAGCTTTTCACTTTTTTATTCTCCTCCTCTTGCTTTGTGTTTGTAAAGTGTGATCAAGCAACTGCTTTGGAAGAATTAGCAGTAATTTGGTGCAAACAGGAGTGCCCTCATGATTTCATTTCAAGTGTAATATAGGCAAAGACCCAGAAAGGAATTCTAATTGTTATCTTAAAATTAACCTTCTCCCCTTACCTTTATGCTCTGAGAACAGGCACAACCACAGTGGGCCATTACCCTGCCCAAAATACTGCATGAGCTAATGAAGATTAAAACTAAGGTTAAGTAAATTCCAAACCAGCAGGTAAGAAACCTTGCTCAGCTCTCTGAGGCTCTGCAGCCTGAGGAAACACCCTGAGTAATTCAGCTGGGGCACAGCTGGGGTCTGTTAATCCACTGCTCATTTCTCTCTCGCAGTGGTTTTCTGCTTTCTGGGTCTCAGCAGCGTTTGGACACCCCAAGGAACAGCAATTTGGATTCCGGTGCCCACAACACAGAAAGGCCCTGCTGTTCCACTGAGGAGATGCGAGCAAAGGAAGCCCTGTGTCCCATTTGGGTGCTGGGGAACAGAGTCAGAGGGATCAAAGGGTGCTCAGAGGCAGCATATGGCACAGCCCAGCTCTTCCCAAGCTGAGCCTTCCCGTTCCAGAGCTGGGGGCACTCACACCTCAAACCACGGGAAGAGACCCAAGACCAAATGGCTTTAAACTGACAGAGGGCAGGGATGGGTGGGATATTGGGAAGGAATTCCCTCTCTCACTGGCACAGGGTGCCCAGAGCAGCTGTGGCTGCCCCTGGATCCCTGGCAGTGCCCAAGGCCAGGCTGGACATTGGGGCTGGGAGCAGCCTGGAACAGTGGGAGGTGTCCCTGCCCATGGCAGGGGTGGCACTGGGTGGGCTTTAAGGTCCCTTCCAACCCAGTCTGTGATTCCAAGTCATTTCCACTTGCACATATCTGAGGGTACTAAAGGGAAGAGGGACCAAGGATTTCCCTTCCCTCCTTCCTTGCTGAGCATCCCATGCTGACACATCACACCGCTGCTTTCACTGCACTGGAATAAAGTCCCCAGGTGCACCACGGCACACCAGCTGTGAGGGAAGATGTGCTGACTGACTGTGTGTGACACAGCCCCAGAGCTCCAGATCTGCCTCATTTTCCCTGCCAGCAGGAAGAATGGTGCTCCTGCACACCAGCCTGGGTTGCAGAGCCTAGGGAGATCCCTATTTTTAACACATCCATTAAAGCAGAGCTCTTGGATTACTCCCCCAGCAGAGCCAGTGATGCTGTCGGTGTTTCCTGTTCCAAGGCAGAACAAATGCTGGGACATGGCAGACAGCCCTTGGCATCACTCTCTGGGGTATCAGGGATCAGAGTGAGTCCCAGGGAGGAACCCCCAGAAGGGCAGGATCACAGGAACAGGGATTCATCACACAGCGAGCGGCGAGTATCAGATTTTAGAAAGGAAAACGCAAACTGGGATTTCTACCCAACTCACCAGGAATTTTATTCCTTTTTCAGGCAACTTTGCATCCCCCCAAGGACCCGAGCAGCAGAGCCCTGAGCTGCACACCGAGCAGGCTGTGATGGCTCAGCACAGCCCTCTCCTCACAGTTTTACGTCTCGTTGCATCATTCCTGCATTATTTTTAGATAACCGTCAGGGGATGTCAGAATGTGGGTCGATAGCTATTAGATTTATAGGCAGAAATAGCAAGGCTTGTAGCTATAAGGTGTAAAGCATTCAACAATTTCTGGAACAAATCTGACCGTGGGGACTGGGGGCTGGAAAATAGAGTTGCTTGTACTCCCAGAACAGTTTAGGAAAAATAATCTCCATGCTGCTCGGATCCATTTCTGGAGTTGAATCACTGCTGTTGACTCACAGGAGGGTCAATATTCCGAGTATTCAGCTTCAACAGCCCTTTGCAGACTTTGATAAGGACATCTTACCAAAAATAAGCCTCTCTTTTAAATTTAATCTATCAACAAGCAGAATGCCCTCAGCTACACCCTACAGCTCAGGCGTGTCTGGAGGAGCTGCGAGCTGGCAGCCTGCCAGCAACATCTGGAGCAGATGTTCCATTTTAGGCAAAGATTAGTGGTGTGAATCACAAAATCAGCAAAACATCCTTGGTTACCTGAGAAGGCTCATTTACCTCTGCTGTTAACAGGTGGGTTTCTCACAGGCTGCATTTTCTGATCAGCAACACTCATGTTCTCTGCCAGGAGAGTGTAAGGAGGGAGGATGGTGGCCTGGAATGGACCAGAAGATTCCCCAAAGTCCAAGCACATGGACAGCACATGCCTAAAGCCAACTTCATCCATCAGTCCTGCTTGGTCAAGAGGGAAGATCTCCAAGACAGCAAGCACAGGACTGCTCCTCAGCAATTCCTGCTGCCCTAAAAAGGCCTCGGGGTAGCCAGGATGCTTTGGGAGCCCAGCAGGGGAGAACTCTACCTAGGCAGAGTCCTGCCCTCTGGAGTGGCAGCTGGAAGCCTCCAGGCACTGAAACATCTCTAGATGCTCCTGCTTTTCCAAATAAATCCAGTTCCCTCCCTGGAGACACAATAGGACACCTCTGATCCAGACTGAGGCAAACATGACTGTTATTCGCGTAATTACAGACCTTTCTGGGTGTTTTGTACCCTTGGGGGGATATTTCTCACAGCTGCACAGCTGAACAGGCAGTGTAAGTCTCATGCACCTGTGTGAATTCTGCCAGCCAGGTAAGCTTCTGCTCTTCATTCAGGGAGACCTGAATTAATATGCAAAACTAAACCAGCACTGTTGTTGCTGTGTTCTGGCCACTGTGTTGCAGCCCATGAACCAACCCTGCGTTGTCTCTGCATGACAAATGTGTGACTGGCTTATTATTCATTCCTTGTCAGTGACAGGGAATGTTTGGATCATGATGCTAAACAACCATCAAACCCCCCAATTATCTATCAGTTCCTTGTCAGATGGGTTGCAGAGTAAATGTCAAACTCATGTCTGAGCTTCCAGATGCTTCTAAATGTCTATCGTAAGCCTCATCTTTGAACTCTGTTGTTTCTCTAAAAAGTAGTTCCTTTATTCATTCCTTGATCGGTATCAAACCCAGTTCTCAGGAACCTGCTAAGAATAATTTGCAGGCAGCAGCTCTCAGGTGCCTTGAGCCTGTGCAGACCTCTCCCCTGCTGTGAGGAAGTTTAGGCTGAGAACTTCTAAAAACAGGTACTGAATGCATAATTTGCACTATTCCTAGTAGGGAATACAGCAACCAAACCTGTTGGGTACATCCTAAATGTTAAAGTAGCAATTTTCACCCACTTGCTGTATAATATGTAAAGGCCATACAATATAATACAGTTATTTTCCACTTCAGAAACATCCTGGGAGTGGGGTAGACAGGGAAACAGCATCCCAGCAGCTGTGACAGCCATCAGTTAACACAGCAGCCACATCCCCATCGTTTATCTCTTATCTCCACATCACCATTACATCAAAGGATTCCACCCACCAAGGCTCTGCCCCTATAAAGAACTATTTTAGTTCAGTAACATCATTAAAGTTTGGGCCCTTCTGCCTACAAACAGCTTTTCCCTACTCTCTTAGTTATTTATCTTAATCAGGGAATTTCTTAGCATTTAAGTTAATATATTACCTACCTTTTAAAACCTTAATATTACCAGACTGAGGGTGTAGTGCTATTACATTCTCCTAAATGCTGATAAAACCATTTTTAATCTGCCTTATTTACATACATAATTTCTATACTCAGTGGTTAGCTAAGTTTGTAATGTGTTTGGAGGATGATAAGTGTTAGAGAAGATAAGCATTATCTTATCCTTATGGGAAGCAAATCCACATATCTCCAAAGTGTTTTAAGTTAATTAAGTGCCACTTTACAAGGATAGCAACACCGTGCTGAGGGCTGTGGTTCAGTGTCAGTTCCATGTCCATATGCAACCCTCCCAAAGTTAATTTCCTAATTGGATAAGCAGATGAGAGCACAGCCAGAGCACAGGAGGCTGCTGGCATGCTCTTGGCCGTACCTCAGCATGTTCACGTTATTCCATGTGCAAAAGCACAGATGCAGGCTGCTTTAAAAAATGAACACAGGCTTATTTCACCCCCAAGGAATGTAAAGTTCCTCTTCAACATTTAATATTTGGTAAAAGCAGCAGTTTAACCTGTGCACTTCTTTAGCATGGGGGAAGAAGCCCTCTCTGCTCACCCCTTTTCTGGCTTCCCTTCAGCACCCCATCACTGCTCTGTCTTTTACAGCAGTTTACAAAGAGCTGTAATTCTCCCTGGTCTTTTACATCAGGTTGGACGGGGCTTGGAGCACCCTGGGATAGTGGAAGGTGTCCCTGCCCGTGGCAGAGGGCTGGAACTGGTAATCTTTTGGGTCCCTTCCAACCCAAACCGTTCTGTGAGTCTATGATCTGTTGAGAGACTATAAAATAAAATGTAACAGAAGAGCTCTGGGTGAGTCAGCAATGCCCTTCTGTTCTCTGTCTCACCAGTATTTAGATTGAAGTTCAGACTTTTTGTACTGTTTTCCCTCACTCAGGCAGACACCACATCATCCCTGTGTCATTGGCTTCCAGGCAGCTGAGCCCTTACTGGAGTCAGCTGCTGCCGTGAACCCACCAGTATCCACCAGTATCCACCAGTATCCACCAGTATCCACAGCCCTAGAGAGGGAGTTCACAGACTTGGCACTGCTCCAAGGCTGTAATCCAAGAGCCAGACCTCTGCTGGACACAGGGCTGGAAGGTGGCTGCCTGGGAGGTTCCTCAGGTCCCCAGTGAGCAGCACAAGTGACCTGCTCACATCTTTTCCAGGTGCTCGCTGTGGCAGGTACAGGGGATGGTTCCCCACACCCAAAACCCGGGTTGATTTAGAGTTCTCTCCCTCCTGCAATCCCTATTTTCCAATGGCAGCACCATTTACTGACCCATCCCACTGAGAGGGTCCCACGGTACCTTTGGGCACTGGACACAAACACCAGCTGTCCTCAAGCCATGGCACTCACCCTACAGCCACTGTGATGTTAAAGCGTGGCCCACCTTTGCTCTCTGGGTCCTTTAAATGCCCGATTTCTCAAATTCCTCATGGTCATCAATGGGTTCCTGCATTAGCCCCAGAGGAATGGGAAGAGCTAATGGGAGGACTTTGCCCAGTGCTTCCCAGGAAACAGCACATGGGTCCTGAAAATGCTGAATGTTCCCTCTGAGTCTCTCCTCACCTGGTCACATAACACAGAAACCCCCTCCTTGTAAACACAAACTGAAAAGTTCATTTGTTCAAATCTCCATGAAGTTGGAAATAATCTGGATCACAATTTATGCTTATGTAAATGTCAGCACACAAAAAACCAGGCTTGGATCAAAAAGACAAGTTGTAGTTAGCACCCAGAGTAAAATACACACGTTCCTTCCTGATCATCATTAGCTTTCTCTGGATATCTGCTGGACCAGAGAATTCCACCCATAACAGTGACTGCAGAAATTACAAACCCTCTGAACTTGCAGATCAGTGCCTGCACATACAAAGCCCTCCATTCCAACGGGCACCCTCGACCTCTCCGTGTGGGAGCCATCAGTTAGACACCAGCAAAGAGCAAACCCCACACAACTTGTGTAACCAGTTACAGAGCAGTAGTTGACTTTTAGAAAGAACAAAGCAAATGGACAGACTGGGACATGTTTGGGACAGCTCTCCTTGCCCAGAGAGGAGTAAGAGGGAGCCTGGTGTTATTTCCAGAGTGGCATGGCAGAGAAACGTCATTCAGACAGAACGATTGTGTCAAATCCCTCCTTTCCCAGAGCCAAGGCAGTGTTGTTTAGCTGTTTTCATGGCTGACCTTTACAGAGATAAATAAATACACACACATAAAACATGAGGGCTGCTGTACCACCGAGAGCTGTTATTTCCAATCTGCTTTACACTACATGACTCATGAAGCAAACCCACAGCAATGGTACGATCAGATTGCTCATTTCATCTGTACAGAATGGAGCTTTTGAAGAGATTCAGATTTTTAAAGATGGCTTCAACTCCCACTAAAATGCAGCCAAGTCCTATAATGCAGAAGAAATCCATAGCTGGCTGCACCCAGACTGGGTTGTAGCTTCTCTCTTTGGCCAAACACTTCCCTGTGCTCCGTGAGGTGCAGGCTTTCCACATGCCCCACTATGGGATACTTCATTCCATGATTGTGTAGCTACTAAACCACAGGTCAGATTTCAAATAAAACATGACCTTTTAGAACCAAAAGAGAAATCTCTCAGTGGGTCGTTGTGCAGGGAGCTTGGCCCAGAGCTAAGGAGGGGTTTGTGAGGCACCAGCACAAAACTACCCACATGAAAATCAAGGAGAAGCGGTGAGCTCTTGTTTGCACCCTTCCAGCAGGCAGGAGATTTTAGAGGTGTTCCTCAAGTGCCCAGGATGAATGCTGATCAAGGCACAGATAATTCCTGGAGGGGAAGCAAACCCAGCTGCTCCTCACCCTCAGTCCCTGGGACTGTCCCAGCGCCCTTGACTGCTTCATTTCAGTGCTGGGGGGTGGTGGTGGGGTTCACCTGCCCCGCCACATCTTGCTGTAAACGCCAGCCCTGCTGAAGCACGGCTCACAGCCACCCCTCAGAGCACACTGAGCTTCTCTCAAAAGCACATGTACCAAATATACACTTGACCCAAAGTTACATAAGCGCTGTGCCAGAGCTATTTTTCAGCCAGACTGATCAGCGCTGCTATAAATCACACCAGGATGCAGGGGCCAGACAAGATGTCACATTTATGTGCTCAGCTTTCTGCCTGCCCTGAGAAAACGTTTGTGATATGCCAACATATCTATTCCCTCTCTGCCTCCCCTGGTGTGTAGGTGCATGACTGCTGCTCAGCACTGAGCAGGCTCCAGCACAGCGCTCCCCGTGCCCACAGCAGCCTGGGGACAGCACTGAGCTGTCCGTGCCCCTGCGGCTCCTCTCACCAGCCCCAGCCAGCGCCAAGAGCAGCCCCCTGGGCAGGGCCGGGAGCCCACGTTAACCTCCAGAGAAGGGCAATAAGTGATAACCTCAGCTCAGCCTCTGTGTGTGCAGGATGGCAGACTGCTGCATGATCCCTTGTCCTATCCTAGTCCAGTGTCCTGGTATAAGGGCTCTTACCTTGAGCTGCAGTTACTGCCCAAATAACTGCCTAAATCCTCCTGGAAACTCCTGCCCTAGCAGGATCCAGCAGCAGGCAATCTCACAGTGTGATTGCAAATAACATTCAACTTTCTACCTTATTCCTCGTTGTTCTTACGCTTCACCTCTGTTTATCACCCACCAGTGCTGCTTCAACATCTCGTGGTGCCAGGCACAGGCAGGACAGGTTTCTCACACAAGTGTATAAAGTAGGAATTTCAGTAACACTTTCCTCCTCAGCGGAGCGCTCCGGTGCTGTCCCCAAAGCCGCTGCCCGAGGCAAGTGCTCCGGGAAAGCCACGCTGCATCCCTGCACCTGCCCCTCCTCAGGAGCAAAGAGACACCAGCTACAGCTCGGGTTCAGCACAGAGACACAGCACACACCAGCTCTTGGTTCAGCACTGCACAGAATGGGGCACGAGCTCCATATTGCAAACTCAGAGAGGGAATCACACTGACAGTGCCAGAAACACCAACTCAGCTCATTCCGACACACAGAAACTTGCAGGCATTAAAGCTACGGAGATTGGAAGCAATAAGCAAGACCCTTGATTGAAATCGCACCCCCAGTTGTGAATCTGCGGGGAACAACTTTAAAAAAATCAGCTTCCACAGCGAGTGTTTTAATTAGATACCTCACCTAGATTTTCTTACATCTCTACAACGTGTTTCTCTATCCTGCACAGCATCTTTAAAACTCCCTTTCTATGTCTCAGAACTACTGAACCTGGTGAGATTTTAATAGAAATCCCTTTTCTGCGCTATAAAGAGAAGCATTACTTGAGATTTTAATTAGCAGTTGTCAGTGCTGAGCCATAGGAAATACTGAATAGTTTGCTTAACTTCTCAGAGAAAGTGCTTTTTGCTTTCTGACCTTCTGCACTCAAATGATGCAACGCACTTGAGCCATTTAAAAACTCCTTTCCAAACCTAGCTCTGTAGGAGTAAAAGCCATTCCCACGATCGATACACACAGTGCTGCTCCAACCCGTGCTTGCCCACTGCACACCCGGCTCGTTTGATGCAGAAATCGTGCCACTCTCATTTTCTGACCGCCGCTATAAATCTGAAAGGCAGCATTCTGTCATTACCACTTCCCTCCATCCTGTGCAAGGTACCCCGGGCTTTAAACACTCACTGAACTAGGAAATCAGATGCTAAATCGATTCAGTGCGTTGAGACTTCGTTTGCACAGTAAGAGAAGGGAGAGCAGGGATCCGTCATGCAAACTTCAAGCAAGGCGGGCACCTGCTCCGAGCCTCGATTCACCACCGAACCTACCCCAAAGACATTACAGAGCAGGAGAACTATTCCTACCATTCAGCTGCCTGTAGACAATGTCTTCTAGGAGCGAGAGCCTCTTCAGCACTGCATCCTGGATGGAGCTGATGCCGTGAGCTGTCAAGTTGGCCACTTCTGCCCTGGGATGGATGTCATGGAAGGAGTCGCCGCTCTTGGTCGTGATGGGTCTGCACTTGGCCAGGAAGAGGACGAAGCCAGCCACGGCGATCAGATTCAACACCAGCAGGACTTTGACTCTCCGCAAAGAAGCCATCAAACTTCCCGAGGGGCC
>VXAC01004701.1:16095-156472 GCA_013399225.1 Rhipidura dahli | reverse complement strand
TGCGGGGTGCGGAGCGCCGGGGCCGTGCGGAGGATGCGGAGTGCCGGGGCCGCGCCGGGATGCGCAGCGCGGAGCGCGGGCTGCCAGGGCCGTGCGGGGTTGAGGAGCGCGGGATGCGGGTTGCTGGGTGCCGGGTGCGGGGGCCGGGGCCGTGCGGGGATGCGGAGCGCGGGGCTGTAACGGGTGGAGATGGGGCCGGTCGCGGTAACGCACTCGGTTTGCTCGGTGTCACAGAAAGTTTGAGCCCCCCGGGCCGGTGCGTGGCCCTCTCCCGGATACTGCTCCCCTCTTTCCCGGATGGAAGCTTTGTCCTCTCCCTCGGAACCCCGGCTTTCCTGACCCCGGCACGGAATGACAAAGGAAGCTTCCCCAGGCTCCCCAAACCTTCCGTGCCGGAGCGAGGGAATGACTTCGTAGCTGACACCGCTGTCCTTAGCAAGGATCGTCAGTACCTCAAACCCCGACATGAGGTAAAGTGATAAACATCATAAACTACATTTCACATGCAACATTTTAATGCCAGAATGCTGAATCCTCTCATGAGAGCACAGCCACTGCTGAATAACTCCAATAACCTCCCTCTTCCGAGCTTTATCCATGTGGCACAGTTAACCCTGCTTTTCAGAAAGATGCCACCAACACGGATTAGAAATTCAAACAACCTTGAGTCATTGTATCCTACAAGGCAACTTTTCAAAAGGTAAGAATAACCCCTCTCACCTTCAAGTCATAATTTAAAAAAAGGAAAAAGGGGAAACACAAAAATCAATGCCATGGAAACAAACATAAAATTGCCTTGGAGGATTTGGAGTTTTAATTTAGTCCTAGCTGTACATGAAGCCTTATATGGCTTCTGTGTTCAGACCCAGGATCCTGCTACAAACCTGGAGAAGAGACAGCCACATAACTCATAGTCAGACCCTAAAATACTGCGGTCAGTCCATCATCCACACTCAGGTTCATTATTCTGCTAAGAGGGTGAAAATGTGAATGATTTGCGTGACATAGAGCTAGAAATACCTCACAAATTGCTGAAATCCAGCTTTTGGCAGGCACCGAGGGGAAGCTGCTTTGGGGGTTCTAGAGGGTTGTTTTGGCACGTGATAAACAGGTTTGTTTCCAAAGCTGACAACTGAGATTTTTCTTCTCTATAAATAAAAGCAGTTTTTATTAAACAAATAAACAAACACCACCCCAACTTGGCAGAGTAGTTTACCAAAAAGGGAAACCACATGGCCTCAACTGCCAGGAGCAGAAATATTTGTGCAAACAGAAAAGTACTTGCTGCTTATTCTGAAGCAGTCTGGGATAAAGACCCATTCCTGTTGTCCTTCACTGCTGCTGCTCCCACTGAAGTCAGGCTGGTGCATTACACAGAAGCAGCAAGATCTATTTTAATTATAAACCAGTCTGGGAAAAGCTGGATTTAAAGACTGTTACAGATGATCCCAATGGAAAAACAAAATCTTAGGATCTTAAAGAAGAGAATGCAAGAATTTGAAGCAGCTCCTTGCTGAGCATTTTTGCCACCACTTTCCCCAATAAAGGAGCAGAATTAAATCCCCAAAAAAGCAGGAGGGAGGGAGAAAGAAAGCCATAACTCCCCTTAGGGTGACAGATGGCCACAGGGCACCTGGAACCGTGAGCATGTGGGGTCCCAGGGAGGACGGCATGGCAGGAGAAAATAAAGATGTCCCAAAAAATCCAAGGAAAAAAAAAATCTCTGTGGGAAATAACATGAGAGCAAAAAATTCAGAATACACATGTGCCAACAGCCCCCCTGCCCTGTCCGAGAGGATTAACTTCAAAAAGCTCCCCAGGTGTCTGTTGTTGCTGCTGCTGTTCTTTTATTCGGGGGAGAGGCAGGCAGCAGACCTTGAAGCCGTGCTGGCTGACAACGACCCCGTCACCCGGGACTGTCCCCAGCCCAGCTCCATCTGCCCGCAGGAGAGCTGCCCCTGCTGCTGGCCTCGGGGGCAGCTGGGCAGCGCTTCCCTTCGCAGAGCTCCTACGGGAACCAGCCTGAGGAAAACCTGATCCCCCTTCCTGAAGTGGTTTGCAGCATTCCATGTTCCACAGGCCCCTTCTGCCGTGCTACTCGCAGCAGCAACGATTTTCCCTTCGTTTCTTTTATGTGGGAGAAGTTATTTCAGTTTTGTTCAGTTGTACTCGGATCACTTGTGGCCTGAGGAGACCAAGCAATCCCTACAGTATTCACACGGAGCATCACATTCCCTTCACTGTGTCCTGAGAACCCCCGCAGCACGTTCTGAACGAGGCTCAGCCCTCTGGGACTGCCAGGGAGCCAAATGTCAAACGTGTGTCACCAGAGCTGCAGAGTTACCCACAAACAGATCCCTCTGCACCTCCCCTCCAGCCGCAGGAGAGAATGCTCTGGGTAACAAACAACAATCAGCATCAAAGAGCTCACTGAGTTACAGAATCACAGAACCACCGAGGATGGCAAAGACCTCCAAGATCATCGGGTCCAAACCCCAGGCCAGCCCCGCAGCCTGTTCGCCACTAACCCCTGTCCCCAGGGCCATTCCCTCCCATTTCCCGAACACTTCCAGGGAAGGGGACTCCACCCCTGCTGGGACAGCCCGTGCCAGGCCCTGACCACCCTTTCAGTGATGAGATTTTCCTAATATCGAATTTAACTTCCCCTGGCACAACTCGAGGCTATTTCCTGTCACCCTGCTCTGAAGATGGACACCAACAGGGCACGGCTGTAGGAGACCAGGAAAAGTTTGTGGCATTCCAGTCCGGAGAGCAGCCTCCCCACCCGTATTCCTTTGAGCTTTGCACCCTGGAACACCGAATGAAATTTGATTAGCAAATACAAAATGGTATCTTAAAAAGGTTTGTCAAGACCCTGCTCTCTAAATCAGGGTTCAAAAAAGGCATAGTTCAGTCTCCACTGGAGAGTGTGGACGGGTTTTTTTTCTATTTTTTATGGGTTTTTTTCCATTTCCATTACATTCTGACCAAAAAACCCCCCAAAAAGGCTTGAAACATTGTTACTAAATAGAGAAGAAGAACTAAAGGATATAGCTCAGTATCGGGCAGAGATCAGTTTGCATTTCTAATAGAAAAATTCTATTTTTGCCCGTTCCAGTGGAGTTCTGTGAACAGCACACACACACTTTTCAAGTGTTAGCCAAAATAATTACTTCTCTCCTTCTGTGGGGGAAAAAAATCCACTAAATCATGAATATTCAATGATTGGTTAATGACATAGTAATGCTTTAGCTGAAGTCTTTGCTCCTTAAAATACAGCCAACATGAGCTGCCAGTTACAAGAAGAATTAAAAATACAAAAATAACTTGATTTGCAGAAGTTATCATCCCCCGATCGCTTCAGGAGTGTGTGATGGTAGCATGATACCATGACAGATCTGGGGCAGACTGTCTTCACAATCTGGGAGATGTAAAACAGGCAGGAAAAAATAGTTTCTGTTACTCAATGGAGCTTCTGCCAGTGCTGGGGGTTGTGCAGGGCACAGGTGCCTTCCCTCAGCACCAGCTCCGTCCTCTCCCAGCTGATTCCAAGGTCTGCACCCTGTTACATTTCCAGCTTTGTAGCACCAGCACAAAGGAAAAAAAAATGTTTGGCTCTCTTAGTTAAATTTCCTTGAGTTGCATAAATGAGCCTTTCTGTGACCAAATCCCTGCATGAGAACAACAATCGGTAAAGAAAAAACCAAACAAAACCAAACAAAAATCTGCAGAAAAGGTTCGATCAAAAGCCATTTTTGTTTCCTCAGAATCTGAGCATTCTGCCTGGAGTGCTGTGAGTGCAATTGGGTTATTTCTTCATTTTCAGGCTTCAGGTGGTGCTCAGGAGTTGCATCTTCCCTTTTTTATCTCAGGCTCTTAACAATTCCTGGTTATTCAGCCTTAATTTTGTTGCTTTGCCACTCAAAACCACCTCTATCCATCAGGTAGGTGAATTTGAGCTTCCATGTTGCCTATGAACTCTTTGTTTTTCCCACTGGAGTTTTCTCCATGCAGGAATCTGCTCCCTGCAAGGGTCACTAACATCACTGCGAGGCCCAGGCTGGTGAAATGAGTGAAACTTGCATAGGAAGATGTTTTATCATTTTCAGAATCCAATATCCCAAAGCTGATGGCTCACTTTGCTCTCTCGGAGCCATTCCTGACAGTACTTGGGTCACGTGTTTAACATCAAGGAGTGAACCCTTTATCTCCAGCCTTAACGTTCTTCTCCACTGTGGGAGCAGCTAATGCACAAAAGTAACTTTCCTCAGTGTTATCTTCAGAGCTGGGAACATATTTAGTGCCACATTACAATAACTCCATTCATATTTCATGAATTTTTAAGTTCAGCCTGTGAGCATGGACAGCTCATCACTGATACATCAGGGAAATGCTGTGAAAAAACAAACAACTTATTGTACTTTTAGCTTATGAGATTGCTTTATGGCTCCCTCAAGGATATTAAAAAGATCTTTGCTATGGTTATCAATAAGTATCTTTCAGGATCAGCATTCATAAAGCTTCTAGAATGGCTTCAACTCTTGGCTGACTTCAGAAATTATGGAACTCACTCCCAAAAAAGCAAAATCATAGTTTAAAGTCAACTACTCTTCAGTTTTGCTGCTTTGAATTTCAATATTCATCTTGATGACCAGAGTTTAATTCTTAAATCATTTTATTATTGGAGCTGGTTTGAAAAGCTTTAGCTTCTTTCTTGAAAAACGGGGGGAAGGGAGAAGAGCATGAGGAGCAAGTTCATTGAAATTTTGATAAATCGTCAAAAAATCAGAAAATCCATTTTAAGTATTGACTTTCTGTGGGACTAGAAAATAAATTCTCACTTATTTCTTTTTTATTACAGAAGATACTTATATGGCCTAAGTTATTTCAGCACCTAATCATCACCTGATAGTCCCTGAGCCAGGGAATATCATTCACATTACACCAGCAAACAAAAAGATGCCTGAAGACCTTTGAAAAAACCACAGAATCCTGGAATGGGTTGGGTTGAGAAGGGACCTCAAAGCCCACCCAGTGCCACCCCTGCCATGGGCAGGGACACCTCCCACTGTCCCAGGCTGCTCCCAGTCCCAATGTCCAGCCTGGCCTTGGGCACTGCCAGGGATCCAGGGGCAGCCACAGCCGCTCTGGGCACCCTGTGCCAGGGCCTGCCCACCCTCCCAGGGAACAATTCCTGCCCAAGATCCCCTCTGGCAGTGGGGAGCTATTCCCCTGGGGTTTAAATTCCCAAGGAAACCAAAAGATGACACAAAGGACCTGGCCAGGACTAAAGCCTTTAGGAGGCTTCAGGACAAGAGGTCAGTCTGTCACCACACCCTTGGGTGCCAGGCTGGCACACTCAGCTGATGGTCCCTTCACCAGCACTGCAGCATGGCTGTGCCAGCGGGGAGCAGGGAAATGCTGAGAGATGCCAAAGTCAAATTGCACCATCCCTGTTCCTATGAACACCAGGCCTGCCTTTCCCATGGCTGTCACAAGTGCAGCTCTGCCACCGAAGCCAAGACAAAGGTCAGAAGTCAGCAGGAAAACAAAGATCAGAAGTCTGTGGGAACCCCCTGAGGGCTCAGCTGTCTCCCCAAAAGCCTGGTCTGGCTACAGCTCATGCTCAAGAGGGACCAAATCCTCAGCTTATGGTCAAGGCTTAAAGCCTTTTCTGAGCCCATGGACTCCTGGGGATGCCCTGCAGGGCTCTGCCCATGCTCCTGCTCCCCTCAGTGGGACAATGCCAGGCAGGATGAGAGTCCAGAGTCACTGAAGGTACAAATCCAAGACTTGGCCATGGTGCAGCCACAGACGCCAATTGGAAACTGACACTTTGCTTTTATTCTTTATCCATGAGAACCCTCCGTGTGTTGATCTCAAAATACAAAGTCTTGTATTAAAGAAAGCAAATTAAAAAGAAAATCCTGTGAGTTTTACAAGCCACTGTGCACAAACGCTTGCCTGCTTATGTCTTTTCATGTGAATCTTCTTATGCATACTCAGATGTCTCTTGCACTGTGCTTAACCTGTATCCCAGCCATGCCAGGGCAGTGTTTATCCTGCTGTGGTTATGAATGATGGGGTGACCATCTGCAAATAATCCACTGCTTTGACCCAAAACATGTGAACCTCCCCGTAAAGAGGAACCACAGATGGCAACAACTGCTTGACAAATGCCAGAGTGAACTGCACCACACTGATTAAACATCACTGATTGACATCAATAAATTCTTGCTGCAGAATTTAGAAGATGCTTCTCATAAATATTTCAAGAGGTCTGCATCCCAGCAAAAACAATAATTCAAAGGAGTTCTTAATGTTTAGAAAATCAAGTAGGTCAAGAAACAGACATATATGTGTTTACACTCTGAGTTAAATGACTGAACTTCCTTCTCAGGCAGCCTTTTGTTTTATTTTGGGAATCTGTATAGGAACTGTGCTCCCAGTTCCCAAAACACACTGAGTACTTGTCTCAGCAAAACCTCACAGGTGCTGTGTACCCTTGTAGAGTTCAATGAAAGGTAGAGTGGGAAAAACAAAACCCAACTGGATTTTATTTCAGATTTGCTGTTGATTCATTGGCTGTGTCCAGGCAAAATGCCCAGAGCTGAGTTTTCAGGGTAGTTACAGAACCATAGCATGGCTTGGATTGGAGAAGACCTCAAAGCCCACCCAGTGCCACCCCTGCCATGGCAGGGACACCTTCCACTGTCCCAGGCTGCTCCCAGTCCCAATGTCCAGCCTGGCCTTGGGCATTGCCAGGGATCCAGGGACCCACAGCTGCTCTGGGCACCCTGTGCCAGGGCCTTGTAAACCCTCTGTCCCACCTTTCCTGGCTCTCTCAGCCTCTCCTCAGAGAGGAGCTGCCACCCTCCATCCCTCTGATCATCTTGCCCATCTTCTCACGGGTCAAATATTCAGACACTCAGCTGAAGGCTGCAGAGTCAGAATGGCTGAACAGCCCCAACTCCTCAGCTCAGCACTGGGGCTGAAACAGTGCCAGCCACAGAGGGGTGGTTGGTTTGGGAGGTGGAGTCACAAAACTGCCAATCCCACTGTGGAGACCCCCAAAAGAAGTTTTTTTCCTCCTTTTTACTGCAAGTATTCTCAGCTGGGGAGTCACTCACAGAGAACCCCGTCTCCTCTCTTGTTTAATGTTTAGGTGCAACTGCAGTAGGAGATTTGGGATAAAACAAAGCAGAGTTTTGGCTGGGAGGACAAACCAGGGGACGCTGAGGCTGCTCCACTCCCACCAGGCACTGGATGGCGGAGCTGCAAAGGAAAGCAGATCCCAAGGCTCAGTCAAACCTGTGACTTCCTCCATCCAATGAAAACTGGTGCCCAAAATAGGCTGTGCTTTCTCCCCCATCACAAAACCAGGCTCCAAGCACCATTCAGCAACCAAGCCCAGTGCACCATGTCCCAGTGACAGACACTCCAGCCACTGCCAGGCACAAACATCTCCAGCCTGATGGAACAGCTGAGTCTTGATACCTCACAAGTACAAATTGGCTGGTTTTGTACAGCCTGGGTAGTTACTCAGCTACCCTGAAGGGATTGTTCTTAGCTTTGAAGATTGCTGCTTTCATTTCAGAAGAATGGCCAGAAAGATTTTCCATTTTCTTTCCAACAACAGCATTTGTTGTGGGGGAAGGATATGACATCTTAAGGAGGCAGGGAGAGAAAATTATGTGCTAGACCCTGCCTCTGAAATAATTCTAAAGGAATACACATTTGCATCCTGGGCTGAAGGTCTCACAGAGTAGCTTTTAAAGGAAAAAAGCTGTGCTGAGCCCATCCAATTCTCCCTCCTCTGGTCTATCTCATTGCAGCGCTTGGGTGCTTCCCTTTTTCTCCATGCAAAAGAGGAGTAAAGTGTTATAGAGAGATTCATCCAAGTTGTACCCACAGCTTGCAACGGTGCAAGAAGCTGCGGTGTCCTGAGCCCTGCCCTCCCCCAGCAGTGCTCGGCCTTTGCTCTGCCCAGCAAGAACCACCTGGGAGCAATGGATGCACTCCCAAATCCTGCTTTTGCACTGCCTCAAATCCCAGAATCACAGAGGAGAATCCCAGACTGGGTTGGGTTGGCAGGACCTTAAAGCCCATCCCATTCCACCCCTGCCATGGCAGGGACACCTCCCACTGTCCCAGGCTGCTCCCAGCCCCAGTGTCCAGCCTGGCCTTGGGCACTGCCAGGGATCCAGGGGCAGCCACAGCTGCTCTGGGCACCCTGTGCCAGGGCCTGCCCTCCCTCCCAGGGAACAATTCCTCCCCAATATCCCACCCATCCCTGCCCTCTGGCAGTGGGAAGCCATTCCCTGTGTCCTGTCCCTCCAACCCTTTCCAAAGTCTCTCTCCATCTTTTCCTGTAGCCTCTTCAGGCACTGCAAGGCTGCAGTGAAGTCGCCCCAAAGCTTCTCCTCTCCAGGTGAACATTTCCAGCTCTCCCAGCCTTTCCTCCCAGCAGAGCTGCTCCATCCCTCTGCTCATCCTGGAGCCTCCTCTGGGCTCCTCCAGCAGCTCCAGCTCCTCCCTGTGCTGGGCCAGGCCTGGGGCAGCTCTGCAGGTGGGGCCTCACCTGACACAGGGGCACAATCCCCTTCCTCAATGTGCTGCCCATGCTGGTTTTGATCTCATCACATGGAAAGATCAGGATTGATGGACACCAATCCAGCAGACGCCATTCTCTCAGTCCTGCTGCTCCCAAGGACAAGCTCAAGGTCTGGCAGTGACTTGGGCTCCCCCACTTTGGCTGCTCATTGTCTTAAGGCAAACACTCCTCCAGTAAAGCAGTTCTGCAGCACTTAAAACCTTTGGCTGGCTGGCTTCTCAGTCTGTCTGGGCAAAGTGATTCCTCCTGCAGTCATTCCTGCAGTCATCCCTCCCCAGCCCCAGCACTGCACTTCAAAGGCCAATGGAACATCAGAGGGACACACTGCAGTGCTTTGTTTTCCTCTCCCCTTAACTGCTTTTTTAGCATTTTAAAACACAGTGCGCTCATGAAAGGTTGTAAAATTCCTCATAAAGTTGAATGTGCCACAGGATTATAGAATACCTCTTGGAACAATGGATAAACAGCTAATCTTGGATCTGTCACCAGAAAACACTAATATATTTCAAAAAGCTATTAGCCCTTAAACCAAAAGTAACAGAGAATTTGATTTTGGGCAACAGGCTATAAACCACTGGAATTGTTTGGCAGCTCTGCATTGAAAGCAGGTGGAAAAAGCCCTGGCATTTATTTTATTTAGCTATTTAAGGCATAGTTTACATACATTCCACAACATGTGCATGAGAACTATGACTGAGTAAGGACACTTGATAAAAACAGTGGATCAATTGATTTACCACACGTTTTGAAGAAGCAGAACAACATTTGCTGTGTTATGCAAGAAGGAAGAGAAAGGCAATAAATATTACAGATAAAAAATAATAAAGCATCAATGGTCTTTACAATTTTTACAGCATCATATCTTTAAGGAGCTTCAGAGCCATCAGCTCTGACCATAACCTCCAGGTGAGCAATATCCATTTTGTGGATGGAACCACTGAAGCTCAGCCATTAATCCTGAATGCCCAGGTCAGTTCTGAAGGGCTTTGGGACAGGGGTGGCTAGGATGACCAGGGATGGTGAGACAGGGAGGAAATATTTGGGGAATGTAGTGGGGAAATAGAGTTTGAGATTGCCACAGAGAAAGCCAAAGACTAAATGGGTTTCATACCTTGTTTCTTTCCCTGGTCTTTATAATACCTGTCCTTGTGTTTCATCTTGCCAGTGGATCCCAGAATCCCCCCATGGGCCAGGCTGTGGGAGCCCAGAGGGTCACTGGTGCCACCTCCCTGCTCAGGCAGGGCCATCCCAGAGCACAGGGCACAGGATTGTGTCCAGAGGGCTCTGCAATATCCCCGCTGAGGGAGACTCCAGCCCCTCCCTGGGCAGCCTGTTCAGGGCTGGGCACTGCCCAGGGCAGCAGTTGTGCCTCCTGGCAGGGGAATTGCTGGGCTCAGGCCCTGCCCGTGGCTCTGGTGCCACTGCTGGGCCCCCGGAGCAGAGCCTGGGCCCTGCCCTGAGCCCTCCCTGCAGCCAGGGACACCCAGGGCTGAGGGCCCCTCTCAGCTGGGGCTCCTCTTGAGGCTGAGCAGCCCCAGCTCCCTCAGCCTGTCCTGGGCACGGGGATGCTCCAGGCCCTCCTCATCCTCACAGCCGGCGCTGGCCCCGCTCCAGGAGCTCCCTGGCCCTGCTGGCTCCCTGAGGAGCCAGAGCTGGACACGGCCCTGCAGAGGTGCCCCCAGGGCTGAGTAGGCCACAAACGAGTAGGATGCAGGTCATGAAATAAAAAAAGAGGATGAAGGTGAATTTTCTGGGGAAAAAAAAGACATGAAAAGATCAGACAGATGGAAAAATGCTTCAGATGAGGAGTGCAGGAGCTACCTTCTCACAGGGCAGAGATACTTTTGTCAAGTACTTTGAGAGAGGTGATCTTTAAGCTCTTCAAAGCCTCAAAGAAAGGGAAAACATGAGCAGGACTAAGGTGAGGAGTTTCAGGCTTGTGGCTGAGTGCTGGAGCTGGAAATGGCTGAAGAATCCCAGCAGCACAGCCAGGACTGTGTACCAGCAGTGGTGACATTCCAGTGGGGGTTTATGTGGGGCCTGGACAGTGGATTTGCATCTTCTACAGAGAAATTTCTGCAGAAAGGCTAATGCTCAGCAGAAGGATATTTTTGGTATTTCTCTGGGAAATAACCTATTGGATATAAGACTTAATTTTTTTTCCCCTTAGAAGATACATTCACCTCAGAGCCTCTTAAGGCAGGGAGGTATCAGAGTAATTACCCAGAGCACTGCTGCTCTTGTGTTCCTGCTTTGGCAAAAGCTGGGGCACACAACAGCCTCTCAGCACAGTGGTGCCTCTGGTCTGCACACATGCAGGTCTGAGAGAAGGGAACGGAGCTGGGAAGGGGCTGGAGCCCCAAGAGGGGCTGAGGGAGCTGGAAAGGGGCTCAGCCTGGAGCAAAGGAGGCTCAGGGGGGACCTTGTGGCTCTGCACAACTCCCTGACAGGAGGGGGCAGCCGGGGGGGGGTCGGGCTCTGCTGCCAGGGAACAGGGACAGGAGGAGAGGGAACGGCCTCAGGCTGGGCCAGGGGTGGCTCAGGGTGAACAGCAGCAGGAATTTCCCCATGGAAAGGGTGCTCAGGCCTTGGCAGGGGCTGCCCAGGGAGGTTTGGAGTGCCCATCCCTGGAGGTGCCCAAGGAAGAACTGGAGGTGGCACTGAGTGCTCTGGGCTGGGGTCACAGGTTGGACTTGATGATCCTGGAGGTTTTTTCCCAGCCTTAATGATTCTGGGATTTTGATTCACACGAGGCTTTGGTGTTTTCTTTCTGCCAATTAGACACACATATCTATGAGAAAGCAGTGAGTTCTACAATTTTGTCAAACCCAGGCTTCAGTAATAAGGAAATTATGCCTCCAGAATCCTTTCATTCACCAGACTGAAAGCAGCACGGAGCTGAATCATTTCATGGGAGTGCCACCAGCAGTCTAAAAGTTTCCTACAGGAAGTTCTTGAGGTACAGGGGAGACAGTTCAGGGAAAAAAAGAAAGGAAGTTTATAATGACCCACAGAGGCGATAGGAAATAAGGAGGCACAAAACCCCAGGTCTGAGAGGCTGGACACATCCCAGCAGCAGCTTTCCAAGCTGCTCTGCTCTCTCTGGGAAGCATTCCCCCATTTCCAGAAATCACCCTGAAAAGTTACAGGGTTTGGAGATGCTGTTCATGACTCCTCCAGGGCAGAGCACAGCAGCTACAGCAGCACAGCTAACAGGGTGTCTGTTTTACCTGTTCAGCATTCAGTGTTCTGGTGTTCAGACACAGCACAGCACCGAGGATTCTTTGGCAAAATTTCAGCTGTCTCCACCTCTGGTGCTGTGCATCCTCTGCTGCAGCAGCTGGATATGGAAAAAGGCAGATGCACCCAGAAAAAGGCCTCTGGAGAGCGAGGAGAACGTGGCACAGCTCTGAGCACTCACACTCAGTCTGTCCCTGTTTGGGGGAAAGAAGCCTCCTTTCCAACTGAGTATTTGTCATCTTGTTCAGAAAAATTCCACAGATGGATTCTTTTCTTCCCTAAACTGCATGAAGTAAAAACTGAGCAGGTCACTTTGAAATGATATATATGCACATACATTAAAAAAAACAAAGAGAAAAGCCCTCAGCTCAGTTTAGCCCTAAGCTGCCTGTGGTGGTTCAGTGGGGACGGAGGAGGAATCAGGGCTGGGATCACAAGGAGCCCCTCAATAGGTTCAGGTCAATGGGCTCAGAGTGCACCCAGCACAGAATCCCAGCACCCACTGCTCAGGATAAGCAGCCACACAGGGGCCACACACCAATTATTTTGCAGTCTGACTGGAGCACCTCTTGAGATAACTGAAATTAAGGACTTCAGGCCTTAAGCTTCCCAGTTACAGCTCCCAGTTGAAATCAGAATATTCTAAAAGAGAAGGGACCCCCAGGGATCACCCAGTGCAGCCCCTGGCCCTGCACATCACCCCCACCCTGGGCATCCCTGGCAGCGCTCTCCAAACACTCCTGGAGCTCTGGCAGCCTCGGGGCCGTGCCATGGACAGCCCTGGGGAAGTCAGTGATGCTGCTCATTTAGACAAAATGTGCTCCAGCAGCAAATGCTGGGAGAACTGGGATCCCGAGAACTGAGTTTTGGAATAAAGCTTTTGACCAGGCTTGGGGCAAGTTACTCAGATGGCACAACTCAGTGAATAAAACATCATTTACTGGACTTAATTCTCACATCCGTGTCTTACATTTTATTTCTTTAGTGTGGAGAATATCAGTAGTGCACTGGGAACCTGAAGGTGTATTAGAGGCTGTTACCCACCCCTGTGCAAATGGCCAGGGCAATACCTACCCCTCACTGAAACCCATTTAAACCCTGTATTTCAAAATTCACTACAGTAGCTCCCTGATCACATCAGTGACCAGTACAAACCTTTGAGCTGCCTTGTTGTTTATTCAGTTCCAGCTTGGTTTAGGAGATCATTTGTGATGAACAGCTACAAGGTCTCAACATTAATTTGGACTACAAGCTTACCAGGGAACAAAACAAATTTTGACAGATACATGCAATGACCCAAAAAGAGTTAATAGTAACTATGCTAATGTCCAATAAATGGTTATTAAAATACTACAATAATAACTTGATAGTCCTCCTTATAAAAATGACAATTCTCTACCTCATAATAACTAATTATATTTAAGCTATTCATGGCCATAATTTATCAATTATCCAGCTACTAGATTTCATATTAAAACATACTCCTACTGTGAAACAGCTTTCCGGATAAATTCTGAATAAGAAATCAAATGGCCACTCCTGGGAAGCAGAGAGTCTCTGTACATGGAATGGGGCCTTAGGGGTGTCTGCAAATCACTGCAGAAAAGGTAAAATATTTCTGTGTATTTGATTCTGCTGCTGCTGCCTGAATCTCTCCTTTTTGATGCAGGGATGCTGGAAAGGATCTGTTTTTCAGCTCTGCCTTGGGTGGGATAATGAAGGGTCTTTCAGCAGCATTAGCAGGAGGAAGGTTTACTGGCAGAGCTTCCAGCTTTTCTTGGAGGTGTAGCTTTAATCACTGGGGACTGTGCTGAGGCTGTTGATGTGGTATTTCTGAAAAAAAGAGCTTTTGCTGCTCCTTTAAAGAGCTGCCAGTGCCTGCAAGATGATTATAATATATATATANAGGGATGGATTCTGTGAAAAGCTGCTGCAAGTGTCTGATGGAGCCAGTTCCAGCTGGCTCCAGGACAGACCCACTGCTGGCCAAGGCTAAGCCCATCAGGGACTGCGATATCACCTCTGGGGTAACCAAGGTAAAAATGGAGGGGGAAAAATCCCAAAACTGCCCCAGTGCAGCTGGAGAAGGGAGGAGTGAGAACAGCTGAGAGAATGAAGGCTGCAGAGACCAAGGTCAGGGCAGAGGGAGGGACTGGAGCTGTTCCAGGTGCCAGAGCTGAGATTCCCCAAAGGTTCCAGGATACAGCCCCTGGAGAGGCAGCTGAGGGCACAGGAAGCAGAGTTTCCCCTGCAGCCCCTGGAGGAGCCCATCTCAGAGCAGGAGATGCCTGGGAGAGCTGTGATCCCATGGGAAACCAGTGCTGAGGCAGGGTCCTGGCAGGGCCCTGGACCCATGGAGCGGGGAGCCCACCTGGAGCAGGTTTGCTCGAAGGAATTCTGGCCCCATGGAGGACCCACACTGGGGCAGTTCCTGAAGGACTGACCCCATGGATAAAGGGATCCCTGGAGCAGCTCCTGAAGGACTGACCCCATGGATAATGGGATCCCGGGAGAATCTCCCCTGGGAGGGATCCCAGGCTGGAGCAGGGGCAGAGTGTGAGGAGGAGCCTGTGGAGGAAGGAGCAGCAGAGACAACGTGGGATGGACTGACCACAACCCCATTCCCATCCCTGGAGCCTCTGGGGAGGAGGGAGAACAAATCAGGAGTGAAGTTGAGCCTGGGAAGAAGGGAAGGGTGTGGAGGAGATGTTTGAGGATCTGGGTTTATTTCTCAGTTTTCTGCTGTGATTTGATGGGTAATAAATGAACCTGATTTCCCCCAGCTGAGCCTGTTTGGCCATGGCAGCACCTGCTGAGGGATCTCTCCCTGCCCTTATCCCACCCAGAGCCTTTCCCAGCTGAGCAGGGCAGGGACAGAGGGGCTTGGTGTGCCCAGGTGCCCAGCCAGGGTCACCCCAGCACAGCAGAGGGATATTTTTCACCTCCTCAGAACTAAACAGCAGCAGCTTGCCCAGGGGAGGGGAGCTGTAGTTCAAGGGAAGGCAAGAACACCTCAGCAAAGACAAACAAACAAAACATGTCATAAGGTGCCATTAATAAATCACAGGTCAAAGAGATATTTTTCCATATTCTTCCCACATGGACCTTAAATGAAAACCTCACTGGGCTCTGCAGTTGCTGGGAACAGGGAATGTTCAGAGGGAATGCTGGAAGCTGGGATTTAACATCCCTCACTTCAGTACAACCATGGCTATAAAATACAGCACTTTTATAGGGTATTAGATATAAGGTAGCCATGAACACAGCGAAAGCCATCACCCTCCACCCAGTACCTGCAGTTTTGTTATGGACTATCATTTGACATCTTTATTTACAACTCCAAGGCAGTGCTTTACCTGCTAAATCCTATTTATATCCTGGAACAGATCTCCAAGTACCTGTTCACGTGTATCTGACCAGAATAGCAAAGCCTGGTCCTCTCTGTGTACATTAAACACAGCATTCCCTGGTGAATGAGCTCTAATTGCAGTGATTAACAACCAGCAGGCTCAGCCCTCTCCCAAACCCTGACCCACATAGCTCAAGGATCACTGTCTCAGCCCCTGCTGTGCTTCTCAGCCAGCCCAGCTCGTGTTTTGGGGCTGCAGTTTGTGTCCCAGTGCCTCGAGGCTGCAGCAGGCTCACCTGCCCCCCTGGACATCCTGGAACATCCCTATGCCCACGGCACATCTTAGAAGTAGAGGCCAGCAACGACAGGAGAAAACTGGCCTGTGCTCACAGCAAATGGTGCTGGCAACAGTGTGAAGGGAGGTGATGGAGAACCAGGGAATGGATTGGGTTGAAGGGACCTTAAGGACCCTCCAGTGCCATCCCTGCTATGGGCAGGGACCCCTTCCCCTGTCCCAGGCTGCTCCCAGCCCCAATGTCCAGCCTGGCCTTGGGCACTGCCAGGGATCCAGAGGCAGCCCCAGCTGCTCTGGGCACCCTGTGCCAGGGCCTGCCCACCCTGCCAGGGAACAATTCCTTCCCAATATCCCATCTAAACCTATTTTCTCCCAGTTTGAAGCCACTGGCCCTTGTCCTTTCACTCCAAACCCTTGTAAATTGTCTCTCTCCACCTTTCTTGTTGGCTCCTTCAGGTACTGGAAGGAATCAAACCTGAGAGATTTCATTTGTCTCAGTTGAAGATACTCCACAGGGACAAGGCAGTTATTTAAATAACCAAATTCCAAAGCACTTTCTGGGTGTTTTTTTTTCCTGTTTGTTTAATTGCCAAGTCCCTTATTATATATACATTTTAAAAAGTGATACTGCCAGGCTTCAGGAATCACTGGGCAAAGAAAACCAATAATTCTGCAAGAAAAAACAGATACTTTATAGAGATGACAAATTAGGGTGAAAAAATGCTCAGATTGCACAAAGTGCTTTCTGGGTAAGTTTAAGTTTATTGTTCTATTTACAGCTTCTGAAAATGTAACACAGAGAAAGCTGCTTTCTCTTCTCCCCAAGCTGTATTTCCTGATGAGCATCCTGAGAGAGAATGTGAAATTGTGGCTGTGAGGGCAGCCTGGGCTTGTGCCCCTGGCTGGGGAGGAGCAGGAGGGACCAGCAGGGCCCCTGGCAGGGCACAGACCTGGCGTGTTTGGGCTGTTTGTGCCAGCGAGGGGCAGCTGAGCAGGAAGGCTGGCCCTGGGGCTGGGGACAAACAGCAGCACTGGGGGACACAGCACAGTGGCACTGGCACCTGTGGTCAGTGGTGGCACACTGGGGGCACACCCTGGGGCCACACCCTGGCTCGGGTCAGCCTGGCAACCACCAGGACAGGGATCCCTGCAGAGCTGGCTCTGCACAGGGAGAACAGAGAGGCAGCAGAGCTCAGAGCAGGTGACAGCAGGGACCTGGTTACCCTGGCTGGGGCAGGGACAGTGAAATCCATCCAGTCAGGCTCCCAGCACTGCTGCTCAGGCTTCATTTCTTCACATCTCAACACCAGGATTTTGCAACAATTCTCACTCATTAATGCAAGTTATCTTTTCCCCTGTAAGTTCAGAGAAAAATGAGGTGAAGCAGGGAAGCTGATACAGCAGTGCCAGAAACAACTTAGCAGTGACTCAGTTGTGTGTGAGAGGGAAGCTGAGATGCAGGGGATAAGGTCCCACAGACCACGGGGCCAGGTGACATCTCCTGCACCCACAGCCCAACCTCCCACCGAGTTTCAGCAGGAGCTGCAGAGTGCAATGAGAAAAATTCAGGCATGAAAGCACTGGAGCCTATTCATGGCACTCCCAGGGCTGCAAGTTTTTCCTTTCTCAAGTTGAAACAAAAGTGTGGAATCGATTTCTCTGAGCCAAACATCTCCTGTGACAAATACAAAGCTACAATAAAATATCTGGCAGCTTCACTCTCCTCCAGCTCAACATAAGAACTCAAATCACCTGGGACACTCAAGCTGAGAGCTAAAGCACAAGGAGATGATGTGCACTTAGAAAGGCCAGTCTGAGGCTACAGAGGGTTGGTTATTTCCTATTTCCTCTCTTGTGAAGATTGTTATACTGTGCCTTGCCTACTCCAGAAAATACAGCATGAAGTTTACTTTAGGAAGATGTTTGGTTTTCCCCAAAAATACCCTAAAAGAGCAGCACCATTAGAATTTTATCACTCTCTTTAGCTGTAGCCTTGTAAAAAATTAAATCATACACATTCCCTTTGGTGACATCTAAGTCTTCAATATCAAAGCAAGAGCCTTTTAGAATATAAAACAATGTTTCAGACATCACAGCTTGATACAATATTTGGATTTTTTTCTTGTGATGGCATCTGTGTATTTACAAACTGGCAATGCACCACAGCTCCCAAGGGAGCAAAACTTATTTCCTCAACTAATCTCTTTACTGAGAGAGCAGTGGAGATCTCAGCAAATATGCTGAGCTATAAAAGCTTTTGTGCCTGGGACAAAGCACATCAAACTCTGATACACAAAATTCACTAGACAGAGGTGAGGGAAGCGTGATCAGCCCTGCTGGCTCCCACAGTAAGAATCCCAGAATCCCAGCCTGGTTTGGGTTGGAAGGGACCTTAAAGCCCATCCAGTGCCACCCCTGTCATGGCAGGGACACCTTCCACTGTCCCAGGCTGCTCCCAGCCCCAGTGTCCAGCCTGGCCTTGGGCGCTGCCAGGGATCCAGGGGCAGCCACAGCTGCTCTGGGCACCCTGTGCCAGGGCCTGCCCACCCTCCCAGGGAACAATTCCTTCCCAATATCCCATCCATCCCTGCCCTCTGGCAACTGGGAAGCCATTCCCTGTGTCCTGTCACCACATAACCCTTGTAAAAGTTCCTCTCCATCTTTTTTGGAGGCGTCCTTCAGGTACTGAAAGGCTGCAGCAAATGCACTGTGGAATGTTCTAACTCCAGGCCTGCACTCAAAGTCTCATCCCTTAAACCCATCCCAGACACTGTGGGATACAAAAGCATCTGGACAGAGCCTTCTACTCCTCACCAGAAGCTCAGAGAGCCACAGCTGGAAGTTGCAGATGCTTTTATCAGAGCCCAGGCATCAAACAAGCTCTGCTCAACTTCAATTTCAGACTCATTGCTGGGATAAACCGACAACGTGAAATTCCTTCATCCCAGCAGAGAAGCTCTGAGCAAAGCATGTAAATGTAAAATGAAGAAAAAATGATTCTCCATATGGGCTAATTAACTCATGCAAGGCAATGTGTGTCAGGCAACAGCAAATGTGAATTCCAGAAACCTGAGGCTGAACCTCTGCATCCACTGCTCAGCTCCATCGCTTACTGACGTCAAGGGAAATTCTGATAAATAAGAGATTCAGCACCTGGCTTTTCTTCTGAAGTTCAAAAATCCACACTTACTTCTCCAAAGGAGCTTCTTTAGATCTGACTGGGAGGCTGTTCCAAGCAGAAAGCCCAAATTCCCGGGGTGTAAACCCCAAGAGGGAATTTATGGGAACGTCAAGGAATGGCTGAGTGCAGAGCACTGCATCGCTGGCTGCAGTGGGCAGCACCAGAGCAGGCTGCAAACACATTCCCCTTCCCATTCCCATTCCACATCTGCTGCTGCTCTGTCCTGAGAGATGATCCCTGGGGAGTTCACAGGCTGAGTAGAGTACAGCCCTGAATTCAGATGTGTGCTCAGAATGAGAGTTCCTGGAGAGAAAAAAAAACCACCTCAGGCTGGAAACTGCTGCTGGCCCTGTTCCTCTGCTGGATCTGAGCCAAAGTGACACCCACAGGTCAGAATGGTGTGCTGGGAGCTCTGTTTTAGGGGAGACATCCAGAGTGAGGATCACCTGGCAGCTGCAGGGAGCTTCCAGGAGCACTCCAAATGTTACAAGCAGCCAGGTGCTTTCTACTGATTGAAGTCACACTAAGAACCAAAAATTAGGGAAAAATGAGAACAGCATAGAAAAATGAAAATAAGAGGTTGAGAATTGTAGTCCTGGACCCTTCCCAGTCCTTTTTATCTGCCCTGTGTGTGGCATTTTCTCCAGGAACATCCTGTTAACAATCACAGGCTCTGAGCATTTACAATTTCCTCAGCTCAGAGGTGCAGCTGTGTTTCACCAAGACCTTTTACTGAGAGTTCTTGGGAAGAAGCCAGCACCCCAGGACAGGTGTTTGTGACTGGAGGATGCCCTCGTGCAGAGGTGTCTGTCCCTGAGGTGTGTTGGGTGCAGACCCCTCAGCTTCACCACCAGCTCCTCCTCAGCCCCCAGGCAGCCTGGCCCTCCAGAGATCTGGGGCATCTCTCAGGTCTGGTCCAGGCCCCACTTGGCTCTCCTTCCCAGTTCAAACACCCTTCCCAGTCCAGTAGTCCCATTCAGACCCAACATGGGGGCAGGTATGGACATTCCAAGTCCTGACATCCTCGGAGCCCTCTCCACCCTGAGTAGCTCTGTCCTCCCTGATTAACCACAGCAGGCAAAATAAGCCCCTATAAAACCACAGAGATTTCATCACATGAAGCAAGGAAGGCAGATTTCTTACACCACGTTTGCCAAATCTCTCATTTGTCCCACAACTGTTAAATGTGAGTTGCTCTTTCAACTCAGTCTGTATTTTTATCCTCCATCTTCTCCCAGGTTCCCTTTGTACTCCTGCATTTCTGTAGCACATCATTACCCACAGCCACCACTCGCTGTTAAACAGATGCTGCTTTTTACGCCTGCAGCAGAACTGACCTCTAGATGTGGGTGTGCTTTGTTTTTAAAGCATTTCTTTCCCTCTGAATGAAAATCACCAAATTAAAGCAAGGTATTTCTTTACCCCTTCTCAGAGTGTAACAGAATCCAAAAACATAAATCAAAGTATGTTTAAACACCTTTTCCAAATCATGCAAAAACCCATCTATCTTGCTAGCAACTGAGCTCTTCCTACACACTGAACACAGCAGATGTTAAAAAGCTGTTTAATCTTCTTTAAAGCACTTTAGGTAAAAAGCTGTGGCTTTCAAATATCTACAAAGAAGGTCAGAAAAGTAAAATGCCTTGAAATGGTTTTGCTCAGGGGCCATGGGATCTGAAGTGACCTCTGTAATTTCTTGAGTTCCCAAACTTTATTATTATCAAGGCCTCTTTCCTTTTTGATGTTTTAACTATGCTGAAGGTGGGTGTTGCTGGGTGGGGGTGGTAGCTAAACCTTTTAAGCATTTTTGATTTATTCTCCTTGCAAGGTTAGTGTACCTGAGGCTGAAGTTAATGACTGGAGATCTACTGAAGTGGAGATTTACCACAATCACTTTCCCATCCCCATCACAAGGATGGTTTTACAGTTTCTCCTGGATGTTCACAAAAATAAATCAATAAACAAATAAACCTGCAGCCCCTCAACATCTCAAACCACACAACTATTTCATAAAGTTACTGCTGTTAGAAAGGCTCCTCTTGCTTTACAAAAGGGTCCTGCATCTCTGCACTGGTTTATTGCCATGGACACTGCCAACATCTGCACCAAATCCTTGAGAACCTGATCCCCTTTGAAAGCAGCACTGCTCTACCTCTCCCACCCTCAGGGGTCCCACCAAACACCAAGGCAGGTTTCTAGCAGGGCCTACAAATCCCCCCTGCTCTTTTTCCAGGCTGTTGCCTCTCCTGGTAGGATGTATGGCTGTCAGTGTTTATTACTCTCCTCCTGAATAACAGACCATTTCCGTAAGCACACACAAACCTGTTAAATCCAAGTTATGGCATTCCTTGATGCAATTTAGTTCCTCTCTGCCACACCAAAAAACCAAAAATCAATGAGTCATCCAATTTCAATTCAGTCATTGATCCAAAGAAATGCTAGCTTCCTATGTTTATTCCTGCACTTACAGTTTAAAACCACCAAGACCTTTTTTTTTCTTTTTGAAAGGGAGGGTTCCCCCTTGTTTAATCCTCTCTAATGTTATATTGTAGCTTCCTTTGAAAGAAATAGATCAGGAAAATATTCTGCATAAGAGGTGAAGCAAAGTGTAGAACAGAACACCATGAACAGCTGGAAAATGGGAAAAGCCAGAGCTAAGGGAGTGCTTGCGCACACCTGCACTGCATGGACAGAGCAAGGGCCCAGTGCAGCGAGGGTACCAAAAATGTGTGTGGATCTCTCACAGGCCCTGGATGAGACCCCCCTGCACAACCCTGGAGGAGGTTGGGTTTGTTCTCAATGGTTTCTGCAGCACAAAATGTCCCTGGGTTCCTGAGCTGTCCCTGGGTTCCCCGGCTGTCCCTGGATCCCCTGGCTGTCCCTGGGCTCCCTGTCTGTCCCCGGATCCCCCGGCTGTCCCTGTCTGTCCCCCAGCTCCCTGTCTGTCCCCGGATTCCCTGCCCAGCACTGAGGACAGAGGGACAGCAAGGTCGCAGCCTCCTGTGCCTGCAGCGCTGGCTCGGGGCCAGGCTGGGGCACTGGTGAGGTTTGTGCTTCCATCAGGAACACGCACAAATCCCTGCTCAGCCCAGGGGTCCAGCTCTCCTGCAGGATAACCCTCACGCTCCTCCCTGTCCCTGTCACCTCCGCTCCGGAGTGTCCCTAGTGCTCGGGCCAGGGGCTGTGCCATGGAGTGGGAGCTGCCTTAGCAGCTCTGAGTCCAGATGTGCTCAGCAAAGAGCTCCTGGCAGCTGGAGATGCCTCGGGAGCTGTCCAGAAGAGGCAAGGCCGGATTTCTCCGTAGAGTGGCACGCAGTGCCTGGGGAAGGGCACAGCACCTTTACTCACAGATCTGTCACCCCTTTGGCATCAGCAGCTCTCAGCTTTTCAGGCAGCCCTTCCCTGGCTGCCTCACTCGAGCCATGTGCATCAGCACCATGCTCCACAAAAGTTACAATTAATTATTTTTAGCACTGAAAGGGGGAATCATATGAATGCTGCTGCACTTGACAGCTTACTCATTTACGTCAATTTAAATAATTTATTAGAACCAGGCCCAAAAGCTGAGTTTTCAAAAAAAAAGGATTTGTTTCCCTACATCTGCTCAACAAAGCAATAACAGAGGAGTTGTTGCTGGCAGCTCCTTGAAGGAATAATTAAGGAAACATGGAAGAAGCTGCCTTTCGAGACTCCTCCTCTATTCACCTGGATCAGCACCCGGCTGAAATTAATTCCAAAGAGGTACACAGAGATCTATTGCACTAACTGGCAATTAAATGGGGAAATAAGGGGAGTCTGACAGACTCTGAAATCCAGACCCATTCCAAAGCCAAGGCAGGTTAACATCTCTTATTTTCAACTTTTCCTTGTGCTCTCCAGTTTGCAACTTGAACATGAAGAACATTTCTCCCCACATCATTGCAAAGAAAGAAATAATTGAGTCAACCTTTTATCCCAGCACTTGCCCCAGCTTCCAAAATCCACCAAGCAGCTCTGGGTCAGCAGGTCTGTACTCGCTGACTGATGTCATGTATCCAAAATAGCTCACCTCGATTAAGAGAGCACAGAAGGCTTTGGGCTGCAAAAGGCAGCCCCACATCCAGGGCTGTGAGGGATCTCCAGTGAAACCATGACAAATTGTACCTTTATTTACATTAAAGGCTGCCCTAGTGGTGCTCAGGTGATGACTTTATTGGCACTGCTGGAGCTTTCTGAGCAGCAGAGCCCTCTCCAAGCCTGAGGAGGTAAAGAGGTTATTCCTGCAGCTCTGCACCATCTGCTTTGATGTAGGTTTGCAATGGTACTGAGAGCAGATTGAAAAGTGTTGAAGATTTCATAAAGGTAATGAATGATGGGCTTCAGAGTGCAGGAGTTGGAGTATCCATGACAACTCTGCTGTGCCAAGGGACTTCCAGTCATAAACTGAGAAAGTCACTCAAAGCCTGGTTGTGTAAGATGCAGCAAGGGCCTGGTGGGATTTTTCTCTTAATCCCTGAAGACTTCCCTGCCTCCAGCTGTAATGGGAGACAGCATCCACAGCTCTGGGCTTCCTCACTTTCAGCCGGCCCCAAGAGTAGTCCCAGCTTAAAGAAGATCCACGTGGAAAATTGTTCCCAGAAGGAAGCCCCAGTAATCCACTTAGTTTCAAAAACCAAAAACACAAAAAAACCCCCAAACCCCCCACTTCAATCTGTTTCCATTGTAACATCTGAAGAGTTCACCCAGTTCAGAGCCCCAGGGGACATAAAACCTGATTATCCCGGGCATGGCACATCCCACCTAAGCCCACCAATACACAGCCCCCCCAGTGCTTTTTAGGAACCCTTCTTTTTCTGGCCAAGTGCTGTAGTTTAAGTGCTGGGGCATAGCTGCTGTTTTCCATTCAGTCAATTCTCTCCCTAAAGAATTACTCTTTATTCTGTCTCATTAGATGATGAGCATTTAGAGGCACATCTGAAAGCACTTCCCTTGTGCAGCTTGGTGACACAAGCATAGGTCAGATGACAACTTCACAACTTTGATCTATAACTAATTCTGTTTTCCAGAGTGATCTCAGAGCACAAGTCTCTGCCCCAGCCAACTCCAGCTGCTGTTGCTGCTTGTTCCTCTCAAAGAATGAACAAAAGTGGCCTCTTCCCCTCCTGTTTCCCAACAGTGAACATTAAAGGGTAGCACACAGCCCATTCCCTTTCTGTGATTAACTGATTGGCCCACATACATTATCCATGAGCACTTGAGGTTTTAATTGTAAAACTCAGCCCTTATGTGGTGTGGGAGATTCAGTGCTGGACTGCTCAGGATTCCCAGTTCCCAAGCCCTTAACCCATCATTGAAGCATTTACTAAATTCAACACTTCCAGGGACACCTGTGGAACCAAGTGCTCACATCCTAAATTTAGACATTGCACCCGTGCTCTGAGATTCAGCAGAGTATCCAATGCCTTAGAGATCCAAGTTTTCCAGGATTTTATTAAAAGGCTCCTGGCAGCTCCAAGCCCCACTGGCCTGACTCCACACTTTGCACACACAAAGGCCACACAGCCCTGAGGAGTGGCCAGCTGGGAGAGTGGCCAGCTCTGCTCACCCGACAGGAACACCCCTTCCTTGGGGACCAAGGGGCTTCATCTGGGGAGACGCAAAATGATTCTGGGCAGGAACCTGAAAGAAATGCCACAGGCTGGGCCAGGCTGTGGGAGCCCAGAGGGTCACTGGTGCCACCTCCCTGCTCAGGCAGGGCCATCCCAGAGCACAGGGCACAGGATTGTGTCCAGAGGGCTCTGCAATATCCCCGCTGAGGGAGACTCCAGCCCCTCCCTGGGCAGCCTGTTCAGGGCTGGGCACTGCCCAGGGCAGCAGTTGTGCCTCCTGGCAGGGGAATTGCTGGGCTCAGGCCCTGCCCGTGGCTCTGGTGCCACTGCTGGGCCCCCGGAGCAGAGCCTGGCTTCAAAGGTGACCCAGGTCACACCAGGAGTGGCACAGCAAGGCTCCTGCAAAGTGAGCTCCATCACATGGGGCAGCAGGGGGGCCCTTGGACTGCAGTACCCAGGGGCAGCAGGGAGAAAAGCCTCGGGACCCCAGGCTGGGCAAGCTCTGCTAATTAGCTCTGGGTAATGGGTAAGAGGTTAATTAACCATCCAGCAACACAGCCCAGCCTGCACCAGTTACATCAAAACCCAAACAGGAGAAGCACAGCAGCAGCAGCAGCATCTTGCACACAACTTAGAGGGCTGATCTCCAGATAATTTATTGACTCCTTTATGCTTTTGTCTCTAAAGTTACCAAATTTATACAGTGCCCATGGGCAGCACAAAACCCAAACCGAACTGACCCAACCCCACCCAACAAAAGAGTTTCCCAAAAGCTTCGTGGTTGTTGCTCTTTGTAATCCTGAGGTTCTGCAGTTCAGCAGCAGCTTTTGACATCAAAAACGCAGGATGGAAATCTGGTTCACAGAAAAAACTGTATCCCTACCAAACCTAATTTGATTAGCATTTATACAGAGAACTCTCAGTATTTTGGACAAAATACTGCAAAAAAACTTTTGATAGGCTTTTGCTTTGTTAAAAAACAAACCATGGGCTGGGGCATGTTTGAAAAGTTCTCTCTATTGAGAAAGAAGCTTTCCACACTTCTCCAGTTACAAATTAATAAAAAAGCAAAGAAAACTTAATGAAAAGCAGATGTAAAAATATTTTTTAAGAATTTAAACCCTTCTGTGAAGCTGAAGATTATCTTGGAACATAGCTTTTAACTAATAAGCTCTTAGAGCCCAAATGATATTTTTAAATAAACCTTCTAATTTCAAATTGTTATGACTTTGGGGAATTTTCTAACTGGGATCCAGGTAGTTTTAAATGGAAGTATAGAGGCAAGAAAAACGATAACAGAAATTAATTAAGGGAATTAGGCAGAGTCAATTGATTCCTTTCATGTTCAAAGTAATGCAAGGTCTATATTCAACAAATGGGAAGGTAAATCAGAAAATTTCCTTTATGTCCACTCCTTAAATCTGTACCTAATTGATTTCATGCACTTTACATCTTTATGAGCTTACAGTTAACAACATGTTAATATAAATAAAAGACACGACTCCAGTAATGGCTTCACTAAAACTAAAATACAATGGGAGTGCTGTAAGTGATCTTTCTTGCTGACAATATTGAATTTATACTAAATATAGAAGACAGTGATATAGATCTACTGGGAGGTGCTCCTGCAGAGGATTTCAGACAGCTGGGAATCACTGTAATATAGAGACCTATCACAGAGACCTGAGTTTCTCCAGTTCATTGTGGGTTCCCTGATAACGAGGAATTAATTGAAAGGAGGGAACAGTAGAGATGTGGCTGTTCAGGGCAGCAGGAGCCCTTATTCCCCAGCCAGGAGCAGAGAACCCTCGAGAGAAGTTACACAGTACCAGACAACTCTGTTTCAGCCCTTGGCAATCCTGCTGGTTTGCAAGCTGAAATTGAGTTGCTTTAAAAAGATGGCTTTTAGCATCTTTTGTATCTGCTCCTGTTCTGAGCAGACACAAGTGGTCATTAGTCCTGTCCTGCTGCACACCTGGGAGACACCTGGGCACTGGGTTCCTCCCACAACATGTTTTTAGGACTTCTTGCACACCTCCCATAGCTGCAGCAACTGGGACAGTTCTAACGCACAATCAGAGCTGCCTAATTGACAACTAAAAATCCATTTTATATCACAAGAGTAAATTTCTTTAATTCAAGATGAAATCAGAAGAAATATTTGCTTTTCCAGAAATCTCAGGATCGACAGTTCCAGCTATTCCCTTCCACAAGGTCTGTGCACTAAACCGCTCAACTTTCTTGTGCCCATTTATGATGCCTGAACTTGGAAATATCAGAGCACCAGCTACGTTATCAGTACTGAATCCTGACAGGAGTATCTGAGCCACTCCATCTCCTCCTGCAGGATTGCCTGCTCGACATATCATTCCTTGTCTCTTTGGTTTAGTTTTTAGACAAGCCATTGGTCAGGTGTCCCTCTGAGGTATTGACTACCCAGCCTGACACATCTCGCTGTCAGACACCAGCCTCCTCCCTGCATTTATTTCATACATCTCTACTTTCACCTCGCTTCTGTCTTGAATATTGTCTTCAAATATTTATAGTGGATTACATCCATTCCTCTCTCTGTCACCCTCCACACTTTGTAGTGATTTTCCTTATTAATCAAAGCCCCCACATTCCTGTTCCTTTCCTAGCTACTCTTCTCTGGCCATCTTCTCCATTCCAGTACCTTCACAGTGAGCAGAATGTCATTTATTTTGGGTGTACCACATCAGTGCTTCCTAGAGAAGCACAGCCCAGAGGAGCCAGCTGGATCCAGGTCTGGCACTCGGACAAGCACCTTCCACCAGGTCCTGGAGGTCTGGCATGGGCTGTGCCAGGCAGCCACAGCAGCTGTGAGGGGACAGAGAATGACAGGGATGGGTGTCTGACAGCTCAGCTCACACCCAGCTGCCCCCTCTGGTTTCTGCCCCCAGCTCCAGGGCTCCCCTCTGGGGAAGGAACATTTACACCATGCAGGAGTTTCCTCTGGCAGCCAGACAACATCAGCTTCACACACAGGAGCTCCTGGAGACATCAAGGAAAGAGCAAAGACTTCAACAGGAAAGAAGGATAAAGAGGAAACCATCCTGCCTGTCCTGTCCCCTGCAGCTGTGCTGCAGATGGAAGGGAGCCTGGGACTTGCAATTGTAACCTCTGCAATCCTGTTCCTTTCTCTTTGGGGGTGGATTTATGTCCCTGGGCTCAGACTCCCCACACGCTCCATCTACAGTTCAGCTTTCAGCACCTGGTTTACATTTCCAGTGGCTCCATCCAGGATGGGTTTCAAATGCAATAACCAGGAATTCTGCGTGCACAATAAAATCCAAATGTGCTCCCAGATAACGAGGGTTGAACAAGAAGGAGTGAATGAGACACTGAGTGTCAGTAAGGAAAACAAAAATCCAGGCAATAATGGAAGGGGAAATAACAACTCAACTAAGCTAACTTTAATGTATGAAAGTTCTTAGGTTTAAAAACCAAATCCTATATTTAACAAGTTCATAGGCAAATCAAGTTGCATAGATTTATTTCATATATTTCATATACATTTCTTTATTTTACAGTTACCTACATATTTAAGTATATTGCTTCAAGAAATGAATTCCTTTTAAAAAGAGAAATATCTCAGTATTACTGTAAAAAGTGTTTTCCTCAAGTTTGTAGAATTTTTGGTAGCCACCTCTTAATTTCAAGTAAGATCAGTGGTGCTAAGCTTTCCAACAGGGGCTGAAGTGCCCTCGTGGCCCAGCCCAGGCTGTGCTGCTGTCCCCTGACAGTCAGTGCCCCTGGTCTGGCATTTCACTGCCCACATGAGCTGACTCTCCCACCCTTCACCTCACTCTGTTTTCTCCTCAGAGTCCCTGAACATGTTGGGTTCTCCTGCACGCTGTGAAAAACACCATGAAGCACTAGGGAAGTATCTGTTCCATGTAGAAGTTCACCAAGTTTTCCTCTTGACCCAGATCCTGGAGACATTTCAGTTTCCAGTTCTCATGAGCTGAAATTCTACATTCTTGTTCATGTACTTTCTTCAGCTGTTTAAAAAAAAACCAACCCCAACATATCACATGCAGCAAAATACTCTCCCTTTCACACACTCATCCCACGACCTCTGGAATGCAGCTTTCTCCAGAACAGACAGGAAGAGCTTGCCAGATTTATTTTACCATATGAATTCATTCAAAGTGTTCTTGCTAAATGGTGAAGAAAACAGTTTTACACTTGGAAAGTAAAGGTAAGTGTGAGATGGTGGCAAAAAGCAGGAGTGTGAGAAAACCACTGTTCCCAACGATATTCAGCAGTGTCCTTTGGGGTTTTGGGAAGCAAACTTGGCAACAAGAGCAACACTGAAAGGACTATCACTCAATAGCTGACTGAAATAAATGTTGGTTTCTGCTGCTATGAGCCAGCTGGGTTTATCCTTGTCAGGAATATCACACATGGTTGGTTCACAGTCTATTACAGAGGGGCAATGACTCAAACCAGGGCTCTCAGGGGCCAGCCTGGGCCATCTGTAACACCAAGTGCCATATATAAGATCTGCTCTGCAGATCTGTAATTAACATGAAAAATTAGTTTTCCAACAAAATACCACTGTTAAAACAGCTCCAGTTCCCTTTCCTTGTGTAAATATGGAGTTCTGCTTCATTATAAACCAGTACAACAGAAAAGTTGGCCCCAGAAATCCATCCTCTCCCCTCCATGCAGAAACAAATAGCTCAGCCCTCAGCAGAAGTGAGTATCTCAATTCATCATGATTTGAATTCCTTAGTACCAGTTTCAGTATGGCAAAAAAGGGGAGAGGTTTGGAGAGGTAAAAATAAAACTCCTTTTTCCTGCTGGTTCATTCCCAAGCCCAGGAGAACAAGCAAGCACTGGTGGAAGGGATGAGGGGAGGTTGTGCTGCTGAGGCTTCTGTGGCACTGCAGTTTGGGCCAGGGTGCCTTGGGCAAGCCTGGAGCTCTCCTCACCCTCCCTCGCTGCTCTGGGAGCTTTGGCTCAACCTGTCCAAGCCAAACAGCTGAGCTGGGGGTCCTACACATGCTCTTTGAGGGCATCTCTGGCTGTGCCTCGTGTCTTTAAGCAAAGCCCATCTGCACGAGACACTTCTCTTCTTTGCAGAGACATCAGTCAGTACCAATTCCTTCCACTGAACTGTGGAACTGCTTCCTACTCCTGGCCAGCGTCCTTCCACAGCAGGACCTGGGCCCTGACCTCCCTGTAGCTGTCTGACAGCGTTGCCAAGCACTGGCAAACCCATTTCCACTGGAAGCAATTCCAGCTGCCCCACCCCACCTCCCCAGGCTCATGGCTGGGCCATCAGCTTCAGTTTGACCTTCCAGAAAACAGCCCAGTGCTGAGCCACGTCTCAGGATATCACCATGGAGACAGACTAGTGAGGCTGAAACTCTGGTCAGGCCAGCAACCAACATCTCCCTGTTGCAATTCCCATTTCCCAAGCCTGGCAAAGGTCCCTGCACCCTTTCACAAAGCTGCTGTAAAGTCACATCTGAGGAAGCTGTGTGCTTGACACCTGTTTGAGGAGCAGACTCACTGACGTGTGAGATTTGACTGAAAGATAATAAATTCCAGGAGCAGAGATGGTGTTACACCAGCCTTCTACCAGCCAGCAACCTGGAAACTGAGGCTCTTGCATTAAATGTAGAAGGAAAATTTCAATGCAACATTTTAAATTACATGGTTTTTCCTCTCAAAAGTATCAAAGTATTGTGATCTCAACTGTTATTTCTGATGAAATTATTGTCATTATGAAATATTTTCATTGTGGAAAAATGTGGTTTTTCATTGTGGTTTCTCTTCCAATCTCTATTTAAAGCCGCCTTTCTGTTTACTGCATGAAAATTGTGTGTTTTTTCAAGTGTGGAAGAAGCAAAAGCAAGCTAGCAGTAACCAAGATGCTCCTAAAATAAACACAGACCTTCACAAAGTGCCCTACAGTCACAGACAGGATGCTCCCTGCAACGTTATTTCCACCTTCCCGCCACCTACCAGACTTCATTTATTATTGTACCTCCTGGAAGAACCAAGTTTATACACAGTTACTCACAGTGAGTCGCCCAAAGTCAGAGAAACAGAAATAGGAAAAACAGCACACAGAGAAGCATGGCCAGGAGAAATCAGATCAGCAGCTCTGAGTATTAAAAGGGCAGGAAATATGAAAGCACAGAAAAAACTGATACTGCTGACACTCTTTTCCAGATTAAGCATATCTGGTACATCTGACTCTTGTTGTCAACTGGAATAAGGAGATATAAAAGGAAAGCAGATATGACACACATTTGTGTTATTGCACGCACCGAGGGAAGGTTTTATCTGCTGCTTGGGTGCAGACAGGACACCTCCTTCTTCATGATCACTGAGAGGATTTCACATCGGCTAAATCCTCTGATAACATCAGAACCTGTTTGGGGGGGCTCAGAAATTATTTACTTGCACATAAGTAATTTGGCCCAGGACAGCAGATAGCTGATCAGCCTGGAGTCACTGGAACACTGGCTCCTGTACTGAAATCACCTGTTTTTAACTGGCTTCTGACTGTCAGATTCCATTGCTTCAAAACCAGCCAGCCTATGCCCCAAACACACAAGAGTGGCTACAAGGGTTCCCTTAAAGACTTCCTGAATACATTTAGGACCTTTAAATGGAATTCATCCTCTAACAATGGATTCAGGAGACTAAAAATAACAACAATAATAGTAATAACAACAACAACAATAATATTAATAACAACAACAACAACCACAATAATAATAATAATAATGTTATTATTATTATTATACCCCCCCAAACCCTAGATTTTTCCACTCAACACCACTGGAAGGCAATAATGGTGCTGAGACAGTCATCTCCCAGGCTGCCTTGTTTTCCCAAAGAACAAAAGCTGCCTTCCTCACTCTTCTGCCCAGACCAAAAGCAGCAGGCAGATTGGCTACCAGGCTCCAGAGCTGCTGTCCGTCCTCCTTGTGTTCCCTGGCAGTGTGTTGAACTGTGGGACCCTCAGGATCATGGCTGTAGACACCAGTCTGGAATGGCCTGAGGTTGAATGGCCCAGCAACAGGCAGAGGTGACAGCACCAGCACCCCCACAGCTCTGTCAGCCAGAGCCTGGCACAGCCCCCGACCCCAGTGTTTCACCAGACTGACAAGGCAGCACTCAAGTTCAATTTCTAGTTCAGCTATTAGGTGACGACAGGCTAATGGGGAAAATTTATACCAATTCTTGTGTAAGTGCTTTTAGATTCACAGAGAGATAAAAGCTAAGAAATTATTAGCACTAGAAGAGATGGATGATCTTTGAATTGTGCTGCTTTTTGCCTCAGTCTGTGTCCTTATAAAACTTCCCATATGCTAAAAGAAAGACTTGGCACTCCTGAGAGCAGCATCAGCTCAGCCAAGACTCAGTTTGCCTGCTCAGATTTCTGTGTCTTACCCTCCTCCTTAGTTCTCCTTCCAAACTCATCACTAAAACACTCCAGCCTTATCTCAGCAAATTTACTTAAGCAATTTTGTCCTACATGTTAAATTTTTAGAAAATTTGTATTTTCCCTTTATAAAACAGAACAGTAGCCTATGAAGAGGCCAGCCAGGCTTTGATAGCCCCGGTTGCTGCAGTAAAGTAACCAAACTCATGGTTCTTACCTGTAGTCACCTTTGAGGAAAGAGCTGCTGTCCAAACAGGTTATGCTGAGCAGCAGCAGAATGGTAATTAGATTTCTCATCCTCAGGTCTTCTGGGCTTATCTCTTCCCCAGCAGAAATCCCTTCCATACTTGTATCACACCCAAAAAACCCAGCAAAAAGGACATGTGTGCGATTCTCTGTGAGACTTGCTTGAAAATCACCAAGTGGATGAAATCAGGAAGCTCCTCATGCCCACCCAAGGCAGGGACAGGGTGACACACCTGGGAACAGGAGCCAGCTTTGAGCACCAGCACATCCCTGCAGCAGGGGTGGGGAAGGTTTGGAGAGTCGGTGAAGCCAAAAGGGTCGGCTGCCTTCTCCATCACATGCGTGGCACAGCGGCATCCAGGAGTGAGGAATTCTGAGTTTGGATCAGGATTTCGAAGCTGGGACATACAAAATGTGTTCTGCAGTGCTTCACCCCTCCCAGTCTTAGCTGGAAAGATCCCTTTTGTTGAGGACATCTGATATTTTCTATGAACTTGCTTTTAACACACATGGGCCTGGATGAAGAACAAGTCTCAGGTGTAGCGAGTTAGAAATCCTTTGTGCACAGATACTGTCCCAAGAGCTGGGCAGCCCCTGGTCCCAGCTGCAGTTCTCAGCACAAACTTGCTCTTGCACATACGGCAGCAGTAGCATCTTAAAGGCCTTAAAAAGAGAAATACAAACCAGATTTATGTTACCAACTGCCTTAGAGAGACCACAGAAACACAGGACCAAAACCTGCAGCTGTAAAGGGAGAATCCCATACTGCCCCATGCATCAAGCAAATGTCCTATTTAATGGCATAATGCCAAGACGGGATTTTCCATGCCACTAGTGACTATTCCACTAAGTAGTTAATTAGGGAACCACAGGAAAAGCAACTCTTGACAGAGCCCTGGCCAGCACTGAGGATCCAGTTCTTCATGCAGACCCCTCGGTGTTTAATGTCCATCTTGGATTAACAGAAAAGGGAGAGACTTGTGCTGCAATCAAGAACAACTCCAAGTAAGCTCAGAAAAAATCCTCAGAAGTGCAAAGAGCAAGATCCTTGCAGATGGCAGAAAGGTTATGTAAAGACACCACACTGAGGCTTCAGGAGGTGAAGTTGTACCTCAAATAAAAAGCACCTGTACTAGTCCAGCAGGCTGACTGTACAGGCACTACAAACCAGGTCAAAACACTTTTGAGGAGCAGCTGCAAAAGCTGTAACATCTAAAAATAAATCCTTTTTGACAAATGGCCGAGGTAGTAGCCTGCTAGAGAGACTGCAGGGCCCAAGGATGATAAAGGGAGAAAAGGATCTTTCAGACAAGATGAGCCCACAAAAAAAAGATTGTATTTTTCCCTTTTCAGCTGGAAGGTGTCAGTGCTTTAAGTCTTTTTTCCCCTCAAGACAGTGGGAGCTGGAAGACCCACATGAATTTGAAGTGCCAGTGGAAGAGTTTTAGCAAAGGTAGAAAGCACTGAGTGCCAGATCACGAGCAGAGAACAGAATTCAATCAGAAGCTTTTGATTCATTCAAAGAAAAGAGCTGAACTTGTAAATTTTGTATTTATTCAATATCCAATTTTGACCCCGTGTTTAATCCTGCACAGGAGTTTTTAACCAGACCTTTCTGGAAGGGCATAAATATAACCTCCAAATAAATGTTCACAAGGAAACACCTCTTCACAGTGTTTTGCTCTGTGCAGTAAGAAAAGCAATGCACGGAATGACAGAGGCACAAGACTTTCTCCAGGTAACTTGCACAGGTCTGCATTGTGGAATGGTTACAGCTCCCAGGATTGTAGGCTAAAGAGGCAGGTGTGCAAATCCCTCCAAAAAGGCTGAGTGGGTGTCTGATAAGTCCTTCATGGGCACCTCTGAAAATCTAATATTCCTTACAAGTGGACCAGTTAACCAATTCAAAATCTACCATTTTCTGTAACAAAACTGCAGAAGTTTGCAGAGGTGCCCAGCTGGACGTGGACAGACTGGACTTCTCTCTGACTCTCACTCACCCCAGTCTGGGCACTTTCTAAAACAGTTTGGGTGAAGCATCCAGTATAACACCTCTCCCCACCAGGTACAGACTGGATTTAGTGACTCGGCTTAGGATGGAGATTTAACTCTCTGAATGAGCTCTAAATGAGTTTGGTTGGGAGTTCTCTCATCCATGTCTCTGCTCAACACCTTCAATTTCAACAGAATAATGTGGTCTTAGAAGACTGTGTGTCAGCTCCTCTGCTCCAATTTTGTTCCTGCACTCTGCAATTGCAGCCAAATCCTGTGCCTGATTCTCTCTGTCAAGTGGTTGTAAAAGCACAAGTAACCATTAAACCAGCAAAAAGTTATAGCTACCCCTGCCAGTGGAACATAAATCAACTCCATTATCCCAGACTGTATTATAAACAGGTACTGCAGCACTCAGGCTATTTAATAAGATGATATTTAATTATCTCACTGAGAGTTGTGAAGATAAATTCACATCTGTAATTAACACTGACTGACGCCAGAGCCTGACCCTGTGAGCACAACCCCACGGGGAGGCCTGAGGGGCCAGCAGAGGGGAGCAACTCACCACAAGGACCATGACTGCAGTCCCTGGAATCAGGTAATGGGTTGGGTGGGAAGGGACCTTAGAGATTCCACCCCTGCCATGGGCAGGGACACCTCCCACTGTCCCAGGCTGCTCCCAGCCCCAATGTCCAGCCTGGCCTTGGGCACTGCCAGGGATCCAGGGGCAGCCACAGCTGCTCTGGGCACCCTGTGCCAGGGCCTGCCCACCCTCACAGGGAACAATTCCTTCCCAATAACCCATCTAAACCTACTTTCCATCAGTTTGATGCCACTCTCCTTGCCCCCTCCCTCCGTGCCCTTTTTAAAAGCCTCTCTCCAGCTCTCTCAGAGCCCCTTCAGGTACTGAACTGCCACAGTGAGGTGATCCCAGAGCCTTCTCCTCTCCAGGATCCCTATTCCCTCAGCCTGGCTCCACAGCAGTGGCGCTCCAGCCCTCTGATCACCTTTGGGACCTCCTCTGGACTCACTCTGACTGCACACATTCTTGATCTGAACTAAACCAGATGCCTCTCAGTTCACATGTACTGGATAAAAGCGAATTTACCTTCTCTTACATTTTGATACCAGTGTGCCTTGCAACCCTGGACATTTGAAGTAGCAAATCTGAATTTTAGGAACTAGGCTTGTATGATAAAACTTCCTGAGCTACTGTAACTTGAACCTAAGTTTTCAAATGATTTTCAAATGATACAGCTGAGAACAAAACACATTCATCTTCACCTTGTCAGCTCGGAGACCGCGAACAGAGCAGAATGGACACACTTCTCTTACATGCACAAGGACTTGGCTCACAATTAGAATTCATTTCCCAGAAAAATACATAAAAGCAAAGTTCCTTCAGTAAAATACTTTCAGATCTCTAAAAGGTTGGAAGGCAGTTTAAATTCTCATGATGCAAGTGCACTTGAACTCAGTCCTTTCCATCCGACTCTGATCTATTTGCTTTTTTGCATTTCCCACAGGACACAGCACTCCAATTTTCCCTTGATGTCTGCCATTCCTGAAAGCCCAGAGGAAATTATAAGAATAGCCTAATACAGATGAAAAATGAAGCAATCAATAGGCACTAAAATGGAAAATTGCATACATGTATATTATATTAACTACACAGAAATACATCTTCCAGGAGACTGTACAGTAATTGTTGCAAAAATAAATCACACCCAAAAAGGGCTTATTAATGTTATGGGAAATAATGTTGCTTTTAATGTAATTTTTACTGATGGCTTGCTAATTTACTTTTGAGTATGCTGTAATTAGTAGTCTTTTCAGCAATTTAGGTTAAAAAAAGAAAAATCAGAGGCTATGTAGGTCAACACCAACATTGTTTATGATTTTAAAATGGAAAAGAAATCCTGAGGGATTCTAAAGGCTGCTTTCCCAACAACTGTGGATTCCCAGCTATGCAAACCCTTAATTATGAGAGGAAGGCAGTACTGGAGATGCTAATTAATATTTCAGTTCAGTATTGGGAAAGAGGGCAGAATACCCAAGACAGCCTCAATATTCACCAAATGCATTTTGAGCAATTCTTAATTTGGTGGCTTTTTCAGTGCTGTTCGACAGTACCACCACAGCGACAAACAATGGAGCACAAGACAAAGGTTATGGCTGTCCCTGTTATTTTTTCATAGACAGAGGCATAAATCTGGCTATTTATCCCAAGGTTCACATCCTCAGTTTACTTAAGAGAAAGCCTCTGTTGATTCATGAAGCCAAGGAGCCCCTCTTAGCAGAGACACATCCTGCTTTTTCCACCCACAGCTCAGATGTGTGCCTGAGGCCTCAAAAGAGGAGCTGCACCCCTGGACGATTCTCAGAGAGACAAATTAATACACCAGATTTTATGAACAATATATTCAGCTGCCTTCAGTCAAAACCAGAACTGCCTAATTTGTCCTTTTAAACACAACCCAAAGTGACAGTTTGAAGCATTACAGCAAACGTGCACGTGCCCGTCACTAATGAAGCAATAGGTTTTTAAGTCTCTGCACAGGTATAATATGCTAATGTCAGATAGAAATGTATCATTATGAATAATATTATGCTTTATTCACTTGCTATGTCCTCGAATAGGATGTAATAATCTCTCAAGCTTCCCCTTGTCTATATATCCTCTTAAGAAGGAGATTAATTTTCATGCTCGTTCACAAGCAAGTCACAGAGTCTATGCAATGAACATTATCCAAATACATCCAGAGAATGTCTCTTTTTTAACCCAGGAAACATCCTCTCCAGAGGCCAAAGAAACCCTTGTAGAGAAGAAAAAAAAACCATGTGTAGCTTCCTTAGCTTCCTAAAATATTTCTCCATACAGACTCTGGAAGATGAATCTGACGTGTTAGAGTAAATTATTATATACACTGTGGGCACAGGACATTGATGTGTCTCCCTGGGGTTAAAGAGGAAGCAAACGAAAATGATGTAAATTCTTACTCTTCAATAGCAGATAAACAGCAGTAGAATCACGGAATTTCCTGACTAGGGAAGGACCCCCAGGATCATCCAGCCCAGCCCCTGGCCCTGCACAGACACCCCACCAATCCCACCCTGGGCATCCCTGGCAGCGCTGTCCAAACGCTCCTGGAGCTCTGGCAGCCTCGGGGCTGTGCCCATTCCCTGGGGAGCCTGGGCAGTGCCCAGCATCCTCTGGGGAAGAACCTTTCCCTGATCTCCAGACTGACCGTCCTTGGCACAGCTCTAGCCGTCCCCTGGGTGCTGTCCCTGTCACAGAGCAGAGATCAGAGCTGCCCTCAGGAGGAGCTGCAGGCTGTAAATTGGCTCTGCTGTGGCTCCGTACACCGCTGACATTTCAGTCGGTTACTGAAGACATTGGGGGTCACCACCCTTGCTCTCCCCTCAGGGCCTGACACAACTGCAGCTCTCTCATCCCAGAATATGCTGCTTTTTAGCCCACATTTGTGCTCTTCTCTCTGTGTACCTGAGCACAAGGATCTGAGCCTCTGAGCAGCTCCAACACGAAGCACACGGGAGCCTCCTACATTACTGAGAGGATCCTTTTTGGAGGGGCTGCTCAGGTAAGAGCCAGAGGCTGGTGCAGACCTACACCCAAGCAGCTGCAGCGCCGTGTGCTTTCTGAACCCCACAGACTGCGGGTGTTTGCTGTGCCCCTCTCCCTGCAGTGCTGTGAACAAGTCTATCAAAAGCAAACAGCAGCCCGAGGCCGCTGCGAGGAGCCCCAGGAGCTGCTGGGATCTGAGAGCAGATAAGGGAGCACAGTTGTCAGCCCCACCATTGAATTTACTGCTGGGCACCGTTCAAATGTTACTGCGGTGACTCTGGTACCAAAAAGTCCCATTGAGCAATTAAAGAATCCTATCTCCCTCTTTGTCCACAGTGATTATTCTTTCTTTGTTCTGTTCATTCTTCAACACAGCCAGCTCCTTAGTTTTAACCAAGATATTTTATATGCTTCAGCAAGGACTTCTAAAACCAGAAGCCTCCCTAATCCAATGTGGAAAACCCTCTTTGATTTTTAACAGACAAATGAATACTTGGTCTTCCAAGTAACAAGACTTCTCATTTAAAAAGAAAAATGGAATTAGCAATATGTTCTCTAGCATTTTTCCAATATTTTAAAATGAACATATAAATAACATTTTTAGGCTTGAAGATATTTGCTTGTTTCCCAGATTTAGAAAGTTTTTGACAGGAAATTATTTTATCATCTAGTATTAAAACACAGTATCAGGCATCCATTAAAGACTCTGTCTGGAACCTAAACAAATTTAATTGCCTGGTAACGCCTCTCTTTCACTATTGTGGTGAATTCAGTTTGTCAGAAGAGATTAAACTCATGAATCCTATTAAACTTATCACCAGCTTGTTTTAATTTCAGAACACACCTACTCGCTGGAATGGAGACTGCATCAGGTGCAAGGCTAAATGAAAAGGCAAAGGTCATGCTTTTTTGCAAGCCCTAACTACCCCACTGTGGGTTATGGGTTTGGATGTTCAAAATCTGAGCAAAAATGAGCCACAGAGCCCCTTGGGGCAGCCCCATGTATTGTTCCCAGGCAGCAAAGCCACCACCAGTAACACAGCAGTGACTCTGTGGGTGGCTTCACACAGGTCAGCCCCAGAACAGCTTCCTCTCCCTGGCATCTTCAAAAGGCTCCGGGGGAGAGCCTGTACTGAACATCAAGGTGGAAACATGGAAAATATAATCATTCCTGGAAAATGGAATCATTGAGGTTGGAAAAGGTCTCTAAGGTCATTGAGTCCACCCTGTGCCCAATGCCCACCTTGTCCCCAGCCCAGGGCACTCAGTGCCACCTCCAGGCCTTCCTTGGGCACCTCCAGGGATGGGCACTCCAAGCCTCCCTAGGCAGCCCCTGCCAAGGCCTGAGCACCCTTCCCATGGGGAAATTCCTGCTGCTGTCCACCCTGACCCTTCCTAGCACAGCTTCTGCTCTTGTCCTCTCAGTTGGGTTGGAAGAGCAAAATGGAAGTAAAGAAATCCAAAAAACAAGGATTTCTGATGTGAAGGGAAGATCACAAAATCCGATACCTGTGAAAAGATAATATTTGACTAAACTATTCTGTCAGAATAATGCCCTAAATATCACCTTTCTGCTGTATCACTCACCACAGTCAGGACTCCTTTCTTGCTGATCAGATACAACCAGAGGCTTTTTGTATCCAGGCATGAACATGACTCTAGACCAGAACTTCAACTTATTTAAGGCTTCCTTCAAGTAAAGTTAGGAGAAGAGTGAACTCAGGTTTTGCACTGATAACAGTAATTAAAATAATCTGTGCTTTGACATTATGACAAAGAATTTGTACCTCAGAACCAGCCCCAAGTCAATGTAAAGGCTGGCAGGGCTAATTTGGGAAATCCAACAGCTGAACCATTCAGTACAATCACTATTTATTAGCATTGCTACACATCCCAGAGTTTCATGGTCCTTTAATTTCCCACACAGTGTCTGGGTTTCAGAAGACAGCAATATTTTTGTAAAACTGTGGTTAGAAAAACCTCAAAAATTTTTTCAGGTTCCCACTCAGGGATTCAAACACAATTTACAAGCAGAAATTTCTTTTTATGAATTTCCTGCAGGTCTGCATCTGAACAGGTGTGGGTGTGTGAGGTACCCTTTTACAGAGAGTGGAAAACTAAAGGCCCAGGGCAGTGAAACCATGTGGTCAGCAGAGCAGGGGATGAGCCCAGGCTTGTAGGTGCTTTGGTTTGGGGATCTGATCAGGAACATGCAACACTTTCTGAACCACAAGTTCTCATATAAACCCATGCAAAGGGAGGCTGAGGAGACAGGGAAGATGGGCAAGAAGAAATGTCATTTCTCCACCATTTATCTTCTCTTAGTTTCCTTGTAGAAAAACGTTAACAATTCATGTTTACCAACTTCCTATTTCCTCCTCTGACATCAAGAATCTGTTTGACCTGGAACTCTGCCCAGGTCAAACATGCATCTGTAGAACCTCTCACATTCTCAGGCAGGGAAGGGAAGCCATGAGATGAGTGAGACACATTTCTTGCTTGCTGTGTGCAACTTCTCACCCTCCAGAGGCCTTCCAGCATCACATGCTCCCACTTGCAAGGAAGCTCTCAGCTTTCAGAGCAGAGCCTCAGCTCACGGGGCTGCCTCTCTCCTTACTCTGTAGACAGGCTCACTCACCTAGGTGGTAAATTATTCATGCTACACGTTCTCAGTCTAGGCCCTGGCATCCCACATCATGTTTAATGTGGCAAAATCAATATATTCTGAAAGCTGTGGTAGCCTGTGGCAAGCTGTGGAATTTTGAATACTTTCTCCAGCTATGTAGTTTTGCCAGTTTTGTTCTATTTCAATTAAAAGTAATTTCTGAACAACACACAGTAACTGGTCAGTGATTTCTGAACAGCACCACAATAACACCTCCTATTTTAGAGGACAGTGGCCTGCAGGAAGGATTGAGGTGTATTGTACTTAGCCTACTTAACACTGTAAAGCCAAATATAAATTCATGTTTTATTTGCTGGTAATGTCCAAGTTTATAGGAGTATCCAAACCAAAACAGCAAATCAACTATGTTTCTATAGTTTTGGTAACAATTGGAAATGCATGTGAACAACTGGAAATGCTTGCTGAAATGTTTAGCAACTCACTGGCATTAAACACTTGAAAAACAATGAAAGCCTCTCTCCTCCAGATATTAAATTTTAGAAGAATAAGCTGGCTGGGACCAGCATCAGTGTGTCCAGCAGAACAGGGCTGTTCCTGTCCCCTGGGCTGGCACTGCTGGGGCACCTCCAGTCCTGGGGTCAGTCCTGGGCCCCTCAGGACAATACAGACCCTGAGGGGCTGGAGCATGTCCAGGGCAGGGAATGGAGCTGGGAAGGGGCTGGAGCCCCAGGAGGGGCTGAGGGAGCTGGGAAAGGGGCTCAGCCTGGAGCAAAGGAGGCTCAGGGGGGACCTTGTGGCTCTGCACAGCTCCCTGACAGGAGGGGGCAGCCGGGGGGGGGTCAGGCTCTGCTGCCAGGGAACAGGGACAGGAGGAGAGGGAACGGCCTCAGGCTGGGCCAGGAGAGGCTCAGGGTGGACAGCAGCAGGAATTTCTTCACTGAAAGGGCTGCCCAACCCTGGCACAGCTGCCCAGGGCAGTGGTCTGGAGTCCCCATCCCTGGAGGGGTTTAACAGCCCTGTGGGTGTGGCACTTGGGGACATGGGTTAGTGGTGGCCTTGGCAGTGTTAAGAAATGGTTGGACTTGAGAATCTTAAAGGTCTCTTCCAACCTAGATGATTTTATTCCATGATTTCCCCTAATTTCTTTGTAACTACACACATACCAAAGTGAAGGATTTGCAGAACCTGGACTTTCCACAAACAACTTAAATCACTTTCATACCTCTGTAAGGTGCATGAACCCTTGATACTTACTCTGAACAAGGAGTAAGAGACACTCCTTTGTACATTCTGATACAAGTTTGGGCTGATTTTTGTTGTGTTTTTTTTTTTTTTTTTTTTTGGTATTTTGTGGTTGTTGTTTTTTGTTGGTTTTGTTTGTTTGTTTGCAATCAGGTTACTATCTTATTATATTTCTAAATCCTGCAATAGAATACATACAATACCCTGTCCCAGTCCTCTAATACTTCCAGTCCAGCCTAATTTAAAACAACTGTTGTTCTTGAACATTGAGTTAAGAGCAAGGACAAAACCAAGTCCTAATGATCCAGTCTCCACATCATCACCAGGAGAGCCCTCAGCTGCTCCAGTGAATCTAAATCCTGTTCCCTTGCAAAGGGCACTCAGAGCATTGACTCTCCCGTGACCACCCAGGAGTGGCTCTCCCCTTTGAGCTGGGACAGGCTAGCCACTTCTGTGCTCTACTCCTGCCTGAGATTGATTAACACAAAATTCAATTTCATGCTAATCATCCCAAGTCCTTACTACATGTAGTAGGAACAGGTCCTAAAGTGCACAGAGAGCTGCAAAAGCCACCTTCTTTCAGAAATTATTGCAGCATTATTTGCTGCAAGGCTCTGCTGCTCCTCCTTGGCAGGCTCATTCTCACCTCCACTGCTGTCTCACACACAGCTACTCCAACCTAGCTGCAGCCAGAGCAGAAAGAGAATTCCTCCCTATAGGAGATATTGTACAAAGGATGGATAACTCACCATCAGGAACAGTCTGTCCTTCATACACAAAGACAAATGGCTGAATGCCTAAATTCTAGAAAAGCAAAATCCAGGACTTATTTTAATTTGGACTGGGTTTATTTCAGAACAAGCATTGATTCAGCGGGGTGCCTGTAACACTGCAAGAAATCAGGGTCCCCTCTGCACAGAGGAATGGGGGAAGAGGAGATCTGAAGTTCAACAGGGCTGCAGAAGGCTGTCAAAAATAGTTCAAAAAGCAAGCACAGTAGCCTCCAAGACTGGTTACACTTGGGCCCAGGGACAATTGGGAAGTCACTGGGAAGTTTAGAGATCTTATTCACAGGCCTGGCTGGGGGAGGAAAGCAGGCAACAGAAGGACCCAGGATGTGGCAGACTGTGGCTGCTGAGCACTGGCCAAGCCAATCCTGCCTCCCTGCAGCCCCTGGCTGCTCTGTTCTCCCTCCTTCACAGAACTTGCAGGTGGTTCATGCACCCCCTCACCTTGACTTCTATTCTCTTCTTTCAGCCAAGGGTTTTTGGAAGAGGAACAGCACCATAATAGCTTGGTCTGCCCAGGATCCTGCTCCTTCTCCCTTCTTTGAGCTGGAGAGGGACCACACACCCATCCCTACGGGATGCCAACCACTGCCTGGGCATTCTGGGGAGCAAGATCTCCATATCAGTTCTCTGGAAGGACCAGAGACAAAGCTCAGAACTCCTACGTGGCTGCCACTCAACACTCCCTCAGCAAATGTTGATATGTCAGCCTTAGCCAAGGAAATTAGAGCCTTCCAGATTATTCCAGTTCTTCCCTGGAAAGATAAAAATTAAACAGGTGACATATTTTTCATGAGACCAAAGCATTCCATAGAATTATGAGCATGATTCGTTTGAACATGATAATAAACCAAGAGATTTGCTTAAAGGACAGCTGGTGAAAGCAAACCACTCCCAACAGGTCCCAGTGGCTGCTTTGCACTCTGCACCAGGATTCTTAGGAGAAGGCCTGAGCAACATGGGAGGGTTTAAATCCTCTTTGTCACACTGCACCAACAGCCATTTCACGCTCTGCTTCTGCTCTGCCTGCTCCTGCTCACCTGAGGGAACAGTGAGAAATGTTTCTTCAATGATTTATTCAATAAAGATCACTACATTAATCAGATAAATCATTCAAGATATTATTTGTCAACTTTTGCTGCTCACATTGCAAGGAAGAAATTGAACTCCTGAGAATGTTACAGACAAAAAGGTTGTGCCTACAAAAAAGCTTTGCCAAATCTTAAGCAGACCATTATTTAGCAACCCCCATGCCCAAAGAGCTCCTACTGCCCAGAGAAAGGCCAGCACAGAGACAAAATAGAGGTTTGCTCTCCAGCATCAAAATGGGGAGAAAATACATATATTTATCTTAAAGGTCGGTTCAGTCATTGAGGAGTTGCCTAGCAACACTTCCTAGCAACACCACTGCAGGAAAACCACGGAGAGCACTCTCCTACAAGTCAATTAGAAATGGTAATTGGTATGGGAAGATCCCACAGTCTGTTCCAATTACAAACAATACTGCTTTCCTCATTGCTGTTTTTTTAATTGGAAGCTTTGTAAATTCATCCTTTACTCTATTTCACTCTGCTTTTCTTTACTTCTCCTTTCCAGGTAACAAAACTTTACAGCAGCACGGCAACGTCGACAGGATTAGGAGCAACTCCTAAAAAGAGAAAACAACCCATTCATCTCCATCTCCAAATCAATGATGGGCTTCTTCTCTCCTGCCAAAGCAGCTCAAGAGACACAGCTGGCCCTTCAGGCCCTCCACATGTGGGGCACTGCCAAAGGCAGAGCCCTACAGCGAGCTGGGATTCTGGTGCTGTGCTTCCCGAAGTTCACACAGCCACAGCTGGGGAACTCCTGCTCATCTCTTGGAGCACAATACACTTAGGGGACACAGTACTGCATCTGCAAATCGCTTTGCTGTGCTGCAGCCTGTAAGCAATAGCAGTAGATAAGAATGGCTTGGGCTTTTTAAAAAAAGTGATTAAAGTGCTTGGTAATTTCATGTAATTTAATGCAATGTGTTCCAAAATGAGATTTGAAAACTAAAAAGCCAGGCAAAGCCTTGAGATGAGAATGATCACCTATTTAAAGCCTTTCATACTTGAATCTGTCAATCTCAGCAATGAAATTAAATGAAAAGAAAGAGGAAAGAAGAAAGTGATCCTGTGTGGGTTGGTGGCTGATCAGAGTTTAAACAGTCTCATTCACTGATGTCGCCAATATACAGTAATGACAAAAAATAGATTTCCTGCTCTCATATGACCATAATTTTCTACTTGTTTACTCTTTCCAGAGCCAAAAAGCTATTCCTACTTAATTGCTTGCAAAAACTATTATATGCTTTCATTAGGGTTTTTCCTACACACCCCCTCCTTTTTATAACTTCCCACTAATTTGAAGGAGGGAGATCACAGAATTCCAGAATGGTTTCGATTGGAAGGGACCTTAAAACTCATCTCATTCCAACCCCTCTGCCACGGGCAGGAACACCTTCCACTAAGCCAGGTTGCTCAGGGATGTTTTCTTCAAACTTTGAGGGAGATAAGGTTCACACAGACCTCACCCCTAAACCATAAACTCGCAAAACCTCCAAGAATCAGAGGAGTCCCTCCGGAACCTTAGATCCTGAGCTGTTTTCCCAGCACTGCTCTCCAAAAGCAAACAGCACTGCTGACATTCATGTGGCCTGGGATGCCCTCCCAATGAAGCACCAGTCACTATCAGCAGGGACTACCACCACTCAAAATCCAGTTTGGAAGGGGAAACAGCTGAGGGTGAGGCCCAGCAGGTACGACTATAAAGGTCCATTAGGCCATGGTTCTTTTGCAAAATTTGAACTCCTGGAGCACTAAGCAAGAAAGACCACAAGTCCTCCTCATCTGTCCCCCTGCCTCAGACAGGATCAGCTGGAATTGCCACCTTTCCCAAAAAGTATTTAGCCAATGTGACGGTAGCAGCCACCAGTGATGAAGACAAATCACTTCAGGGCCTCATTAACTTGGCCATTAACAGATAAGCCTCGTCATATTTTCAGTCCTTCGACATTGCTCAATACTCTCTTAAAAAACCCCTAAAATCTAGTTCTTTCAAGAGATTTTGCACAGCACACAGGATACCTGCCAAAACTTAGCTTCTTTTCACTAATGAATGCCTGCTTTTCCCAGTTTCCAAACCCTGATGCATGTGTGCAATTGGAACCTGTCTCTTCCCCTTGGGACACAGGGTGAGCTGGTGCCCAGGGCTATTTTCTGGTCATCCTCCTACAAAGGACACCCTCAGCTACCAACATTTCCCACAAGGTACAGCTGCTTGGCAGGGGCTAACTCAGCCGGGAAACACGACAGGCACGTCTGGAAGTATCTGACTTGAAGTTGAGAAGTGACATTACACCTCCAGCAGCATCAGCTTTATGACACCATTAAGAGAAAGCTTATTAGCCTGTGAAGCCCATATGGCGAATCTGCAGCCCTCTGGCTGCCTACAGCTACCTACTTATTTCATAAAGCCCACAGCAAAATTATCCAACGGTAGCAGAAGGGGCAATAACCACAACTGTGTGGTTTAACGTGTAGTTTGTCAAAGTTATTTGAACGTTCTGTACTGCCTTTAGCAAGGAAAAGGTTCCCCACACTTGCCTGAGAGCAATAGATTTGGAAATAAGGTGGATAATCAAAAAGCAGCCCGGCCTCCACAGCAAACACATTTTGATGCTCGGATTTATGTGACAGATCCTGTGTCAGTGACAGCTGGGAGATGGAGCAGCCTACACCTTCCCTTTCAAGTGAATGCAGAAAAAATACCAGGAGCACACTGAACCTCCAGAGCTGGCTCAGGAGAAAACAAACCCAAGCAGATTGAATGCTGCAACAGCAAAACCACAAATGCAGCAGGTGTGCCAGATGCAAAGAAAGGGGTCTGAGACACGTACTGCCATCCCCGGGTGAACACGCCGGGAGGGAGGCAAGGATAAACCTCCTCTCTCTTTATGCCCCTCTCAGCCTCTCTAGCGATCAGTGCTCCCCACTCCGGGGCTGGGCTGTGGGGCCGCACCCCATTCCCCTGACTGTTTCTGCTCAGGGGTGCTGCCCTGCACCTCAGTCTCTCCCAGCTGAGCTCTCCAGGTACGAATCAGCCTCAGGGCACAGATCACTCCAAGGATGAACAAATCCAGAGGAGTACCTTGCTCTCTTTTGCCCAAGCACAGCTTCCAGAAATAAAGCAAACCACGAAGAGTGAACAAGCAAACCACATCCCCCAGCCTGAGCCACTGACACTCCATGGACACAGAACCAACTCTACAGCTCCATGTGGTTAAGAGGTCAAAAGTTACCTGCAATGCCACGATTTAGGATTATGCAAATTCTGTGTCAAGACGGCAGGGAGTGATTTCTAGCCTTTTACCAACCTTGCACTACTGAAACTGTTTGCTCATTCCTTAAAAGGCCAGAGAAGACTTTCACAAAAGAAATGACAAGGTAACATTTGAAATGAGGAAGTAGTGATTCTGCCTTCAGCTCTTCAAGACAGAGAGAAAAGCTTTGGTACAAAGTTAGGTTGGAACCAGCTCAAATCAACTATCAGAAAAAAACAGAAAGGGAAAAAAACCAAATCAGATCACTTTTCTGCATGAAAAGCATTGTCATGCTAAGAGTCCAGAGAGCCAAAATTCCCTCCCTCGCTGGAACGGGAGGGCAAGTGAGGAGAGAGGAGAGCCCCGTTTAATGCTGAAAATTTTCAAAGCACCCAGAAAGGACACTGGAGGGTCATCCCCTGGCAAGATGAAAGCACATACAGGCTGTGCATCCCGAATCCTTTATGTTCTTTAGTCGCACTCAGCCGCGGCAGGAGCCAGCTGCTCCTCCCCTCGGCAGAGTTCGCTGCTCCATCCCGACCCTGCTGCGATCCCAGGGACTCGGCACTGCAGCTTTATCTCTGCTGAGCTGACATGGCTGAAGGAGCCAAAGGCAGGATGGAGGGAAAATGGGAAGACAAAGCCAGAGGCTCCCCGAGGGCAGCGGGATCCCTCCCAGTACCCCTCGCTTCACACCCAGCTCAAGCCCAGAGTCCCCCCAGGCACCGCCTCAGCTCCTTCGGGACACAGCTCTCCGTTCTGTTCTGCTTTTTGGGAGTGCAGCAGAGGAATCCTCCCTGTGCCCAGCAGAGAAAAGAGGCATAGAATAAAACACCAGTTCAAANTCTATCCCGAGTCTCACGTCCATTCTCTTTTTTCTTGTTTCAAGTTCCCCTTCTGCTGAGAAACCCAAGTGCCTAACTGGGTATTTGTGGAATACTAATAGCCGCCGTTTGCAATTGAAATGAAGCCAGGCTGCAGCAGCAACCGTGCAGACAATCCTTTCTGTAAGTCAGGGGCAGGGATAGGATACAAGCTGCTAAATGTCAAGCAGCAGAGCCGTGGCAAACCCCCAGCCTCTGATTTGAGCACACTGCAGCTATGAAAAGGAGCTTTGTCTGTGGATAACCTACAAACTCCCACCTGAGCTTCCCAAAGCTCCTGCATTCAATAGTTCATTGGTCTTTACATGCTGGAAAAGTCCTTGGCCACATCTTTGCTGGTTATAGAAATTTAGTACCATCTCCTTGACAGGGAGTCAAAGGGAAAACGGGAGAGAGAGAAGAAAAGAAACGTTCACAATCCCTTTTAATATAGACTGCTCAAAGTCCATGATTCATCCCTTAACCTAAGAATGCAATGGGGATGCAGGGGGTGGGTGGGTCTTTCTATGCATAGAAAGTCTTCAGCTTCTAAAAAGTTGTTTTGTTGAAGACGATGGCACATTTGTTGGATCCTCTCTTGCCAAAAGAACCACAAGTTCTTTGCAGAAAACAGTCTGACACAACAGTACATGAAGATGGAAAACAGAATTGTGAAAGAAACTTGTTTTCTTTAGCAGATGGCTCAGTTCACCAGCAGGTATTTTAAGAAGCTACTGCCTTCCAGGTCTTCATGGAGAGAGAAGAAAGAGCTTAGCACTGGAGAGAGGGAAATCTGAATGCATTTGCAACTGATTCTCTGACTCTTCAGTAGCCCAGCAAAAAATGAATCCATCTGTAATTGTCTGGGTTTCCAAACTAGAGCAGGTCTTTATTTATGAGTGGAGTGTGTCCTTCTCTCTCACTCACTTTCCCTGTCCATTCCTTGAAAGCATAAAAGAAATACAAGCAATGAGCGAGGACCTCCCGGTCCTGGTGAAGCAACACTTCCATTTGCTCCCAGTCCTTTCTGCAGGCAGTTTGCCTTCATACAAACTTCAGCCACAAGAACACTTCATGTCAGATGATGGGATGGGCAGGATTTGGGTGGATTCCCCTGCCTGTGACATCAGGCTGCTGCACACCACTCCCCAGCAAGCCAGGGGAGTTTGGCCTGACACTCCCCATTCTCTCAAGAAGAGGAGAGGGAGCAAAACTTTCTGCTGTTCAGATTTATCAACTTACACATTTTTCCTCAGAGAAACGAGCACAAAGGGAAGGAGTTTTGCAGAGAACACTTTCTGTCTTCTCTGATTGCAGCCTCATTACCTGTCAGGGTTCAGCATCATTCAGTCAGTATCTTCTCAGAAATTGCTCATAAGCACAAGGTAAGGCCAAGGTAAAGCCAAGGCAAGTCAAAGTGCCCTCCAAAATTTCACAACATTAAACTGCATCATCATCATCATCCACAGGAATACAAATCAGCTCTAACAGTGGCAAAGATGTTCAGCAAGGCTGAAGCAGAGGGCACAACTACCCAAAGCCCAAAGATGAAGAGCACCTGGGAGGTGACACAGCCACATAGAGATGACTGCAGGAAAGCACTGTTGCCCTGGTAGGCAGGGAGAAACCACATTTCCAAATGGCAAACCTCAAGGTGTTCAAACACACCTACACCACAACCACCCACACCTCACATGCGAGGGCTGGGGGAAAACCAAGTCTGTTCACACAGCTTTACAGTGCAAAGGACCAGCTGTGTGTGACTCAGGTGATTAGCAACACACTGCTCTGCACCAGTTTGCACTGGGAGATAGGAAAGAAGACCCATGCTCCATCAGAGCATCCTGCACCAGCAGCTCCCATTCCCAAGGGGAAAGTTTAGGAATTGCTTCTCCTGAGAATGTCTTTCCCTACCCCACCCCAAACCACCCCACAAACCCCAGGATTCAGCCACTGTCTGCAGCACCCTGTCCTACTGCAGACAGTAGGATTGCTCAGCCAGGGCTTCAGCAGGAGTGTAGGTGGTTATGGGGAGGGATTTTGCCAGCAGTTATGCAAAATCTTTGCAGGCACCCAAATACTTGCCTAAAAGACAGGGAAAAGAAATAAAGCATGTTGGACTGTGATGCACTGGCAAATGGTCTTTACCAGTAACACACATCAGAGGAAGGTGCAGGGCTCTGTGCCAGAGCAATACTTTCCTCACAGAAAGCCATTTCCATCTGCCCTACTTTGGATGTGGTAAATATGCTGGAGGTAACCACAGATCCTGAGGCACCACTGCAACTTATGTACCCCAGCACTGGAACATCAGAGCCTTCACTCACTATGACAGGGCACCTTATCTGCAGCTCCTGCTATTGTGCAATTCCTGTGGTATCTACATGCAGAGAAAAGGGAGCTGGTGACTGTAGTGAACATATTTCTTCCCTAAAGTATCTCCTTGGAGCACCTCGAGAGTGGCTTAAAGCACAGGTCAAGAAGTCCAAGTGGTTATTACATCGAAGGGATGAGACCTGAAAGGCTCCAGGGATGAGAAATGCCAACTATTGTGATTACCACAAACTGATTTCAAAACAGATACCATGACAGAGAGAAAAGGATGGGCACAGTCTTCAAAGGACAGTCATTTTTCACTGCCTATCAGCAACAGTTCAATTACAGCACCCTGTCTCCCCTGAGCTATAATTACACTTTCAGCTGGGCTCACAGGCAAGGATTTCTCAGACGTAGTTTCCATTGCAGTGGAAGTGACTGAGTCCCACATTGCAAGTCTGAAGGAAAGCACTGGATGGGGACACCTGGGTCACACTGTGGGGACATGGAACCTGATGATCCTCAAGGTCCCTTCCAACCCAAACCACTCTATGATCTTCTAAAGCAAATGAATTTAAACCATAAAATTACACACCTGTGAGCACACCTTGAATAGTTCTTCTGGTGCCAGCCTTGATGCAAGGCCTGCATCCAGGGGCGATGACTTTACAAATTGAAGTATTCATGTAGCCCAGACACAAAATAAACCTTCACCTTCAGGAACTAATAATGTATTTCTGAAAAAGCAGCAGGGAAAGGCCTGCACACACAGAGCACATACACGGAGGTCACAGGTCAGTGTTAACAAACATGACTGAAGCATCGCTGTGCCATCACAGACAAAGTAGGGGAAGGACAATCACACCCATCCCAGTAGACTTTGTCCTGCTTAAGAGCAATACTGCTGCTATTTCTTATCAACATGGCCAGCAGATGTGCAGAACCTTAAATAACAACAGGCAAGTCATGCTGTTAAACATCCCTTTACTGCCCTTCTGGCTGCAGGAGCCCCACAACTGCCAACCCGATCCCCAAACAACCCAGAAAAGAATGAAAAGACAGACAATTTGTACAGAAAAACAGAGCACCCAGCAAATGACAACACATACCCTTAACTCTAAGGCTTGCGTCAAAGTTCAGTGCTTTTGTGCAAGTCATCTCTGACCTACTGTGTTTGCACCAAAACAAAGGCTTGTTTTACACTGTATTGCTCTCTTCCCACAGACCCTTCCCTACACTGCTCCCTTGCTGCCATCCTATGCAATACTTGGCATTCCCTGACTTTTTGGCACTCTTTGAAGCTCAGGGTTTCACTAATTCATTTCCATGCTTTATTTCTTCTCAGAACTCCTTTGTGAAGCCTGCTCAGGCTCAGGAAGCAGCCCTGTGTCAGTGTGTGCCTTTTCTAACTGGAAGTTCAGGTGTGAAATGGGAGAGAGCCCAACCATCCAGATGCTGCCACCTGAGCAGGAATGAGGTGAGGAACAGAGCTCACAGGAGAGATGGGGAACAGCTTCCTGGCCTAGGAGCAGTTTTCCATTCAGGAAGATGAAGACCAATTTCTACACTCTGGCTCAATTAGTAACTGCCACAATCCCCATGAGACTGTGTAGAGGAGATGCTTTAGACTAAGAGATTTTCTGTCAGAAGTTCACCAGTAAGTGGGGTGAAGACTGTGCCTTGTACCCATGAAATGCCACAGCCAGTCGGCTGTCACTGGGCTCCATCATCCCTAGAGCCCACATTACAGAATCCCCCCATGGGCCAGGCTGTGGGAGCCCAGAGGGTCACTGGTGCCACCTCCCTGCTCAGGCAGGGCCATCCCAGAGCACAGGGCACAGGATTGTGTCCAGAGGGCTCTGCAATATCCCCGCTGAGGGAGACTCCAGCCCCTCCCTGGGCAGCCTGTTCAGGGCTGGGCACTGCCCAGGGCAGCAGTTGTGCCTCCTGGCAGGGGAATTGCTGGGCTCAGGCCCTGCCCGTGGCTCTGGTGCCACTGCTGGGCCCCCGGAGCAGAGCCTGGGCCCTGCCCTGAGCCCTCCCTACTGAGGTCCCCCCTCACTCATCTCTTCTCTGACCTCTTCCTTCATCTTCAAGGAATTCACCAACAGCCTCCATACCCATCTCAGCAGCAAGCCATATTTCAAGGTGATCAGCAAAATCCAGGACATCACCATCCCTTAGTTCCTGCTGCCTTGCCACCACCTCTTCAGGCTCTTTTCCTTACTCCTGTTAAAACCCAACCACAAAGAGCTTTGCAGCTGGGATATCTTTTACTGCTCATTGTGAGCACCATGCAAGTTCTCCAGGACATCCAGGACATCCACCTGTCGTCCAGGGGGGTCTGCTCCTCTGGGGCAGAGACAATGGTTTCTGCACATGGAGGGCATGATCTCAGCAACATGTCAAGCCAGCTTGTGACTCCATTCAACCAAACAGCATCATCTGCTACACCTGTCCTCCGAGGATGTTGTAACAAAGCTTCCAATCCTTGGATTACAGACCACATTCCCATTCCCTGCCTTCACATTATTAAGCCAGGATATACACAAGTTTCTGCTACAAGGAACAGACTCTAAGATTCTCAGAGCTGAGTATTCTATTAATTTGAATTGGGACTAGTTGAGGTAAATTGATTTCTTTAATGCATTTATCCTCTATAGGGGCTTTTTTTTCCCCCTTCTTAAATGCTGATTTGCTGAAACTGTGCCTATCCAATACTCATTACTGAAATGCATGGAAAGCTGCCAAAAGAAGCGATGCCTTCTGGACTAAACAAGGAATTTATTACTGAGAAACCACAGCACTGGGTAAAAATCCATCACAAACTTATTGATTTAAACTGATTGTAAGTAATCACACACAATTTATATTAAGTGAAACATACTGCCATCTAATTTAGAGTAAGTGAATGGAATGCTACTACTCTCAATTCTGTTTAAATGCAAACTCTAATTGATACCCAAATGTAAATAATTGAGACTTTCAGAAAACATGAATAAAATATTTCACTATCTCTGTTTATTATGTACCAATAGATCATTTTTACCTATTTAAGACATGGTTAGACAGCAATTATTATATTTCAGCAGAGACTTACATGTAAGCCTCAGGGCAAGTTCAATAGAATGGGACAAGAACAGTGTGGAGAGAAGAATGTGACATGTGGGATGCAGTTTAAATAACTTCAACTTGCTTTTAATAAAGAAACCTCAAACTTTGCCTACTTTCCACCCCAAATGTGATGAAATAAAGTCATGCATTTTACTCAGAGAAGGTTCTCTCACCTCCAGAGGAAGCATCTTAGGATGAAAATTATAAGGCACAAGTTATCACTGCAGCACCTCATCTTCCCTCCCAAATCCATTCAGGGAATTGTGCCTGTCAGCCCCTCTGATATGTCACATAATTGGAACCCAATCCTCAGCATTATTAGTCAGCCCTATAACCAATTTCATTTCTAAAAAAACATTTGAAGGTATTTGCTGTTCTTTGCAACTGTCAGGTGAGTAAATGCTGTCAGGAATTAAAAATCTTCATCACAATGTTCTCTCCTATACTCAGAAATTTGGCTACTAATATTTAAGAATGTAAGAACATGTTACTTTTTATTAATAAAACCAATTGCTTACAGCAGGAACACACAAGTGTGCCACACTTCCAGTAATCCATTGGCTCCATGGCTTTTGAAGACCAGAAGCCCACCTCAAACCTTTTCCTATGGTAATTCCTTCTCAGGTAATCTTAGTTACAGACTGATACCTCATTTCTCAACAGGATTACTTTGTGCCAGATCATAACATGAACAGCTTAGAAGATTCATCCCAGACATTCCCAGTGCAGGCTGGGTTCAGCCAGCTCCTCTCAGCTGCCCCTTTGCAGGGAGGTGCATTTCAAGGCAATGTGAATTAAAAGCAGAAAGGTGTTCTGATGCTTTCTGTCAACTTTTTTAAAGTTTTAAAAGTACCGCCCTAACATATGTTGCACTTGTGAGTTTGAACCTAGTCCTGCAATGAGCTGCATGTAGGTGGAATAGTTGCCCATAACTGGCCTCATTACAACTCAATTAAGTCCATTTGCAGAGTACATTGCAAAACAGGGCCCTTAGGAATTTCTTGTGCTCCTGTAGCTTATTAAATTGCTGGATATCCTCCACAAGCTCTGCATCGAAACCATAATTTAGCCCTATTTACCTGGTTAGCACAAGCCACCTGGTAGCTGTTATTTTTGCTCAACCAGACACTTCCATGTCTATAAAACTTTCCCCATTTTTATAACAATCTGGCTTTTAACACCAATCCCCCGATCAAACACTGCCAAGTATGCTCTGCTTGTTAGCTGCTCTGAGATGAAGTAATAGTCCCCCATCACGCTGTGTTGGACAGTGCTAAATTGTACCAGAGGATATCCATGCCCCTCAGGTAGTTGCCAAGGAGGACTTAATTCTAGAGAAGCTACTATGAGAAACAAACCCTAATTCACAAGCTTAGTTTTTTAAAACAAAGTTACCCACTGCATGGCAGCCTGTTTAGCAGAGGCTTTTTGTCTCATGATGTGAATGTTGCCAGGACATAACAAGCTGTTTCTACACAGCTCAGGAACACCTGGCTGACACTTCCATCCAAATATACCTCCACTGGGTGGGTGCAAGCAGCTGAGCTGGTCTGAGGTGCTTTCTTGTCTGGCAAAGTACTTATTCCGTAAAACAAAAGAATGGGATGTTCCTGAATCACAGAATTGCTCATGTTAGAAGACCCATAGGGATGACTCAACTCCCTGCTCTTTGCAGGACTACCTAACACTAAATCATATGAAGACATGTCCTCCATGGCTTCTTGAACTCGGGCAGGCTTGGTGCCATGGGTGCTTCCCTGGAGAACCTGTTCCAGGGACCAAGCACCCCTCAGCAAGGAGCCTTTTCCCAGTGTCCAATCTCCACTTCCTCATGTTCTGCTGTGGTCACCAGAGTGAGATCAGCACCTCCCCTCCACTGACCCCTAAGGAGGGTGCAGCCGGCCAGGAAATCCCCCTCAGCCTTCTCCTCTCCAGGCTGACCAAGACAAGTGGCCTCAGCTGCTCCTTTTAAGTCTTGCCCTAAATAACTTCTATTCCCATTTCAAGAGCCCCAGACTGAACACACCTTTGTCTGCAGTCCCTGAGCCAGCCACAGCCCAGGGCTGGGCCTCCCAAAACCTACTGTCAGCTACTGCACTGTTTCTTCAAAGGAATAAGAGGAATTAGCAAGTTAGAGTAGTAAGTAATAATCCTTTACTCTGAGGTGTAAGGTTATTTCTTTATTAATAAATAGAAGTAAAACCTCAGAGATAAACTGTCACACAGGAAGGAAGTGAAAAAGGTTTATTTTCTCAAGGAATGGGTAAGGTTGAGCAGGTACAACTAGCAATTTTTCTGCCGTGTTTCCCCCACCCCTCTCAGCAGTCTAGCTGTTTCTACCCAAGCTCTAAAGGGAATAACCAAAATTTCAGTTAATATAATGTCAAATAGCACAAAAAAAACCCTCAGTCCCTCACAATCACATCTTCTATTGGCATCCCTGTGACAGCATCCACACACCCCTCATGTCTACAGCCTGTTACTTTCTGATGGGTGTCCTCACCTTACTTAAGCTGCAGCTTTGGATCTCAGGAAAGTGAAATGTTGATACTGATGCGAAAGAGAAATTCATCTCTGTGATGAGCAGTGATTTGGCATAGAAGCTGTCAAACCACGGAAGTGTCTCACAACTGTCACAGAATAATGAAAATGTTCTTTAAAACCCTGTGACAACTGCAAAGTGAGACAGGAAATGAAGCTGCCTACACCTGCAGACTGCAGTTCCTGTATGTGAGCACGTCAACCTCTGCTCTGGATTGTACAGCCAGTCTGAGTGGGAACAAGCCCTGTGCATCAACGGCAAAGAGGGATGGGCAGACCACTGTGCTTCCCATTTCCCCTGTGCCAAAATAAGTCATTACTGGAGTCCTGTTTTGGAGCAGAAAAGTGGACTGCAGGATCCCAAGCAGCTCCTTGCAAAGGATCAGCCTTGGGCACTCTGTCTCCCTTGCACCAGGGGCAGGTGGCTGGAGCCTCCCACACCATGAGGCCACCCAAAGACAAGCAAAGGCAGGTTAGGCTGGAGAAAGTCTCAGCTCATTTGAAAATCCACCAAGCAGCCCTGAGCACAATTCCAGGCTTTTAGAGAATGCAGTCTATATAACAAACACACTTTTTCAGGAATCAAAATAAAGATGCACATGAAACTTCAAACTCTTCAGAATCCGTAAGTACTTGAACTTGCTTATCTGACTGTCAAACAGCAAAACCCTTTTTTTACAGAGAGGATCTACACAGATCCTGTCTTGGCACAATTCCTGAAAAGCTGCTGCTAATTTCAGTGATTCCAACTTTGCCTCACTGCAAACATTTCTTGACTTTATGAAAGCTGAAGATTTATATGCTTTAGACACCTGGAGATTTTCACAGGTCACCAGGGGACTTGGATGTTGAGCTCTTGCCAGAAGTTTGAACATTTAAGGACTGAGCACAGGCAAACAAACATTTGCCCTATTTAGCCTCCCCCAAAGGTACCAAAGCTAAGCACCCAAGTGACTGAACACTTGCAGAAACACAAGATTTTGGGAGGTCACTTGTGTCAGCATGGAGCAGCTATTAAGAGATGTGGGAACATCATCCCAACACCTTTATCTCAGCTGTCAGTGCTTATGAAGACAGCAAGGCACACCAGGCCTGCAGGGAAGAGCATGATTAGCCTCAGGGCTTTTAATCACTGCTGTGATTTTATATGAAGTCCAAGTGCAAAGGTGGGGCAGGAGGGGCATTTACCAGGGCTGCTTTGAGGCCAGAGAAAGTATGAGATTACATTGAGATGGAAGATTGGTATTATCAAATCAATACTGTACAATAAACACAGCAAATGAGTTAATCCAATTAGCTGAGTGGAGCAAGATCAATGTGCTGGTGCAACAGAAAGATTGCAAGAGACTAAAATTAAATGTACCCAGAAGAGAGAGGCAATGCAAACAATCCTCTAAAACAATGGGCTTGGGTGATTATGTACAGTTTGAAAACTAAACCTGAGCACAGAAGTCATCTTGGAATTTTTGGAGCATTTATCCCAGAGAGCGAGCAGGAACAAGTTTCTCCACAAGTGAAAACACGACAATGCCAAAATTCTGCTTGTTAAACTGTTTGCTAAATACCTTTGCACGGTAATACACTGACAAGGAATAAAACCATCCCTGTAACACTGTAGCTGCTTGCAAAAGCTTATTAACTCCAAGCACAGCCCCCTTGTCCTCAGTGAATATGCCAGCAGTCGGATTGAGCAGGGAGCTTTGGCAATAACGGGGAGGAGGCAACGGTCACGCTAAGTACAGAACTCACAGCTGAGGAGGAACAGCAATTTCAGACAGTCCCCAACACTGAAAGGGAGGAACTGAGCTAACATCCCATCAGTCCACGGCCACGTTTGCACAGCACCACAACTCAGTGGCCACTGCACACACACAAGCAACAGGACAGCAGCCTGCTAAGCAATAATTCCAAGTAAGCACAGAGGAAAAGGAAAACTCTCCCTGAATGGTTAAGGGGAAGCTAATGAAGACTGATTTATGCGCGCATGTATTAAAATTCTCTCTGCACTGAGCATTTCAGCTTTTAAGTTTCACGTGCAGCTTGAAAGCAAGGCAGAAGCCAAAGTGCTGGGAAGAACACCATCTCTTCAGAGGATTAGGAATTAAGTTAACTGCACATTAGAGATAAAATAGTGGAGCGCTTCTCTTTATTCTTAATAATAAACCATAAGGCATTAAGCTACATGGCACGATTAACTCCTTTCAACTCACTATTACTGCTGAGACAGCAGTGTGGTACTTGCTCAGAAACATTAAAAAAATACAGAGTGATTAGGTTAAAATTAAATGAATTTAGGGCAGGCAAAAATGCTACAGTGCAACCCAGAAGGGATAAGTCTTTGTTCCTGTAAAGAGCAGCCTAAGCACCTGCAGTGTTAGAATGAACTCCTCAAATGCTAAAATCATTCATGGTTTGAAGTGACCAGCTCTGGGGCTGGACATGTCACTCTGCATCCCTCCTCTCCTTCCTAACTCCTGAGTCATCTGGGTACTTAAAATATCAACACTGCAGTGGTGCCAGCCAGGCTGGTGGCAAGGATGGCCTCAGGGAACTACAGGTGAGGGCTCATCCCCTCCTCCTTTACCAGCTCCATACAGTCAGGAACTTCATGTTTCTGTGAGTAGGTTCTCCATTTATAAACTGCTCTTAGCAACATGACAAAATCCCAAAACAAACTAAACAACCAAGAATATTTTAGTCTGTGAGATATAGAGATACTAAACAAACAGGGGCCACTTGGACCATTAATCAGCTCAACACACACAAGGCATTGTCAAAGCCCATGACCTAGCAGACTCCTGGGAATAAAAACACTCTCTACAAGATGGACAAAGCTCCATCCTCAGTGTGTACCTGGCAAGGCTTCAACTACTCTCCTGGTTCAGTGAGATACTACATTTATTCAGCTGTACCCTGGCCTGGTTTAGGATGGTTGGAGAAACAGAAGAAACAGAGCAAACCCCCCAGCCCACCTCCCTCCAAGCCTGAACTGCAGCCTAAGAGCAAACACCTGCACACTTCCTCCCCTACAATCACCTTCCACCTGTGGGAGAAGCTCCCCTGAAAGCTATTGGTTTGAGCATCCATCAAATCCCACCCTAAAGTGCTTCTGCCTGAAAAAACTGCAACCCTTAAACCACTGAAAAAACTCCGGCACCAAAGCCTATCCCGACACAGCTGTACCCTTGTCAGCTTTGGCTGTTCCATACCTGGTTAGTGGGCCACCTTTTCCTGCATTACAGAACCTGGCACGGCTGACTCAGACCCAAAACCAAGCAAATCTAAACAATCCAATAGCTCCACAGGGACAGCTGAGGTCACCATGGCACAACATGCAGCAGCTGCTCGGGGGTGAAGCACCCTCCTGCTGTAGTAGGCAGCAATTCCCCCTCACCTCTCATTTCTGCAGCTCAGTGAGCTCCTAAGCACAGCACCAAACCCTTCCAGCTAGATATAATATGCTACCTGTGGTGGAAGACAACCCTCAGCCAGGCACACAGGGCTCCCTGAGGAGCTGGAGCTCGTGGTGGCCTTTAGGCTTTGCCCAAACCAGGGCAGAGTGCCACATACATTCTGTGTGCCAGGCTGGGCCCTGGGCCCTGAGGTGAGTGCCACCAAAGCGTGTAAGGCAGAATTAGAGCTGATGAAAATTTTCCAGGAAAACACTGGAAAAAGGCAATGAACCAAAATGAAAATGCTTCCTGGAATGTACTCTCTCCCAACAACAGGGGCCAGCTCCCCATAGACTCTCAGGCTGCAGGGATTTCACAACATCATAGGCAGAGCAGACACATAAATCACCTGAAGGGCTTCTGGTTTAACTCTACAGCACCAGCAGCCTTAGGAAAGTTGTGTCTACTGAAGCTGGCAGAACTTTCAAATTCAAGCTCTGTGCACCCTTCAGGGAAAATATGAGAAGGGAGCCTTTGGTCATAATTCAAAGGAAAATACTCTCAGTAGAAACTTCTTTGGGATCCTCCGGACTGATACATGCCAGCATTTTGGGAACCTGAAAGACTGGTTACTGCAAAGACCCAGTTCTTGACTTAACAGCCCGGAGAGACTTGGCTCAGGAACACTGGGATCCACAAAGAGCTTGAACTCTGCTTCCTGAAGCTGGTATAGTCCCAGCTCTCTGTTTGCCCTGTTGGCAAATAACCCCAGACTGTGGCTGTGCTGGGGCATTAGAAACTATTACTTCATTTTGAGTAAACATTTCAAAATGACATTTCCTGTTTAGTCTTTAAAAGTTATCAGGAGAATATAATTCTCCACCCAGAAGAGTGACTTTTCTTGTTTACCTTTTTCATAGATCTGCAGGATGGAGATGGAACACAGTGGATAACACACATGAGGAAATGTGGATAATTAGGCTAATTTTGGTATTGGAAAAAACGATGTAAATCTGAGAGCCTCGAACTGAGCTGCAAAGGCAAAATAGAGCATTACAACCCCAAAATGGTGCCCTTGGCAATGGACAGCCTGTTCAGCTTTACTGAATCAATCAGAATGGATGATTTTGCCCTAAGTTTTCCCAAAACATATCTAATAAACTTTTCCATACCTGTGACAAATTCAGGAACTCCTGGGATTTCTCTGATGTTTATCAGTGAGAAAGTTTACGATTACGTTCAACAGGTTTTCAGCTACCTACAGGAAGAAAAGATTCACACATATCATCAGCCTCTGTCTTTGCAACACTTGCAGGTTCAAAAATTCACATTAAAACCCTTTTGTTTTACAACTGAATCCCTATTCACTTCCTTTTAGATTTTCAGTTCATTTCCCACTTGGACCATCCTGCGTCCCTTCCTCCAAAGCATAAACATCCCCACACAAAATCCTCCCAAGGCTACAGTTATGGCACTGTTTTTTACACATCAGATATTACAGAGGTGCTATCTCTGTACTTGCCAATAGAAAATCCATCCAAAGAATCCACCTGAACTTCCTGAAGACAGCCACATGCCAAAAAGACAAGATAACAGCAAAGCAATCTTCCTTTATAGAGCCAAAACTCGAATCTAGTAGTCTAGATAAAAGAAAATCCTACGATTTTAAACTTAATCATCACATTTTGTCCTTTGTCCCCACCAGGACATATTTGCGAGGGTCTTTTGCTATCTTGATGAGTTAAGTGTGAAGTTTCCCTGATGGGATACATTTAAAATAAAAATCAAAAGTATGAATCACCAAGTGTAGTGTTGCAGAGCTGTCTTCTAATTTTTCAGTTGGATTCCCAGGTTTGGCAGAGTGCTGAGCTCACACACCAGAATGTTGCAGGCATTTCTATGCAAGGTACCAATATTGGAAGGGAAAGTCAAGGGCATTCCTGGTTTAGCCCTTCAGTGACAGGCAAATTCAGTCCTGCACACTTGGGGAGAAGGTTGTCAAAGTGACATACACAAAAACAAAGCCCAGTTTGATCCCACAGTAGTCCAAGTGTCAGAATTTCATAGAAACTCATGTAAATGATCAATTAGACAGAGATCCACCTACTCTGTGTGAGATTTACTAGAAATAGACTGTTTTTTCTGTTTCATCAAGTAGTCATGGGACTATTCAGAGCAGAGTTTGCAAGCCAAAGCTAGAGAGACAGGGAACAAGTTGATGAAGTTTAGAATAGCAGTGATATAGAGCTCTTGCATTTGTTACAGGATAATTCTTAAAATCCAATGCCCACTTTGATTGTAATCCCTCCAAATTCAAGATGAAACGAAATAATCTCCAAAATAGACTTACTACATTGCTAATGAGCATGAGAAATTGTAACTGGGGGAAAAAAAGAAACAACCAAAAAGACCATGATGAAACCTCTCATGTAGAATTCCAAATAATAGATGGAAAAGTTCTTAACAAGAGGCAAGGGGAGGAGAGTCTTATCAGAGGAAAAAAACAAAGGCACAGACAGATTTTCAGTATTTCTCTTAAGACAGAAACAGATCTCAAACCTGAAGCCTCTGGTCCTTTGCTTTGAAATCAAATTTTAGAACATGTAATCATCTGAATAAGCACACTACAGAACAATACACACTTAATTTACCTCCTCACAACTGGAGTGAGAACACATTTTATGTCTAATTCTACAGAGTCTGGCTGTGTCCCCGTGATACCAGAGCTCACAAGTCCCACCATCACAGTAAATGCACATAATGCTGGGGCACACACAATTTCCTGTTCAAAAATGCTGGAGGTCATGGTTCTTCCAGCCCAGCTGGAGGATGCAGCCCAGCTTGGGTCAGAAATGAGTGACCAGTGCCTGTTCCCACTGTGCTGCTGCCCACCCAGCCCCACACGCTGCCTCAGCTGCTGAGTCCCTGTCCCAGAATCACAGATACCTCGAGTGGGAAGGGGCCCCCCAGCATCATCCAGTCCAGCTCCTACAGTAAAGAGTCAAAAACCAGTTAGCCCCAAACTTCAAATATAACTAATTATTTTGGTTGCAAGCCATTAGGCTTTAATATACACACACAGAATCTGCTTTGCTGGAAGGGACCCACAGGGCTCGGAGTTCAACTCCTGCCCTGCACAGCACCATCCCCAGAGTCACACCATGCCCAGGTATTGCCAGAATGTGTCAGGATGGTGCTCAGGAAGAAAAAAAATTCAACTCAAACCTGTCTAACGAAACACAACTTAGGTGAAGAAATTAACCCCCAAAGATTTTCCCTTATGCCCCAGCGTCCTGCTTTCTTTTTAAGTTAAAAGTGGGAAATTACACAGGTTATTGGGGAAGAGGCAACAAGATTAATGTGGGTGACAAAAATTTCAAAACAGGGAGAGGATTTGTAGGTTTCTTCCCCCTCCCTAAACCTAAAAGGTTTTTTCCTGTTCTTTAATTCTTAGTTTTAACCAGATTTATGTGGAGCTGCAGCCTACGATAGTGACCTTCCCCTGCTCTTCTGCCACCGTTTCCAGTTTATCCTTCCGAGGGCTGAGGGCACCAAGGACCAAAGCCCGGGGCCATCGTTCAGAGGTTCTGGCAGAGAAAGAAATCAGTTTGATGACTCATTTTATGCCAAGTAAATGAACACATGTAAACCCCAGTCTGTCGCACCTGCTCCTTTTCGCACTTCATTTTTCCATCACCTCAGGCGACACATGAACTTACAGACGGTGCGGTTTTTTCCAGCCTTTACTTCAACTTGCTGCATTTCTCGAGGTGTTTCTCAAAATGACTCCCAAGCTGAGTCTCGCCCCAGCACCGCGCAGCTCTGACATAGGAAGCGGGAGATGCTGAGACCTGTGGAGAACTCGAGGCACGGCCGTCCGGGCGACACCGGCTGCTGCCTCCCTGCAGCCCGGCAGAAGAGCCCCTGGCAGGCAGGATTCATCCGAAGGTTAAAACCGCCCAAACGACCCCAAAAAGTCGGGTTTTTTTCCAGACCGCTATCTCCCTCTAGTGCCGGAGCGCGCGGCCGCGGCGCCATCTTGGGCGGGCTTTCCCTCTCCCACACTGCCCTCTGCAGCTCCATCCCGGGCCGTGCCTGCGGGAGCCGAGGAGGAAAAAACATAAAATAATATCGTATAAAGAGTCCTTCCTTATATTACCAAGGGGTCCTTCCAGTCAGGACGGACTGCTCAGGGCAGACCCACGTTGTTCCCCGATACACCAGCGCCTCACAGGCCTGGCCGCCTCAGCACGAGCGCAGGGTCTCTTGTGAGCATCTGACAAGAATCTCTCATTTTCTCCCACAAAAATGCCAACTTCAGGCGGTATCAAATTGCACTAAAGATACTCCATCAGTTCCTGCAAGCACATCAGCATCACCTGTGGTTTGATCCGGTATGGGACAGGTGCCCCAGAGAGCAGGGCTGGCCCACACAGGCACCAACACCTGCCTGGCTCGGCTGTATTTTGTCAAAGACATTCTTCAAAGCCACAGATTAGTACATTGCTGTAGTAGTCAGTGATGTATTTAGTGCTGCAAAGCTCCAGATGCTCTGTAAGCCACAATAATACAGTTAAGTGGAAAATGAGTCATTTTAAACCATAATAACTATCATGGCATGACTCCGCTGACAACAAGCCCCAGCGATAATGCTGCAAGCTGGATGAGACGTGTTCACTGGGGCTGCCAGTCACAGAAACACTGAATCACAGAATCACAGAACTGAATAGGTTGGAAAAGACCTTTGAGGTCATGGAGTCCAACCCCTGACCTGACACCACCTTGTCACCCAGACCGTGGCACCGAGTGTCACTTCCAGACTTTTCTTAAATACTTCCAGTGGCAGTGACCCCATCGCCTCCCTGGGCAGCCCCTTCCAATGCCCAATCACTCTTTCTGTGCAACTCTGCCTTGGGGACAGGTGCTGCTACCAGGAGCCCCCCCCCCCCGGTAGTATTGGGGTGCTGGGGTGCCCCTGTCCTCCCTGGGGTGTGTGGGTGCGAGCTCCCCTCTCCTCAGCACTACACCCCACACCACTGCTGTTTGGGTCTTGGAAACCGCTGTTCTGATCATGGAACCTGCCACTGTACTGCCCAGGTGAGCAGCATTGGGTCCCCAGGTTCCCACTGTGAGGAGGCAGAGCTCAGTTCTCCTCAGAGCAGCCCCGAATTCACACTGCAGTGCCCTGGGACCAGCTGGGGATGGCTCCTCTTGGACACCCCAGCTGGGACCCTGCGGACATAGCAATGTCCAGTACTTGCTGTGGGCAGTGTGGGGATGGGCGGTGTGAGGAAGGAGAGGAAGGCTCTCTCCCTCCTCCTTTGGCCAGACAGCAACAAGAGCCATGCGGGCCACGCTTTGCTGCTCCTCGGGCTACGTGTCCCTCGGGAGAGTCAGGAGAGCAGCACCAGCACCAGGGAAGGGCTGGCTCTCCACTTATGTGGCAAAGGCAGTGAGGGTAGCAAAGGAAAAACCAGGGCCAAGCTTTCTGCTGGTACGATGCAGACGGCTCTGGTGATTTTCAATAAAACATTTTATTGATGTCCTTAGAAAATCTGGCAATAATTTCTTTCCCCATCCTCAAATGAAGAAATTCTCTTGCTTAGTCCTTGGCTACTCCTTTCTAAAGCCAGGTAACGAGACAAACAGATAGATGTGCTGAGACTTTGAGGAGGTCATAGAACAGAATCATAAAATCTTCTGAGCTGGAAGGGACCCACAAGGATCATTGAGTCCAGCTCCTTGAGCTGATATACACTAACTCATTCTGTGTCTACCATTTGCTATAGAGAAACATCTTTTATTCCCTCAACACAAGCAATGTGCTTTGCTGCTGGACTGCAGCACCATGCAATTTACGCCTAACTGTCCAAAATACAATTGCCTCTATCGAGCTGAATGCTCTGGGTACAGACCACTTCTGGTCCCTTGTATTAAATGTGATAAAGTAAGGTCACTCCTTAGCCTGAGCAGCGTCTGCCACTGCACCTTTGGGATTTCTGTCACTTACACAGGGGGACAGGAGAGCTCCTCACGGAGAAGACTCTCATAAAAATAATTTACAGCTACATTCACCTTGCCCAGAACAGCAGAGCTGTCCCGTCTTTCAGCACAGCCTACACGTGTTTCAGGCTCTCTTTAACCACCCTCTTGTGGTACCGCTGCAGAACAACATCTTTTTTTAACAGGCTAAAATAAATCCAGTTCTGCTTCACTGTTCTAGGATTAGTAGAGAAAAAATTTTCCTTTTGGAGGGCAATAACTGGACATATAACTGGGCAATAAGTGGACAAATAATGGTTTGATACCCTTTTTTTTTTTTTAATCAAATGAGTTCCAAACACATTATGTTTGTTCCGAATATGCTGAGGGCCCAAAATAAGGACTACTGAAAAGCCCTAGAAGTTTATACTGGCATTTTTAGTTGTCTGTAAAAGGAAAAAAAAAAAAAATTAAAAATTCCAAGCTTTTGATGGTAATGGAATTTCTGCTGCATGAAACAAACCACCACAACAAATCTGATTCTGTTCAAACTATTAAAGGGCTTTGAAGATGCAAACCAAAAGATACATTTCATAAACATATTGCGTATTTGATAGGTAACATCTTTATGCAATGAGCTGATTTATTTCTCGCTTAATTGTTTTCTTGTCTTGAAGCAAAGATGATTGTACCAGGGTGGACGGCTTGATTCCTAGGCCTAAATGCAAGTTTTTCAGTAGAGAAACATATAAATTCAACCTAGAAAAAGGCTGCACTCAATGTGAGTTTCAGTACTGAGCAATATGATGATCGAACAAGCCACATTAGGTGGTAAAATACAGCAAATCTGCCCTTAGTAACCAGAATGACTACAGGCCTTATCAGCTTGGGTCAATACTTGAGGTACTTCTCAAGAAATAGGTAAAACCCATTCCTTCACAGGTAAGTTTAGCAGTCTGAGATGCCACAAGGTGTTACTATGGAGGATTAAAAGTACTTTCTAAAATTAAAAGAGCAACCCAGAAACTCCTCATCTCCTACCACCCCTGACTCTGCAATTTACCTGATTCAGGCTTATTTCTGTTCTGCAGTGACTCAGGCAATAACCCAACTGCCCTGGGTGACTCCTGAGATCACTCAGGCAGTAGGTGCCTGGTATTACACTGGTGAGTCCGTGTTTTGTGTTCCCAGCAGCCCTTTTCCCATTTATAAAATTGGGATAATGCTATAGTAAAGTCTGTATTACCAGACCAGCAGAGGAAACATCAGCTGGCAGGGAAATAGATGTGTGAGATAGTAGGGTAGCACCAGGATTTCACACTCTGCTCCTGGCAGGATCGAGCTTCATCCCTGGTATTGTACCTGACAGCACGTGTGCGTTTCGATGGCTATAAATACCTGTGTTTCTGTATGCAGCCTCACAGTGCACAAATGAGGAGGGGAAATGTTTCATGACCATAACTTTGTGTTAACACGATTTCAGTTGCAAGATACCAGTGGAAAAAGAAAGGGGTGTGACCATAACAGATGCCAGCTGGGAACTTCCACCTTGCCCACGGGCACAAGCAGTCCAAGCCCCTCCAGCTGGAGACAGGGCACAGGGAGAACAGTCTGTCCTCACCTGCAGCCCTGGTTCTCCTTGGCTAGCAAAAATGTGGAGTTTGTTATACAGGTTTCCACAGCTAATTCACTAAAACCTTCAGTTTTAGTGTGACTTAAGGATTTTTTTGCATTATAGCAGCACTGGGCAATGCTCAGTTGCCCCAGTAAGGGCACCAAGCACGGTGCAATCACAAAGAGACAGACTGTGTCCAAAGAGCTTCATGTAAGGAATGGCCAGGATTGGGCTTTCACATGTGCAGGAAGGATGTGACAGGACTAGGACATCAGCAGGGCAGGAGGCAGTCCCACCACTTGTTTGCATGCACTTCTCAACCAGCTAAATTTGAGGCCAACATCCCTCCAGACTTAATGCAGAGTCACACTCCAAAGGCAATTCAGACCATTTAAGCTGGGATCCTGCTCTAGATCACCTTCTGAAGATAAGCACAGCTATACCCCAAAGCTGGCAGATAGAGTCCAAAGAAGGAAGTTGGTTTATCCAGGTGGGACTTAACCAAGCCACTGTAGGAATAACAAAACCCTGTGTAATTGGAGTCTTTGGTCTGTTTGAACCACAGCTCACTCTTCTTCCTTGCCAGAAACCAAGCAGTGAGCCAAGGAGCTCCTCTAAGTGCAACTGCTCTGTTACCTTGGTCCATGCCCCAGTGCCTTTCAGCAGAGTCACCTGCACGTGTGAAGCAGTAATTAGAGTTCAAATCAGCAACCAGATGCTAACCATCTCCTCAGTGAGGCACAGCCACAGCAAATGAAAATACTTGCAATAAAATCCTTTCCAGCTTCCATATGCCTATCTTCCAGTCCAGCAAGGACTACAGTTTTCATGACTGGCTACAGGCAAAGGTAAAAAGGAACAACAACATAAGATGTCCATGACTTTTGGAAAAGAAAACCTGCAGTGCTTATTGCTGCCTATAATAGATTTAGCTGTCATAGGCCATGAAAGAGGACAGGACTGGCAAAGAGAGCAGCAGTAAGGCATGAAAAGCAGAAAACTAAGCTAGAGCTAGGTCTTAGTAAGGAAAACCAAAGAACAAAATATAGGAGGTTCAAAAGGAAAGGACCAAGCACGAACAACGTATTGTGAGACAAATGTTAGGACTGTTTTCAAAGATTCCTTTCCTATACACTGTAGTTGGCATCTCAGCTGGTGATAGAAAGCTGCTAAGTGGAAAATTAGTTAGAATTTGGGAAGGTGAGACTTTAAAACCTAAAGCAAAGTCCTGGGTGCTCTAAGAACACTGAGGGCTTTCTATGATCAAAATCTCACACAACCTACAGAATTAATACCCTTACAACTCATTTAATTCCTGCAGATGGTATCTGGCGTGGTCTTTAAATGAAATTCATTTCATAAACACAAGTGAATTCAAAAATAGAAGATTTAAGACAAATGTCCTGAATGGAAAACCCTTCAAAAAAGATCAAATTGTCTATACCTGCAAGCTAACATCCCTGTATCAAACTTCTGAAAAGCAGTGAATGCACCTGAAGAAGTTTAAAAGCATTAAAAATCTTCTTTCATCTCTTACTGTACCTTTCAGGCATATTCCTCTGAGCACCACCAGCACAAGAAGACTTGACATACGGATCTTCAAAGGCGTGGAGCCCTTAAATTGGATTGAATTCAAAGGGACTGAAATGCCTCGATGCTTTCTGGGACTCTGGGAGTGAGGGCTCATTGGCTTAATTGGGAATTAAAGACCATCAGCAGGAGTTCGTTCAGCACCTGGGAGGACAAGGATCATCGTCTGGACAATCAAGACCACGTTTCTTCCCCCTGAAGACGCTGCCAGGCTCCTCTAACAAGGATGAGCTGAGCCTGGAAGATGATGCTCTCAATCAGACCCTGGCTCATGGGGCCTCTCATACTTGCTTCAGTAGTTACATCCTTCTGTGGCCATCCAGACCTGCCTTCCTTCAGTAACTCAGGCTTTTAATGATGTGCATCCAGAAGACTAAGATTACGGTCTAATTAGAATCTAATCCAAGTAGGGCGTTCCTATACTTTAAAGAATCTGGACAAGCCAAGGATCTGGTCTCCTTTTTGTTCCTTTTTCCCTGATTGCTCTAGCGATTTTGATAAGATGGCTTATAAAAGCTTGCCATTTCCTTTGCATTTTTAACAGCTATTCCTTCTGAACAAAACCCCACTGGTGGGAAAAAGGACTTCCTCCCCATAGCAACGATGGGGTACTGCACACAAAGAAGCACCTAGCAGTTTAGTTCACATTTTTTAATAACATGGCACAATTTACATTACACAAGTCTTCGCTGAGGAGGAAACATGCTGAAGATTGAGAGCCGCTTCACTTTTCTGTTCACATAGGATCTAGAAAGGACTTTATTACATACAGGATAAACAGCAAAAAGGTTTGTATATAACAATCTCTTTACAATACTGAAAGCTACCACTACGGTTCCAGTGTACATATTCCTCAGGGTTGGGATTTTTTTGTATTTTTCCTTTTGTTCGTAAAAAAAAAGAAAAAAGAAAAAAGAAAAAAGAAAAAAAAAGAAACACCGCACAACATCTGGAGTTCACAAAATCTGAAGCTCACAACTAAACCTTCAGTTGACTACTAAAATAGATCTCTGATCATTAGAAACAACTGTCTGTAGTTAACTTTTTTCTTTTTTTTTCTCTTTTTTTGCCAAAACGGGGTAACAACTTCAGATAGCACTTTAATACACTAGAAGACCAATGGAACTAATTTTATTTCATACATATATTTTACAGTCCAGTAGACAAGATATTGAATTCTCTCTGATAAAGTCATATTCTCTCCAAATATTTAGACAAGAAACGTAACGCATTATAAAAAAGTGTGTTATGAAAAGACATATTTCAGAAGTTTGATGCATATTTTTAAAAAGGACCAGGTTCTTCATGTTATTTCATGTCTTCTATGATTAGGGAACAACAAGGCTGACCTGTTAACTATTCACAGACTTTATTACCAACTGAAATACAATAAATTGCATTATGAAATCTGCAACGGAGTTCATTAATTAAACTACTGATCCACAGTGAAAACATATCCATCATTTAGAAAAGTATTTGCTTTCTTGAAAGATTTGTTTCAATGTAGCTAAAAATCACTTAGCACAAAAAAAAAAGTGTGTACAGATAAAAATGACACACTGGCAATAAAACCAGACATGAATGGCTATAAGCAGATGTTCTTTCCAAAATAAATTGGACATGTTAAGTGACAGAAGTTCTGGAAAATCTCCAGCATTTGATTATTACCGTTTAACCCAGATTAATATGACTGAAACCCAATCTGCCATGACTCCATATCACTGACTACAGAGCACTAACCCTGACACCATCCGAGGGACACACGGGCTCCAGTGACCTCCGCAGCCTGATGCAGGGCTTCACACAGAGAACTACACCTCTGAAGGGCTGTTTCTTCATCAGAACAAGAGAACCAGGCTTCCATCATAAATAAGCTTGTTCAGGGAAAATATGACTTTAATTATGTTGTGTGTTGAAAAGGCTCCTTTGAGTTATAAAGGCTTTTGTGAAAAGCCTTAAAATTCATTGCATAGTTGAAGGGGTTTAGCTGTCTATAACAATATAAGTAACACAGCATAAGCAGACTGTGTTGATCAATATTAAGTTTGCAAATAGCACAGTTTAAGAAGTATTAATGTATTATGTTACTTAATTTTATCTATTTACATTTGTACAAAGTAAAGCTTTCATCTTACCCTTTTTGCATATATGAACCATTAATCCATGAAGCAATCTTTTTACATAAATATCTACAATTGACTTCGCTTCTGGTTTGAAAGAGCTTTGTAGGGTTGACATTGGTGGTGGCTTGTTTCTAGTCAAATCGCTCAGATTGATGTCTTGTTCTTCAGTTCAAATTTTGAAATTTTTAAACTAGAAATAAAATAGAGTAGGAGACACAAGGAACATATGGACTTGGCTAAAAGATCTGGAAAATTTCAACATATAATATACAAAAAAAATCATTTCAAAATCTTTGCACTCAGGTCTATACATATTGTACAGTGGGTCACATCCCCAGTCTGTATCAATGACTAGGAAGAAGGTCTTTATATTATGTTCATTTACAAGGTTTTTGTCCCTCTTGCTCTGGTTTTCATTGAGTCTCACTCTGCTTATCGAGCTTCGATGTCCTTGAGGGTGTGAGAGGGAGGCCTCTCTCTCATCTCTGTGGACAGAGGAGTAGTCCTCCTGGGAGAGCCGGGCCGAGGGCCCAGCGTAGAGATAAGAGGTGGAGGGGCACTGAGAGCTGCTGTGGGGGGAGTTTTATTGAGGAGGCCGTTCTGGTGTCCCGTGGGGGGACTGACGCGGGGGTAGTGCATGCTGGGCAGTCCTGGCGTGAGGAGGCCGGGGTGGGGCAGGTGCCCGTCCAGGGCGGCGGGGTGCACTGAGTGCAGGCGCGCGTGCTCGTAGTCCTCGCGGAGCATGTGCAGCCGCTCCCGCTCGTCCAGGTGGGTGCCCCTCTCGTGCTCCCGGCGTGGGTCCACGGACTGAGGGTGGTGGTGGTGGTGGTGGTGGTTGTAGTCGTGAGGTTCCCGATCCCTGAATGACCTGTCTGCTTCATACAACCTTGGCGTGGAGAGGCGATGGAGGGGGTCATTTCTTAGCAAAAAGTCTCTGCCCAGGGGATCTCTCCGATGAATATCCAGCTCTCTGTAGGGATCTCTCAAGGGATCTCTCATTGGATCCCAGTGGAAAGAAGGATACGGGAAACGTTCTCCACCAGGAATTGGGCTAATTCCCATGAAAGGGGTCATCATGCGAGTCCTATCCAGGCCACTGATGCTGTTCATGTGATGTATACCAGTCACACCTACAGTCATGGGCATAGACACTAAAGGACTTGGATGGACGTTGGATGTGGATATAGGTGGTGGCTGATCGGATGACCTATGAGTCTGAGGTCCCTCAGGTTGAACATCATGGTCTTCCTTTCGCTCTTCCTTCACCTTGACTTCGTTGCTTTTCTTCGGGTTATCGTACGCCGGCTCGTTCTTCCTGTCGGCCTCGCGGTTGGAAGTGCTGTTAGGCCTGGTGCTCTCCACAACGGGGGGCCTGGCATAGGGGGAAGGAACCCTGGGCATTTGCTTAGACTCTTCCACCACTCGGCTTTCATGGCTCAGGCCTTCTTTCTCTGAAACATAGTTGTCCTTCACCTTGTGCTCTTCAACATTAATTTCCTTCCGGGATTCGGAGTGATCCCTCTCTCGTTCTTTGGGTTTCTCTTTTTCTCGAACCTCGGGATTCAGATGGCTCCTGATCTGCTCACTTGAGCTGCGGTTATGTCCGAGGGAGTTTACTGGATGGATAGGTGCTGGCGAAGGATGGCTGGAGTGTCTTTTCTCAATGCTCTCCCTACAAAAAAGAGAAGTGTGAAATGAAGGCATGAGAAGCTCTGCAAAGAAAACAAAGCATCAGGGTGCCTGGCTTTCTACTCGTGGCTTTGCAGAGAGCTGGTGACATGCACCAGGAAATGCACTGTGCCTCTGTCACACCAAAAATTCCACAAGAACATCCCATGTCTAAACTTGGCCTATTCTGCTCTCTCGTCCCAGCAGCAGCTGATCTCCAAAGCTGCTCTGTGAAGAATCTGATTGAGATCTCAAACACTGAAGTCCACAAAAGGCTCCACATGGGAATCCAGCTCTAGGACATGTATTTCTAAGACAGTGGCCATAAATATTTGCAAAAGGAAAGAGAGAAAAGTAAAAACATACTAATTTAATCCAAAAAGTGAGGCAATTAAATCCGAATGACATAGTTAATAGTATTCTACCTACTTCTTCTATTAAGAATACTTTTGGGAAAATAGACTACTGTTTTTCAAAAGACTTTTAAAAACAGTTCCAGACCTGTGTACACTACTGATTTCTCTTCTCTATTCTCTTCAAATGTCTAGCTTTTCAATGTACTTCTCGCAGTCCAATTTACTTCTTTAAACTGAGACAAAAGCCTTCCAAGAAGCCAGTACTGATAGTGCCAAGCCACCTCTCTGACAGGAGGGCACTTGCCTAAGTGTTCAGTGACCCTCAGTGCAAGTGTTTAACAGAGCTGCCCATCACACAGATTAAGTGCTGACCTCCTCAGCAGAGACCAGCCTGCTCTGTCCATCCATCCTTCAGAACTGCTCTGAAAACATCATCCCTGGAGCCAGCTGCTCCTCAGATGACCAACCCTTCCCACTGCTAGGTTAAAACAAGCAGAGCAGGGAGGGGGCCAATGCTACAGAATCAGAAAATGCTGTGAATTAATTCCATCTTTCAAAACCTAGTTCTGATGCACAGAAGAGTAGGGAATTATTGTCTGGCAGTGAACAAAAATCTAAATATGGAGATGGGTTCCATACCAATTATTTTCAGGAAGTAGTGTTGACCAGGAGTTATTATGGGCAATGCTAAGTGAAAAAGCTTTCCCATTTAAAACTAATCAAATTCACAAAGTGAATCTAATCCCTCAGTTCCAATGATTTTAACCTCTTAGTAATTTCAACAGGCATTTTCTGTAATTAAGGAAAAATATACGTGCAACCAAAATAACAAATTCCTTTGCCAATTCATCATGCTCAATGACAGTGTTGGTAACATCTCGAGAGGCTCCTGGTTATCCAGCTCATTTAAATGAACTGCATGTAGTCCAGTGGACAGAGAAGGAATACCTTTCTAATCCTCAAATTTGTCAAGAGCCCCTTAGGTTGATAATATGAGAACAGCTCTAAGCCACTGCTTCCACAAAGAAGAAATTTAAGATCACCTTATCCAATGAGCTTATTACTAAGTAAGAGAAGTTCTGAGGCTGTGTGCTACACTGAAAAATACCGAATTTCTTATGCTGAGGAGTGTGCCTCATTTATATTGATTAAAAGATCAATAGATTCTTGGTTGGTTTGGTTTAATGTTCTAGGATTACAGACCCTTAAATGCCATTATTATTAATATACTGGAAGTGTTCAGTGACTTCTTTTAAACAAAATACCGCTGAGAAGGAACAAATCCTGCTTTTCACATTTTTACTTTTTTATTTTCACTTTTTTATTTTTACTGATCTTTTTCCTAATGCTGGGCTGGAATAAGAGAGTCCTTAAAAAAAAAAAAAACAACCCTCCACAGCTGCAATCAATCACAGAACCACAGAATACCCTGGGTTGGAAGGGACACGCAATGTTCCAGGAGCACTCAGGCTCTGCAGCGTCACTGCCAGCCAGGAAAGGGGCACTGCTGCAGTTCTGTAACTACCCAGGCTGTCTCCAGGGATTCACCTCTCTCAGCCTGGCTGGGAGGGGTTGTGGTGCACAGTCCATACAGCTGATCCAAGAGGAGCCACCAGGGATCTCCACCCCATCTAACACCAACCTTAGGTGGGGAGGACCAAGCTCAGAGTGGCTTCTGAGGGACCTTTCCACTGCAGACAGGAGTTGAGATCAATGCTTTTGGCCCATTTTGGCCTGATAAAATTCTGCCCATGATGACCAGAAGATTTTGGGATGAAATCAAACCCCTGGGTGTGATTCCCAGCTCTTCCTGCTTGAGCAAATTAATTAATAATAGGTAACAAAGCTTGAGACCTCAACTAGAAAGCTCTGTGCTCACCCTGCTGGGTGCCACTGAATGCCAAGGAAGAGGTAGGAGAGGCTCAGCTCCTCCAGACATTCTCTCCACAGGGAGCAGAGCTCTGGGATGGATTCTCAGCCTCTCCTCAAACAGGCCAGGTGTGGAGCTGCTGCAAAGTGCAGTGACCCAGCCCACAGAGCCAGGCACACGGCAGCGCTGCAGGGGTGAAACAGGACTGCACTCACTGCAAGCTGGAATTGTGCACAAGTATGAGGGATGGATGATGCTTACTGCTAAGCTCTCAAATTACTGAAAAGAAATATGTTCTGAGCTGTGATATGGAGTTCAGGCAACGCCAAAGCAGCTTGCAAGGAATGTTTTCAGTAAGGGATTTTCTTCAGCAGGAACACTTCATGAGAAAACAACAGAACAGCAACCAAAATAATCACATCATTCCACAGGCTACCCAGATCATAGTAACTAAAATGCTTTGCCATTCAAGCCAGTAGAGTTACTCACATGCTTAAGCCTTTTGCAGGACAGAAACCCCAATTTGGAATGGCAATTTCTCTTGAAGCATTAACATCAGACATGAAAATAATGAAGCTATGCTACCAAACAGAAAATATTCCAAATGGAAAATGTAGGTGAAAAGTTCTGTAGTTTGCCTTTATTTTAGAACAACGTAGAAAAGCTCTTCAATGTAGTTTTAGAATATCTAATGTGTTAGCATAACTTCTTTTAGAAAAGGCTACGGATGCGTATATTTGGGTCAGTGACAGAGAAGTCAGAAAAGCACATCTCCTAAATACTCTTTTAGGTTAAAATATTAGAAACAAATAGCCATTATGTAGTAAAATAATGTGCAAACTCAACAGGAAAGCCATCAAGCCACAACTGAGAAAGCTGAAATCAGCCTCTCTACATTTTTCAAGGAAGGCATGACACTTGCTGAATGGCAAATTCTTATAAATTTGGTACTTCAATGTTAAGAGGAATTGATTCTGCGTTAACTGAATAATGGGAACAGTCCTGACAAAAAAAAATATGACCAGGTTTTACTTTCCATTAACCCTTCCCAGCCTGGACATGTGAGCATGCCAGTCCATGTAAAACACTGAATACAAGCTGTGCTTGACGGTGTGTAACAGCAGTGCAAGTGTAGGGGCTTTTTTGAGGGGAAATAAGGTGCTTTTCATGAACTGCATGCTCTGAAGCTTGCTGTGGTTTTGGCACATGACATTCCTGGTGCACTTTAGTGTTCTCATCTCACACCTTTATCACTGGTCCCTCTGGTCAGGCCATTTTTAGCACGGAGAAAACGTTACTTGTTTTGCAGACCAGGTCTGATTTACGAAGTTATTTAAGTATTTGAAGGTGCAAACAAGCATCTGATGGACTTCAGAAACCTTTTTTCCATCCTGTCAGGCACTATCTTCATGTTAACCCTTCAAGAGAGCTATGACAATGTGACCCACAAGGTAACAGTGGGTGGGTCTGATTCTGTTCCCACTTGACACTGCCTGAACCGTGCTCCAGCAAAACTCCTTCAGGTGAAGTGTGAGGTGCAAGTGGGAAGAGAAACCTTGCAGAGGGAAACACCTGAGCTGGAAACCTGCCTCTTCCATGGTGCCATGCTGGGGACAGCTCCAGGTGTGCTTCTGGTGAAGCTCTGGGTTCACAACGTGCCAGGCTGGGGAGGGTTAAAAGCGGAACGGAGCCCCAAGCTTTGAACTAGACAATTCTTGGAAGTGTTCTTTCGTACCTTTCTTTGTCATCTTTACTAACAGATGAGTCTCGTTTATCTACATCTCTATCTCTGTCATGAGCTGCAGCAGATGAACTGCGCTCCAGCTCTCCTGGCTTCAGCCAGGGCGGAGGGGTCGGGAACGAAGGAGGAGTTCGGTGCAGTCGGTTCCAGGGCTCGTGAGGGTTGCTAAAGCTCTGCATACTGGGGCCATCCTTGTGGCCGAACATTGAGTTGGGTGCTGAAATGGTGAAGTGGAAAACAAAAAGGTTTAAGAAAAAGGTATGCTCTAGTGAAGGTACTTACCAAAACAACTTTTACAGCACTCAGAGTTAAAATGAATACATATTATTGGGAGCTGGAAAAGGAAAGGAAATTAACAGAGATTCATTAGAGGGTCTCATTCCTAAAAATGGGCAGGCATCTGACAGCTCTTTTAATTGGGAAGGGAAATGCTGTGGATAAAATTGACTAGGGATGAAGGAGTAAGATAAAAGTGACAATGATCCTTATTCCAAAAATTTTGGAGACATCAGAGAATGACCATTATAGGGACTATAAATAATGGAACTTGTTGTGTTTGGTCCTGAACCAAAATAAAATAATATGTGACCAAAATCATGCCAGATTTGAAGTATGAAGAAAGAGAGTGACTTTTAAAAGGATGATTTTCTGTGGCTGGCCAAATTTAGAGAAATGTTGATGATCCGGGACTGGTAAATGCAGGTTAGTGATCTTTTCCAGGCACATGGCCTGGGTTACTGGTGAGACAGGAAAAAAAATGTTTCCATCCACAGCTCCCTAGCTGCACACATTATTTACTTCTGAACATGCAACAAAACCATGGGAAATTTCACAAACACTCAAAAGCTCTATTTTTTTTTAATGAACAATGTAATGGTGACATTTAGCACTAGGTTGAACCCAAACTTTTAAGTAATTAATAGAAGACAATTAACTGACGACTGAAAAAGGTCGTTTTTCAAATTCCCATCTCTTAGTGGTAGGTGATGAAATCAACCAGTAAAAAAGAGAGCAAACAGTCCCCTCAGTGCATCTGCTGAGCTGCAGAGCAAGGAGGGTCGTGGCCCCGGTACTCACTGACTGTGGGGTTCCCGAGCCCCCCGAAGGCGTTGCTGCCCACGGCGGTGAGGCCGCTGAACGACGCCGGCCGGTTGAAGGGCTCTGCAAACCAACACAAACAGCTGAAACTCCCTGATGCTGCCAGTTCTCCCACAGCACCACTGTGGCATCCTACTGCATCCCAGCTGTGCCCAGCAGTGCTGCAAGGGCGTCCCCCCACAGCACAGCACAGCACAGCACAGCACAGTACAGCACAGCACAGCACAGCAGGGTTCTGAGGGGCTGCCACACAAAACACGTGGGTTTGTTCCTGGCCATACCCATGGCACTGTCTACCACAAAAACTCCCTCTTAAAGAAAATCAAGATGTTAAAATACACATGGTAATCAATTGAAACCTGCAAACACCTCCAGTTTTACTTCCTTTCATTTCCTTCCATGGTCTTCCTCCGGAAATGTCCCTTGCTAGTCAGACTATTATTAACTCTGGCAACTGTGCTCCAAACACCTTCAGGCCATGTCTCTTAAACCAGAGCCAGGGTATAAATAAAATGTCCTGTTACACTGAGATGTCATGCTGGCATGAACATTCTGTGATTCCCTTGGTGTTTATTGCTAATACTACACAGGAAACTAGTATGGACTGAAAAATGCTGGAGCAATTTTTTTAGTTGATGCATACAGGCAACAGGAAGATCATATAAAGCAAATTCTTGCTTGATTTTAGAGCAGTCTAACAATTCTGATGAAGCCATTTCTGATAAATACCAGCACAGAGAAAAACAAGCCCAAAGCCAGCATTTTCCATAGGCAGCAATGTGCAGAGTGATAAACCTGCAGTGTGTGTTTGCTGTACCACTTTGGTGACCCTCCTAAATCCTTCCCCATGCAAAATAAAATAATGCCAACTGAAGAGTCTTGGCTGCTCCCATAAGGAACAGAGCACCTCAGTACAAGAGCAGTAAGGTAAAAAGGAAATAACAGCATCTGGTAACTTGGGGTGGTTCTGGTTTTAAATGTGTATTCACTAATTTTCCGTAACAGACATGAGGCCAGATCGCAAGGTTTTAAAGTTATGTTTCCTATTCACTTTGATGGAAAACCAGATATTTAAGTAGGATTTAGGAAAAGAAACATCTCTGTGATCCAAAGCCTTGCCCTTAAGGCATTTTTTTACTGCATTTAAGCATAACTCCAGTGAAACCCAGCCAGCCTTGTCACTCTGCTCCTCTAATGTCCAGAAGTATTTCAAAACACACCGTCAGTGACACTATTCTGTGTATTTAGAACTTCTACCTGGGTAAAGACTACAGTCAAACAGCTAAAATGTGCCATTTGTAAAGGTTAGTAAGCAGAATACTCAGAGTGTCTCCACATAGGAAATCTGTCATTTCTCAGTGTCTCAGTTGTATTCCCCACGAGCTGAGAGAGGACGTACCTAAGTGAGCAGCTGGGTTGAGGAAGTTGCTGTGGTGGGGTGGTGGGCCAAAAGGGGTCCCGGCTGGATGCCCCCCACCTGCCAAAACAAAGCAAAAGGGGTCAGTTCCCAGAAAAAGCTCAGGGAGGGACTTGCTGTGCTCTGGGCTGTCACTTCTTAAACAGCTCACGTGAGCTGACCTTGCTGTGCCCTGCATGGGGCTCTCAGGATCCTATGCAAAGAGCAGCTGCTTTTCCAAACAGAAATACCCAGTTAGAGGATAAGGGATGTAGGGGAATGAATGTTTCAGGTCAGAAACAAAAAGGAAATGCATGTGAAATACAGCTTATTTCCAACATCTCATCTCCATGATCATCAGACATCACTCTGGGAGGAAATGTCCCTTCATTTATTACCTGTGCAGTGTTTCAGCAGGTTGGGCTTTTATAAAAGCATACAGAATCGTTTTAAATATTTATCAAATAGACTAATAGCCCCTGGCATGTCTTGCAGAGAGTTCATAAGCCAAAGCATATGGGAAATTCATGGCAAGGATTAGCATTTTAATGAGCAAGGAGCAAGAAGGGGATTTCATTCTCAGTACTCACTGGCTGTGGAGAAGAGAGTCGAGGGCCGAGCCAGGTCATGGGGGTGGTGGATGGCTCCGAAAAGGCTGGGGCCTGGTGGCCTGCTCAGAAATTCTGGTTTCAGGCCAAAGTCCAGCTTGTGTGGATCAGACTGCATCTGTTTCTGAAATGGAAAACAGGACTTGGAAGAGACTGTCTGAAAAGGTAACAGCAAAAGGCACTTCCAGAATGATGTGGGTAGAGCAGTTCATTCATACTGGTGTTTTAATAAGAATACTGGTTTTTGGGATCCTGAGCACAGGTGCACAGCTGTTTTTCTGGAAGGGAGATCTAAGGCAAAGAGGGAAAAGCTCAGGCTCTTGCCTATTTCCTGCAAAATTCAGCAGTGTTTTCACATATGCTCACATCCACCCCTCCAGGGTGTTCATCACAGAGCTGCCTTCAACAACAAGCACAAAAATCTCTGAGGAGGCCTCAGACACTTGCAGAGCTGCAAGGACAGGTCTGTTCCACAGTAATAAATGGGAATGTCAGCTTGGTCCTGCTCCCAGGTGGGCAGGGGTGTTAAAAGACCAGACACGGACACCAGAACCACTCATTTCCAAGGGAAAGCTGCCACCAAGAAATGCTGAATGCAGAGCATCCTCCAGAGCCTCTCAGGCTGCAGCAGGGGGCTAAAAGGAACCAGAGTGCAGAGCAAGAATGTTTGAGTCCCACTCTGACAGCTCCCACTCCACACTCCAAGTGCTGCATGGCTTTATTTCCACGTGTTAGAGTCAGCAGCCTCCCTTTTGTGAGGGCAATTTGCTGAGGCAGCTGCGTTGGGAGTGAGGAGCAGATAGAAGGGGCTCTTCTTTGTGCCGCATCCTCGTTTCAGGAGTTTTATAGAATGAAGGAAGAAAACCAAATTCCCAATTACCTGTGCTGCCAGAACTCCCAAAATGCAGATTGCTGATTAATTGTGCAGGGCAGCTGAAAGGATTTATAAATGGGTAATGTGGAACCAGGAGATCTTAACAGTAATTCTGGAGCAGGCTACGCTTTATAAATCAGTATTTAATACTGTGCCAGCCCCGAGTACAGACTGTTACAATGAAATAAATATGCATATTAAAAAGTTATGATCAAATTAATGTGCATGCCCACTAGCTGTTTTTCAAGTGCTAGAAACATGTCTGTGTAGTCATGAGAACAAAAAAAAGAAAAAAAAGAAGGAAAACAAGAAATAAAAAAGAGAAAAAAAGGCATTATCAGTGTGTGGAGATAATGGCCTGCAGGAATACTGAAATGGCAAAGGTGGCCAAGTTAAGGTCATGTCTTTTAAGAAAGTAACACTGAAGTGCTTTAATAGTTAAAAGGAGTTCAGGAAATACAAATGCCTCAGTTGAAGCCTGTGTGCCAGATTTTTATGCTGTGAACTCTTTTTATTCTTTTTTAACAACCAAGTTATAAACCCCTGATAGGCATTACTCAGAATAGCAAAAGCTGGCTGAAGCTTTAATTGCAGCCATATGAATGGTGCTGCTCTAAGTAATGAACAAATCCCTGTCTGAAGAGGAACAGGAATACCACAGGTGTGTTAGAAGATTTCTGAATGTGTTGGTTTGCTTTAAAATAGTACCAGAGAAATGGTCAGATTTCTTTTATTCCCAGCTGCTGTTCAGGGGAGCACCCCCTGGATGCCAATCTTTCCTAGTGTATTTCCAGAAAATGTGTAACACCTTAACGTGGTGCCCACAAAAATCAATGTAAATGTCTACACTGCTGTCAGATCAGGCTGGAAGGGCTTTCCTAAAGGAGAGAGGCCCAATTATGGAGCATAAATCCTCTCCTGAGCATTGGTCAGTGTAAGGAGGGTGTAAATGTGCTCTGTGCCCTGAGCTGCTGTGCAGCCCTGCGCAATCCTCAGGGCGTGCAGAGGTTACCCAGGTCTTGCAGCAGAGGCACAGGCAGCCAAACAGCATCCACAGCTGCATGCAATTTTTCCTGAGGTCAGGAAGGTTGTGTTTTAAAGTTTCCCATTGTGCCTGCTCCTTCAGTGCCTGGCCCTCTGCAAGCAATTACTGGGCCAGATCGTTACTGGCAGCAGGCTTGTGGCACCACATGCAAACTGGAGGTCAACCCTTTGATTCCCTGCTCTGTGCTCAGGCAGCACCTTCATCTTGTGCAGAAGAAAAGGCACCTTCACAACCATGGGACAGAAGGAGAAATTGTCCTGTGTGAGCCTTCAGGCAGAGATTCACCCTTGGTGGTCACATGAGGAGGGGGGACATGGGGACACCCCAACTCTCTTTACTGACCAGACACTCTTCTCACTTATTCTTGAAAATATCATCATGCACAGGCTCAAAAACTCAAGCACCATCCTCTCCTGTGCTTCTGGGGCTCTATTCCTGCTTTTTTTTTTTTAACATGCAAGGTAGAAAAGAATGAGGTAAAAGAAATGGCTGCATGAAAATGGCATTTACTGTGAGTTATAAAGATACTGGTTTGACCTCTCTCTGAATATCGAATCAAGGGAGATTCAAAGGACATAGATAGCATGGGAATAATAATTTCATTTCAAGAAAATACCTTTTCAATAAAATAAAAAAAGGACATATAACTCTCTAGGTCTATAATCTTGTCTTTTTTGATAATGGGAAGATGAATGAAGATCACTAGCAGGGGAAACATAAGGAAGCAGAGAAGAGAGATATGTCTACTGCAGCAAATTAACCTGTCAACCTTGTTTAAAAGGGTTATTTTTAAACTCTATTAGCTGCAGGTTTTCATAGCTGTTCAACATCTTCATATTCTTATAGCACTACCCTACACAATACAAGTGCATACACAGACTGCAGAGTGCTGTGGATTCCCTGGTAATTTCAGTTTCTAACACAAGCTATTGACTCCTGAAGTATGAACAGTGAAGAACAGCAACCATTTCTGACTTACTGAAAAACTTCAGGAGCAATGCAAGATTTCTCAGTGGTGAGTACAGTGAAAATACTACCAAGGGAAAGCAACCTTCCCAGAGCCCACGTGCAGTGGGAATACAGTTACAGTATGAAGGGAAAACTGCCCATGGCCTTCACCCTTGAACTCTCAGAGCTTCCAAAATAATTAAGACAGGATTTCCATCCCTTAACCTTCGGTGCAGTGAGGCAGTGGCTGATAATACAACATCCCCTGAGAGGCTGTGCCTGCCTGGGCAGCCCAGACACATCCAGGGGCCACCCTCCAGCCATGAGGGCTGTGAAGGAAGAGTGATGGGAGCCTGTGCAGCCACATTGGGTAAAGCATCCCAGGGACAGGAGAAATCCTCCTGCACCCTCTCCTGCCCCTGAACATTTGTAAGTGCAATGGGATACACATGCCCAGCTTCTCCAGACTTAAAAAAAATCCCACTTGATACATTTGTGTCTTCAGCCATAAATAAATAAAAGCAAGCCACCTTGTTCACCCTTCCAAGATACAAAACTGTAGTTATTGCCCAGGATCTGCTGTCCTTGCTCCAGCACATCCCAGACACTCTGCTGGGACTCTGCCTTTAGCTTTTCATCCCCATACCAACTCTCAGAAACGAGGCTTCTGCTCAGTGCTGTGTGTGTTAACTTTACCAAGGCACTGGCCATGGCACAGAAGTGCCCAGGTGAGAGCCAACCCTTGTTCTCAGAGCTCTGCTCTTTGCCCTTCACCCCCAGTCCAGCACTGACCTTGACTTTCTGTTGGTGATGGTAGATCTGCCAGGCGATGTGAACGTGCATAGCACACCACTTGCCAGGTTTCTGCAAAAACAAAACATGAATCAGTCACTTTCAAAAACCTGTGATGCTTTGTCCCATTTCCAAAAGAACTGTCAGCTCTGAGCCCGGTCTGGTTTAGTCTGGGGGATCCCCACACCAAGACAACTGAAAGCAAAGGGTCTCCCCTCAGTGCCTTCCCTCTCCATCCTACCATAAAATCAGACATGAAAAGGCTTTGTCCCTTGCTAGGGAATTTATCTGGCTATCCATGAACGCTCCACTTTGACACACTCCTGTAATCCTCTGATGGCTGAGTGCAGCTTGTGCTGCTGAAAGCTGTGAAGCTGTGTCCCAGTCAGCAGCTGCCCTGCACAGCTGGACTGCTCACAGCTGCACACTCAGGTCATTTCCACAAATGCTAGGATTGGCATTTCCACCAAAAGATGAAAATGAAAGTGGTTTAAAAGGTCACTCTGGTTTTCAAAATTCATCTGACTCCCACATGTAATTGCTGGTCTGTCCCTCCAAGACTTCAGCTCATGAATGTACTGAAAACACTGGAGGTCACTCAATTCACTCTGCTTGGGGGGATCTTTGCATCCTTCCTGTCACCCCAGAGTCACAGGGAGGAGAGAGGGAGGCAAGAACCAGAGTGCTTGTTAGGTCTCCTGGTTGAGGTTGTAGTCCATTTCCAGCACAGCTGGAAACTTGGTCTGACAAAGACTCATTTGAGGATATACTTTCTCCAGTTTTGTTACTCAGGGGTCTGTAGTTACCTACACAAGTAATGACTCCTGCAGATTTAAAAATTATCCCAGAAACACAAGAGTCTCCTTAAGCTACTTGTGAATTAAATCCTTCACAAACTATGGCACATGGTCTGCCTTCTATTTCTAGGTGTCTATCAATCAACAATTACATTATAAAAACTGAACTATCTCACATAAAAAGTCCCCTAAGCTCAAGCCCTTGCTAATTTGCAAAAACTGGCTGTGCTAGTGATTTAGTGAGTTCATTGTATTGACCTCTAGACCTTTCTCTTGAATATGCTGAAAAATTAAAAAAACCCCTTCTGGATGACTGATAGACTGGATCTTTAGATCCTTATTTCTAAAATATTCTGTGTTTGAAGTGGATTGTCTGTCTGCAGTGGACAGTGAGATACCTGGATGGGATGTACCACACTGAAAGCACACAGTAAAATAATAAAGCAAATTCCTCCAGAGTGCAGTGAAACAACAGGGAATCACTGCCAGGATCTCTAGCATTTGCCTCAGGAAACAACGATGGATCATCAATATTTAACCTTGAGAATTCATGTGAGGGGTTGCATGAGAAGAGGAAAACTTCCAACTTTGAAATTCTGCCTTGTCCTTGCGTGCTCAGGAGCTGCAGGAGTGCCCCTGCTCTCCCCACAAGCAGGGCAGGACAGCCCAGGTGACACTGGGCAGCTCTGATTTGGAATTATTCTGTGCTGCAGCCTGGTGGGACTGAGCTGAGCTTGACAAACAGGAGCACAGGAAGATTTCTTACCCTCAACATGGGCCTGAATGGATCTGTCAACTGTGAAGAAGAAATGACAGCTTGGTTACACACCTGTCACTCAAACAATTGCTCTAATTAACAAATCTGTATTGCTTCATTAAGAGACGAAATTAAAATGTTAGAATTTTACTTTCAAATGAAGCCCTTTCGGATAATAATTAGTCCTGAGCCTCGGTATCTGTGCTGTCCCCTCCCCCTGGCTGTGGCCCCTGAGTGGTGACAGCAGCTCCAGCAGGCTCACACAGAGCTCTGGCCTCCGGCAGCAGCAGCAATTTGTTGATTTAATGCCACAGAAATGGCTGGTTAACTGCACTGATGGAAGCACACATCTGTCCTTTGGGCAAACTCCTGCTCTCATCTTTCAGAGCTCCTCAGCTCCTGGCAGGGCTGGAGAACGGACAGGATGGGCTGGGGATGGCTGGGATGGGGTGTCAGCCATGCCCTGCACACCAGCAGTGTGCCCATCCACCAGCTATAGCAGCAGCATTGTGCCTCACTGCTGCCTGAGGTCTTCTGACATAAATGGGCTTTGCCTAAATTATTTTCACACTGAAACAGATGTTGTCAAACAGGGCCCAAATAAAAACCCAGTTTTCTCATTTTTATTTTTGATGTGGCCTGTTGGTTTATTTTTTGGGTTTTTTTTAGTAGATTATTTTCTTATTCCCCTTTTTTGCCTATATTTCATCAATAAATGCTGGGAAATAATTCAATTTATTGGGTACTGCTCATTTGTTTTGGATTTTCTGTTTTGAAATGCAATACTAAAGGAGATTTATAGGTGCAGAAGGTACTTAGCAGACGCAGTGATGGCACAATGCATCATCTTGAAATAATCGAAACTCACTCCCACTTGAAAGGGAACATAAAGCTAAATGACTTCCTGATGGGAGGCTCTGGTTATCTCTGCACTTAGATAAACAAACAGAAATGTGGTTCCTTTTGGTGTAAAGCTCAGCTCCAGTGCTGAGCAACCGAAAGCACTGGAACTTGGCACAACGCAAAGACAACAGCTCGGGAAGTTCAGCCATGCCCCAACCCGGAATTTTAGGGAGAGCTCCTCAGTGCTTTTGCCTGAGAGTTCTGCTAAAAATATTCCTGTGTGAAGTTCCTCATGGCAAACAATGGCCATGATTTCAAACACACCAACAGCCCATGGGCAGAGAGACAAAGAGCTGAGGCAATAAATGCTGCTCACATCTGCTGGAACTCAGAAATCCACAGGCTCCAAGTGATCAATAAAGTGCATCCGTATTTCACTGGGGCAATCAATGCTACAGTAACCCAGGGAATAGCTGCCATTACCCATATTAAAAACAATTACAGAGTACAAACACAAATCTTGGGAGGTTTGTACATTTTCTCCATTGAATTGGACTTTTATGCCTTTACCCCTGGGCCTGTGGGGAGAGAGCTGCCAGCAAGGACAGAGCTCTGCCATGGCACAGGGGCTGTTTTAAATGCTCCCACAGAACCTCTGCAGCCCTCACTGATGGAACAGCTCAGACAGCTTTGGTTTTAGGGCATTAATTTGGACAAAATGAGGATGGCAGCTCTAGCATTCAAGGTTTTCAGGAGAACAGATTTACATGAGAAAAAGAAAACAATTTTTACAGACCCGTGGATCTTTCTGTAGAAGGGTGTGTGGGACCGTTCCAGGTCTGGCTGCAACATCAATAGGATTGGAAGTCTGGAAATTCCACAAGGAAAGACAACATTAATGAGCTGCACAACAGTAACAATGCCTATGAGCAACAGAATGTCCAAATAATAGTTCTTCATCATTACATTGCCTCAGCAATGGAGATAAACTTTTTATAAAGGAAAGGAGAACCATTATAATCCACTCAGTAATATGGGCATTATCATCTCCATACCCACACTCTGATTGGCCACCAACTTCCCATTACTTTAATCAAAACCACTGAGGGACCAGTGCCTATTTAAACTGGAAAATCTTTTAATGTGAAAAACCTGATTAGGAACACATTTATGACACAGCACCAAAAGCAGCATTTGGAGGACCCAGTCCCTGCTCTGCTGATTATCACTGATGCACTCAGCACACAGAGCATCACTGCACAAAGACCTCAACTCCAGCCACAGGGACTGCCACAAAATGGACATCAGGAAAAGTAACATCCAGTTGGAAAAAACTAAAGCCTTTCCAATGATTTGAATGTTAATAGTCAGCTAATAAAAAGCAGCTTTGTGGTAAAAAAAAGCCCAAACAAAAAACCCCAACCCTGCCACATTTAGACAGAGCTTGTTCCTATGTAAAAATGAAGAAAATAGAAATCAGCTCCAGTATAACTAATAATTAAGTAAGAGAGTTGTTAACAGTCTGATTACTATACAGATGAAGAATCCCACTAATGAACTGCAATTTACATATTCAGTCATTAGAGCGGATGGGCCAATTTAAGGAAGGTGTCTCCTCTGCAGAAATTCCAGTCCTAATTTCAGTCTTTCATTACAAAGACTACAGACTGACTTCCTCCCGCTGATAAATAAAGAGCAGCTCCATGAAAACAAAAGAAAAAAAGCCCTGAACTCGCCCCATTTCTCTCTCCAGCTATCACCCATGAGGAGAGCCAAATCAGTGTTCTGCACTGTGCTGGAGCTGGGAGGTGATTATGGAAATGAGTAAACAATAATGAACACCATTCCTTAAAATCCTGATTATTACATGACCTTTCATTAATGCACACCATCTCAGAACCAATTATATTGCTTCTGAAGTTAACTGTGCCATTAGAGAAATAATTTTTTTAAAAAATGTTTGTAGATATTTCTGAACCTAAGGAAAAATAACTTGTCTTTGTAGTAAATTTGGAAAAAGGCAATTGTCCCTTGTGGAATTAAGCTGTAGGTCAGACCTCAGCTGCTCCAGGGTGTGAACCACAGGCTAACCCCACCCCTGCCCTGGCTCCCAGGCTGCATCTGAGCAGTACCAGGTAATTCCTGCCTTACCTTGGGCTGGAAAGCTCCTTGCAGTGAGCCAAAGGGGCCGGTGGGAGGGATCATGGGAGGAATACCTGATACAGCTGGAGGATAGGAGTGAAACAGCTGCAAGAGAGAGAGAAGAACATCAGCACTGGGTCACCAGGAGCACAGGCAGCTGGGCAGGACACACAGAGCATTCCTGCATAACAGTAGGAAAATGTTACATGGAGCAAACTGAGGAGCATTGAAGTGATCTCATTGCAACGATGTTAGTTAAAGCAGTCGATGGGATGTTCACAGATGTCATGAGGTTTAGAGCTTAAAAGCAGTTCCAAAATCAGACAGCCAGCAACCTGTCCCTGCCTTGGGCCAGCAGAGCGTGAGGGAGACGCTTTCTCCTCAATTATTAATTTTTAAATTGGAGAGAGGTTTTAAATGGTTTCAGTCTGCGAGTCATTTCAAGAGGAAAGGCAGAATCCTGAGCTGAATGAGACTCAGAAATCTCCTGTTTAAGTGGAAAAAAAAAAAACCCTTATGAGTTCTAGGATATTGTATCATTAAAACTCCATTAGTACGTTGGGATTTTAATGGTATCTGTAGGAAATGAGGAAAATATGCACAATTCTTACTTCATTAGCCTGTCTGAGAGGATATCCTGTCACATCCAATATTAGCAGACAGACAATCTGATTTGTTAAAGGTTAGTATTTAAACAAAATGTTAAGGCAGAACCTCCCAGAAATGTAGGGGACTTCTCTATAACGAGACTGCTCAGCACAAAGATGTGCCCATCTCCCCTGACCTCCCTGACCCCAGTGCTCTGTCCTAAGAGAACTTGGGAAAAAACCATGAGAGGCTGCTCTGTGCTAATGCAGACAAACACAAGGGAAACAAGTGTAAATTATCCAAATAAATTGTTCCCTGGGAGGGTGGGCAGGCCCTGGCACAGGGTGCCCAGAGCAGCTGTGGCTGCCCCTGGATCCCTGGCAGTGCCCAAGGCCAGGCTGGACATTGGGGATGGGAGCAGCCTGGGACAGTGGGAGGTGTCCCTGCCCATGGCAGGGGGTGGAAGAGATGGTTTTTAACATCCCTTCCAACCCAACCCACTCTGTGATTCCATGATAAACCACAACATCCCAACCTGCCCTTGGCTCTGTGCTCTGCCTGTGAACCTTTGGCTCTTGCTGAAACAGAAAACTTGCCCAATTCCATGAGCATGCTGCTATCACACACCCAATTCCTTTCTGGAAGGAGTCAGGGATTCAAAGCATCACACTCCAAACCCATTCTCACCATGAAACCCCTGGGTCTCAGAGGGGATGGATCTAGGAGGGGATGGCTGCCAGCTCCACTGGAATTGCCACCCAAAAACCTAACAGGGGCTCTCTGGCTGAGACCAATTCCCCTCTGACCACGGCTGAGCAAAGTCAAACTACTGTGTGCTACTTTTAAGATCAAAATAAATGAGTTAATGGCCAATTGAACAGAAGCAGGACTGGGCAAAGTCAAAGACTGGACATGAGGGGTGGGAAAACATTGAGCAAGTCCCATCCCAGAGTAAATCAGTACCACAAAGTTGTGATGGACTTGGATATGCCAGGCATACACGTGTGCTTTTCTTCATCATTTTTCCTTTCACTAGCTTATCTTGCAAGGCCATTTATCCATATTACATTTACTGAAAACTGAGAAAACATTTCAGAGGTATCAGAAGATTTTCTCAGTTAAAAAGCCTGGTACTGAGCCTCTGTTCACGTTGCTGCTGTTGTTTTTACTCCAATTTAATTTGGACCTGCTCCATCCAGCAGTGCAGAAAACATTCTGAGATTAGTTGATACTGAACTGTAGGCATTTGAGATACCATTAAGAGACATTTGTCCTCATTTACAGTAACTTTTAATAAGTAAAATGTGCTTTAAATTCTCCAGTGTCTTCAGTCTTTAATTCTCTGTGTAATGGACTAATTCTAAGTGATGGGAAAAGATGTAATACTTTGTATTCTATTGGCTTTGAGACATAAGAAATTCTATCCTCAGAGTTTCATAACAACTGGTAAGTTAATTAAATGTGACATTTACTCAAGGTCAGAATTATTAATAAAATATAAACAGTATATCTCCATGATTAATTTGTATCAGTTAAACTCCTCCAGCTTTCAGAATGCACCTTTCATAGTAAGTGCTTCCTTTTTTCCCAGTATTCCTTCTCCTTGGAGCAGCACTTTTCCCTTCCAGCTCTCCCTGGGGAACCATGCAGTGATCACGGCTTCCCTTGGCCAGGTGTATGTGATGCTAAACTGGACCTGGCACCAGCTGCAGGTAAAAGCAAAGCCTCACTGGGCTAAGAGAGAAGAAATAACACTGATTTAAAACTCAGCATTAACTTCTATGTGAGCTGCACTCCTGCTCCAAAGTAGATGGATTTTAAGTCTCAAACAGACCTTGTTCTCCTGAAGTTCACCTACACTTACTGCCAACTTTTTTTAAGGTATCTGAGTTCCTGGTGTTGATCTGTAGAGGTCCCTAGGAACAGCTCTATGAAAGGGCCACTCTGACAGTGTTTGTATTTCTCCAGCCCTGTGGGTGTGCCCCCAGCCCAGTTCAGGGCTGCTCTGTGCACCTGCAGCTGCTCCAGGCAGCTCCTGTTCCCTGTCCAGCCCCAGGGGTGGGACCAGGGGGACACCGGGCTGGCCTGGCTGGGTCATGGACACTGCTACCCCAGTGCAGACACCATGGGCACCCACTGGGATCAGCTGCTGGGTGTCCTGCAGTGGCCATGGGGCAGCCCCTCCCCAAGGACAAACCTTTCCCCAGGAAGGCAGAGGGACCAGATCCATGCCTTGGGCCCCAGCACGGCTCCCTGGCTAAGGGAGCTCAGCACGGAGCTTTCCTGGCCTTAAAGGGCTGTGACCTCTGCAACCCCGGTAACTCCCAGATTCCTAAGAGATTGTTGGACTGAATTTGAACAGCAGATACAGCTGGAGACTTCTGCAACACTTCCTATGCCACATTGCCACCTTCTGTGCTTGATTTGTCTAAAATCCATGTACTGTCTCCCAGTTCCATGCTGGGATCCACAGGCCACAGTCTCTCTCCTGAGCCCACGTGAAGCCCAGCACACCAGAGTGCAGTGTAACACTGCTGCAGGTGAGCAGCAGGGCCCTTTGGAGAGGCACTGGGAACATTTCCCCAGTGCTCCTGGAGCTCTGAGCCTGCAACACCCTCTGAGTCACAGCTGCTCAGATGAGGTGCCAGACACGGACAGCACTGCTCAGGTGCAGCACAGGCTGGGAGCAGGGGTTGTGTTTAATCCAGACACCATTGTCTTAACCAGTTTTTTTTGCCCAGTTCCACTTCGAAGCAAAACCAACACATAAAGCCAAATGCTCTGCAGATTTCTGAGTGATGATGCAGTACTCCTTCTCTCATCAAAATATTGCTCTTGGATTAAGGAACTCTTGCCAGACACCTGCCTCTACCAATAGGATGAAGAAAGTACAACCCAGAGTTCAGCAGCAAATGAATCAGTGGATTCAAACCCTTAGGAGCAGCAGCTTTACATTTAACCGGAATTTTAAAAATCAGTCTATCTTGATAAAGTAACTTTTGGTAGCTTAGGTAAACATGTCTAAAGCATAGCTGGATTCATGTGGCTGTCATCAAACAGAGCTTTCAAAACATAACAGGCCCAGTGGATCAGATGAGCCTTTGAAATCTGAGTAAGAAGACAGGTTTTCAGATTTTATCAAACAAAATATGATAGATTGGGAAAACTATTGGATTATCTATCCCTAAAGGATTTGTATGATAGTTTGCCAGTTCATTTCAAGTTTCTTAGCAAAAATATCAGCCCAAGGGTTTGTGGCACAACTGAAACACTGTGATGGAATCACAGCTCTCTCCTGCTTCATGGAACAGTCAGCTCCTCTGTCTCATCTGTTCACATCAACCCTGGCTCCAAACGGTGTGTGAGCAAGAGATCTTTTGATTGGAAAAGCTGATACTGCATCTTTATCAGAAACAAGCACCATGAATGCAAGCCTTCAAAAGCCAAAGCAACCAAGGACGATAATGGTAAATCCTGGAGTGATGATCAGGGAGAGATTTGACACTGTGCCATTGACTGAGTGGTGATCCCAACCCACCACAGAAAAGCAGTGAAGTCAGTTGGAAACAGAGCAAAAAACTCACACTGTGACGGTAGAAGGGGTCAACTTTTGTAGGATATTTGTCAAACTGCAAAGGGATCAAAGCACAAACTAGTTACTTTATATTTCCTTGAGTTACTTCTGTTGGCAAAATTAAGGACAACTTCTCTATTATTTGGCAACCAACAGAGAGGAAAATATATGCAGAAAATTAGTTTGCAATGAAACTGTTTGGGATTTTTCTTTCTTCAAATAAATCAAGGTCTTTTTGAGACAGGAAAAAGGAGGAGGCCCCGGAGTGCACATTCCAAGCAGGACTGGCCAGAGCCTCGTCCCTCAGTCCTGTGCTGTCACACTGTGACAGAGGGACGGCCCTGCCTCTCCTGCCCAGACACCCCTGGGCAGCACAGGAGCCCTTCCCCACAGCGTGGCAAATTCTCTGCAATACTTTGGTAATAAAGAATAGAGTTGTGCTCTACTTATCCTCACATTTCTGCCTGGGGTACGCACCATGGGCGGTGCTGGCGTCGGCATGATGGCAGTGGGAGGGATGGCGTGGGGGAAGGGCGTGAAGGTGTGCTGGTGGGTGTGTTGGTGTGTGTGCTGGTGCTGGTGCTGGTGCTGGTGGAACTCTGTCCTCAGGTAGGGCGGCGGGCCCAGAGAGGCGCCGCGGTCGGCGCTCTGCGAGGCCAGGAAGCGCGTGTTCAGCTCCTGGCGCAGGAGGTCTTGTTCTGAAACACACAACCACAGGACCACGGCATTAGCGGCCTTGGAAAAGAGCCTTGACATCATCGAGTCCAGCCTGTGACCTGACACCACCTCATGAACCGGCCCATGGCACCGAGTGCCACGTCCAGCCTTTTCCTGAACACCTCCAGGGACTCCACCCCCTCCCTGGGCAGTCCCTTCCAATGCCCAGTCACTCTTTGAAGAATGTTTCTCTAATGTCCACCCTGAGCCTCCCCTGGCCCAGCCTGAGGCCGTTCCCTCTCCTCCTGTCCCTGTTCCCTGGCAGCAGAGCCCGACCCCCCCCGGCTGCCCCCTCCTGTCAGGGAGTTGTGCAGAGCCACAAGGTCCCCCCTGAGCCTCCTTTGCTCCAGGCTGAGCCCCTTTCCCAGCTCCCTCAGCCGCTCCTCACAGGATTTGTGTTCCAGGCCCTTCACCAGCCCTGTGGCCCTTCTCTGGATGCATTCAAGCATCTCAACATCCTTCCCAAACTGGGCAATCCAGAACTGGACACAGCACTCAAGGTAAGGCCTCACCAGTGCTGAGTACAGGGGAAAACAAACAATAAAACAACCCCCTGATCTCTGGGGCCTTTCCAGGCCTTGTGCCACTTCCTTTGCTTCTGTGGGAGCAACGCTTCATTTAAAACTTCCTGGTGATAAATCCTGACACAGCACAGGGTAAGAAATCTCCCTCAGGTCTTTCCTCAGATCCCAAAGGCCTGAGACATTACAAAGTCTGCATTTTCCCTCTCACCAATCCTGTTTTCACATTCCTCTGAGCATTTATGGACAGTGACACAATCCTTAACAGGGGAGGAGCAAGCTGGAGTGAGCAAACAAGTGGCTGCTGCTCATGTGAGCACCCTGGTGCATGGGCACAAACACTGACAATCTTCCATGTTCTTCCCCTCAGTGACCTGGTGAGGCCCTGGCACAGGGTGCCCAGAGCAGCTGTGGCTGCCCCTGGATCCCTGGCAGTGCCCAAGGCCAGGCTGGACATTGGGGCTGGGAGCAGCCTGGGACAGTGGGAGGTGTCCCTGCCCATGGCAGGGATGGCACTGGGTGGGCTTTGAGGTCCCTCCCACTCAAACCTTGTGAACACAGCTGAGCTCAGCACTGCTGTGAGCACAGACCCTCCCTGCAGCCTGGGAAGCTCTGCTGGGCCCAGACCACAACTGCATGAAGACCTTTGCTGTGGGGGTCACAGATTCTGTGTGGGCACATTGTGAACTCTGCTGGGTTTTTACTGTGGGTTGAACAAAACAAACCTGGGGAAACCATGGCCTTCCAAAAGCAGTCGCTCCCAGGGCAGAGAGAATGTCCCTGACCATGTCTAGGTGGTTTTTTGGCTTTGCTGTCACTTTGTTCAGCAGTGAGCACAGCCTCTCCCCACCAAGAGCCCTCACCAAAAGGCCCAAGCCCCAGTTACTCTGACTGAATGTGGAGTTCAGCGTCCCACACTGCACAGGCGGGGGATGAGCAGAAGGGGAAGATGTTGGAATCCTGGGTATTAGGTTTATGGGTATTAGTAATTTGAAAGTAACAAAATGGAGGGTGGGGTGTGGGTTAGTCCTTCTTCTTTCTTCTTTCTTTTTCACAAATCTGAGTGTTTTGCCATTGGGTCAAAAATCCCACAATGTGGGTGATGAATAGTTAGGTATTCGGTTATAAGTAAAAACATATTACTTGGCAACTCTTAATTGGGTAAACTGGGCTTTAAATGGCCTTGGAAGGGAGAACTCAGGGGCCATTTTCCACCTTGTTAACTCAGAGGCACATCCCATGCAGGAATGCCATAGATAAGAATATAATAAACATCTGCTTAGAACAAAAACCCAGCATCACCTGCCTCTTACTCCAAACTCTGAGTACGAAAAACTCATAAATAAGAAACAAAACGAGTAAGAGACTTTTTAACACCAGCCCACCACCCTTGTGGCTCTTACCTGAGTAGGTGCTACCAGCTGGGTGTCCTGGAACCTGCAGCGTCCCTGACGTCAGCGGGGGTGGAGGGGGCAGAGCCGTGGGAGGGGCAAACATATTGGGGTGGTGTGGGTGTGCGGGGGGCTGCAGGGCGGGCGGGAAGCTGTGCAGGGGGCTGTGGCTGGCCAGGGACAGCGGGAACGGCGACGCCGACGGGTGGTGAGAGATGTGCGGGGGAGGCGCCTGGCTCTTGGCCGGGGTGCTGCTCCTGCTGCTGCTGTTAACAGAGGAGAGGAGAAGCCATCAGGGCTCACAAGGAGAGAGAAAAGCTCCAGCACACACACCTGCACAGCCCCAGCAGCCCCTCACATCAAACACAGTGTGGGTTTAACTTGTGTTACAAATCCGAGTTACCCTTTCTGGATACTAAAAAAGCTTCAGCAGGGAATTTCTTCAGCCCTTTGCAGCATTTGGTGAGAGCTCTGTTATTCCCAATCAAGTTATTCAAAACAATGTTACTGTTTTTAAACTCCTTGCACCTGCAGGTTGTTTTGCCAGATTGTTACAGTTCTACCTAGAGAAATATTTAGGAATGGTTGCCTTAGAATTTGGCCAACCCCCCAACAAGGGGTGGATGCCCAGAGGACCAATTACATTATGCCATTTAACTCACTTTTGTGAACTAACATATAAAAGCCTCTGCAAAAAACATTAAATTGCTTGCTGCCATTGATCCCTGAGCCTGGACTCTGTGTGGTTTCTCTGCCCGTCTGCAGTACGACAGTAACACTGTTTCCAGTCCCACCACTGGGACACCCCTTTCTCCAACCACCTGAGCTGCACCTGCCCTGTATCTGTGACTGCTGTGGTCCCTGCACACCTGAGCTGCACCTGCCCTGTATCTGTGACTGCTGTGGTCCCTGCACACCTGAGCTGTGTCCTCCCTCGCTGCAGGAGGTTGGTATTGTCCCGCAACAGCACAGGGGTGACACACAAAGGAGTAATAAGCCCTTTGCATTCATTACTTAATTAGCAGGTCCTTTCTACATGACTGCTCCTGGTTCACGTTTTCAGATGAATGAAGCTCAAAATCGCTGTGTTAATAAAAGTTTTTTGTTTTTGTTTTTTTTGCTATGAATAACTGAGATGAATGACTGCAGAAAATGTAAAATGAAGTTGAGAAGGCAACAACAGATGTGTGCTTATTGTAGAGGTAATGCCCCTCTCTACCCTCACAATAAAATAAGATAAGACAAGTCAGCAAAAGAAGTATTTGTGATTATACTGGTGGCAATTTTTCAGGTTTGATTTCCTACTAATGAATATTTAAAACACATTCATGGAAGGCTTAATTCTCCTTGTCTTTATTTCAAGTAATGGCAGGCTTCTATTGCAGTGACTTTTAAAGACAAGCAATACCAGCTTGGTTAAAAATAAATCCAGATCTTAAACACCTCCCAGTCTTTAGTCAAACCATGAAGCAACCACAGTGCTGCTTCCCCAGGTTCTGAAGGTCACATCTGCCTGCTGGGAGCTCAGACCTGGAGAACAGCAACCCAGCTTAGAGCAGGGGAAGCCTGAGGTCCCTGACTCAGAGGGACATCACGGGTTCCTGTGCATACAGTGTTTAACCTCACTGCTCATCTTCGTTATCCGCATATAAAAGGTGAGAGAAGAACACTGAAGCCTGCAAGGTGTCAGCAGAGCAGGAAAACACGGAGCTGTGAGGTGCTTGGTGTGTCACTGCTGGTGCTGTGCTGTCACCAGCTGGACCTTGCTCCAGGGGCTCCTGGGCTCCTTGCCCTGGGCCATGGCAGCACTTGGAGAAATCAGATACTTACAGGGAAGGGAGGGGAAAACAGTCAGCCTTCAGAGAGCAGCCCAGCCTGCAGGAACTGGGCTTTTCTTCCCCTGATCTATACTGTGTAAAATCCCCTTCAAAACCCCAAGTACGGCAGGCAGGAAAATCCAAAGTAAATGAATTTAAAATACCCAGAGTTTATGGGATTGCTGGGTCACAGAGAGAGTGATCCTGGCTCATCTCAGGGGAGGAATCGAGGTTAAATGCACCACCTGCCCTTTATTTCCCAGGGATGGGCTGGGCTGGGCTGTCACTCCTCTCCTTTATCCAACTCCCCTCCAGGCTCAGCCCAGCATCCCAGACCCCTCTCCAGGCACCTACCTTAAGCTGTTGAGGCTCAAGCTGCTGCTGTTGTAGGCGGAGAGCGGCTGCGAGAGGCTCTGGGGATGGGGCTGCACCGCGGGCAGGGCCGGGTGCGCCGGGGGCAGCGGCGACCGGGCGGCTCCAGCGGTGGCGGCGTCACCTGAGGACGGGGGTCTTTAGGCACCACAGGCTCAAGTATTGGGTCTTTGCTGCTGTCCTGGCTCTTCTCTTGGCTCCTTTCTAGTCCTGATATTTTGGGGATGGCTGGGCCCCTAGCACCAGGGTCGTCATTGTCAGCAAGTGTGCCAACTCCCAACTCCTTATCTGCAACAACAACAGAGAGAAGATGGTCAAACGTGAGGCAGATGGGCAAACCCAGAGCCACTGCTGGGCCACTCACTCTGGACAGCGCCACTTTGTCTCCATCAAGAACTGTCCAGGCCAATGTGAAACCAAATCAAATCCATCTGCTCCAGTAACTCTCCTCAAAACAAACCATGTGGCAGAAAGAGAGACCCTGTACAGCACCCCTGTTCTCAGAGTTGTAACTCATCACCCCTCCCTGACTGAGAGAACAAACTGAGGGAACCGACCCACCGAGGGAGCCCTCTGTGCTCTGTGCCTTCTCACAGAATGGTTAAGGTTGGAAAAGATCTTTAAGACCACCAAGTTCAACCCACCACCATGTTCACCACTAAATCATGTCCTCAAGTACCACATCCACACGTGTTTTGAACACTTCCAGTGTTGTTGACTGCACCACTGCCCTGGGCAGGTGTGCCAGGGACTGAGCACCCTTTCCATGCGAAATTCCTGCTGCCGTCCACCCTGAGCCTCCCCTGGCCCAGCCTGAGGCCATTCCCTCTCCTCCTGTCCCTGTTCCCTGCGAGCAGAGCCCGATCCCTTCCGCTGCCCCCTCCTGTCAGGGAGTTGTGCAGAGCCACAAGGTCCCCCCTGAGCCTCCTTTGCTCCAGGCTGAGCCCCTTTCCCAGCTCCCTCAGCCCCTCCTGGGGCTCCAGCCCCTTCCCCATGACACAAGATCTAAACTTTAGAACACACACTAGCAGGAACCCTGGCATTTTTGTTTGGCTGGTCATGAAGTGACTTACTTCTATTTCCCAACTCTTTAATAGTACTGAATATTATAATAATTTTAACATTTGTACATTGGAGTTTTGCTCACTGGGGCTCTACAGCAATTTCCCACTGGAACCACTCCCCGAACCTCCTCCCAGTGTGGATCTGCTCCCCTTGCAACAAATACAGGGCAACACTGCTGACCCCACACTGGAAAGGTGCTGCCTTGGAGGTGGGGGATCAGAATCACCTTTTAGGGCTGCACTTTACAGCAGCTTCGAACAGCTGGACCTACACCTTCAGCAACTACAGAAACACAGCCTGAGGGAAACACATGAGGTTTGAAGGGGACTGGGACAAGTTTAGGATTAAAAAAGTCCAGTGTTCTAAACAACCCTAATACAGGAAAACTTTACTCTTCCTTCTGCCAGTTTTAAGGGGTAAAATGACTAAATGCATAATGAAATAATATCCATTCAGAGACAATTGTTGACAGCTCCCTAGTGCAAACCCTGAAGTAAAAGGAGTGAAATTCAGAGGATGGGGAGTGAATTCTGCCAGCCCATGGCCTGGGCACACGTGTGTGTCCACATCACAGCCCTGGGGACAGCCTGGCTGCCATGTGTCACTAATGTGGCATCATTTGGGTTGAACTTCATTCACAGATCAGAAATAAACCACACCAGGTACCCTCTCACTAAGTGTTTTACAGGCCCTGTGCAAGGGTGAGGTAAAGCAGGGGATTTTCATAGATTGTAGACAGGAGATGGGGAGAAAGGGGATAAAGGGAGGCAAAAGGGAGGTAAAGAGGAGAAGGAAGAGAGAAAGAGGGGGAAAAAAGTAAGCAGGTTTATTTGATGAGGATCTGCTTTAATCACTTCTGGAGTACCTGTAATTGGCACAGAGGCTCCTGCACCAACTTGGATTGGAAGATTATGGGGGCAAGAGAGGGACTCCAGAGGGATAAAAACAATTACTCTGCCATATGCCCAAGGTTTAGCTCACTGCAATAAACCAAGTAAAGCAAACTTTGCTTGCATTAACTCTTTGGATCAATCCTGTTTGATCAAACACTATTAGAAGTTAGACAAGAGTGTGATCCCGAGGAGGAGAGAAATGAGCAACAGTTTGTTCAGGAAGAGGTGGATCTATGTTCCCAGTCCTTATGGGTGTAGGAGTTACAAAGTTTTGGGTTTGTTGTTTTTTTTTTTTACACAATGGCTTTGAGGACTCAGGCTTGTCACTAGAAATCCCCTACTACAAGGCTCTAGCAGGTGGTCTGGAAATCCTGCAGAGGTGATACTTCCAAATCTACAGAGAACACCTTGCACTCAGTGCATTCATTAAACCCTTTCCTTTGGTATTTTTAGCCTCTCTCATGTGTCACATTTATTCAGCACAGCTCAGTGCTGGGGATCTGCTCCACCTCCCTGTGAGAAAAGGGCTGGGAATGCCACTGTCTCCTGGGATTTTCTGCTGCCGCTCACATCCCCACTGCACAGCCCCCAAGTACCACCCCTGTGAGTCTGCACTTCCAAGATGTTGCCTGCAGTAAAATAAATGCTATTCCTCAAGTCTCCCACCAGCCGTGCCCGTGGGTTCTCCTCACCCAGTCTGGCACCAGTGGCACCCACACTGTGCCCCAGCCTGGTGCCAGCTGTGCAGGAGTCTCAGCACAGCCAGCCCAGCCTGGCTGCTGATGGGGGTGATGTATAAATCACAACTAATTCTCCAGCCCACTGTATCTATTTGGGGAGTTGAAATCCCCCCTCAGTGATAAACGCCACCAATCACGGGTTTCACGAGGAGGGCTCCAGTCTCCACCAACAGCACTTCAAGGTCACACAGACAAGATTGCTCTTTTCCTACCCTGATTGACTGGCTCAGTGCAAGAACTCTGGGGAAAGAAGCCCTTAATGTCACCATGACACAGACAACCCAACTTTGTGAGATTGTTTATCATCAGAGGAATTCATCTCCACCCAACAGCTAAGCAAGCACCAAACTAACTTTATTTGCTGGCTGTCTCCACACTCTGCCTTGGATAAAGTGGAATTACTGCACTGGGATTCAGGAGAGCAGTGACTGCGAGGTAACTTCCACGCTGACACAGGCTCCCCTTTTTCCTCTGGGTTAATACTGCATCCAGCAACAGGCACTCCACTGAAAAAGGAATAAAACCAGAATTTGATGCTGAGGACTGAACATTGGCATTTCCCAGACCGGAAATGCAGCTTCCATTGTCTTCCATTCCTGTGCCCTCTGATGTGTCTTAAATCTTAAATTCCTGTTTTTCACTCAAACACACCAACTCAAGACACAGGACTCCAGTCCCCTCCATGACCCTGCTGTCTGTGTGACCATCACTGGGGTGGCTCCATCACAGCAGGGAGCAGCCAAGGCCACCCTGGGGACACCTGTAGGCAACCCAGGTGACCCAGAGAGCCTCTGCAGCTGGGGGAGCCAGCAAACACTTCCCTCTGGAGACATGGATTTATATCATCAATACAGGTAATTGCAGCTTTCCATCACTGTCTCTCTCCCTAACGTGTAAACCACTAAAATTTGACCTAAACTCTGCATTCTGGCCTCTTTGTCCCATCTGGGTGGTCCCAAAGAGTTAAAGGATGGCCAGGGGCCACAAGATGATGCCCAGCTGCTCTCTACAGACAAAAAGGCCCTGTTGGAATTTGGCAGATGTGACATTCCCAGAGATTCATCAATGCAGAACCCTCATGCTGTGCTGGCCAAGAGCTGTTTGCAGATGGGTTCACCACATCTGGGAGCACCAAGGAGCACAGGAGGTGCCAAGAGCCAGCACAGGGTGTGCCATGGCCACCCCCAGCCCGGCCAGTGCTGAGTGTCCCGGGCATTGCTGGCCTGAGGCACCTGGGGAATGAAACTCCCTCAGGGACATCCCTGCAGGACAATGTTAAACTTACAGCAGCCAAACTTCTTTCCTAAACATAAAATCCTCCAACTTTTCCATGTCCACGTGTGGAACAGCCAGGTCTGGAGTGTCATACAGAAATTAGGCTGCATCCTATCCTGTCACTGCTCCTCCTGTCTGCATTTGGATTCAGCCTCTCCACACCTGACCTCAGGCAACTTCAGAGCTCAACTCAGAACCAGCACTAAATTTTCCACTTTCCTGAGAGGAAACTTTAAGATTAAGCTCGAAGTCCTTATTGCAAAAGTGGGAAAACTACAGGAGTTTTCAGTGTTTTGCTGAGCATTCAGCCTACCAAAGAAATATTTTATACCATCGTTTAATTTAAAAATAGTTTTGATTTTCTTTCACTACTTTGTTAAGTTGAAATCTTGACAACACTGTATCTGCCTAACTCAAATTTTCTCCAAACTTCTTAATACAAGATCTTTCAAACCCATTTTCTCCAGCTTTACCATGGATAAGCGGGGAGTTGGTACAAACTGTCACAACCAATACAAACCCCCCAGGAGCCATGGAATGCAGGACAGACCTACCCCACAGACCAGCAGCTCTTTACCAGCACTCTACAAGGCTTGAAATCATTAATCAGATTTAAGCCCCGACTGTCCATTTCATACTGACTGGACATTGGTCAGGGCAGTGCCAGGCCAGGGAGAAGCAGGTGCCAGGAGCTGTTCCTGCCAGGGGGGAGGAGGCTGTGCCTGCAGCAGCCAACCCGCAGCAAACAGCCCCCAGAGCAGCTCGGCTGCTGTGCTGGATACACAGAATCTGCTAAAAGCAATTTCTCATTTTTAGCACACAGTCATCTTTCATCCTCATTTCCAAGGACACTAACAAAGCATTTGATTATGCAAATGAAGAGCACGCCTTGGAAAGCACAGCTCCTCGCAGCTCTGTCATCTGCTGATAGCAATTACTCCACAGCGAGCAGGTATTTAGCACAAGTGAACAGCCAGGCTGCTGACACACTTTGTACTTAATTATAAAACACAGAAGAAAATCATTCAGGACAAAAGATTTTGCTACCTCCTGTTAAAAATGTTTATCCTCTGCACTGAAAGGGATTTAATTGTCAACAATGAAGTTGCAGATCAATGAAAAGAAGCACTTAATGGGACTGCAAAAGATGTTGACAATTCTTCAGTCATTGAGCTGCTTCCGGCCCCGATTTGAGAGTGCAGAGTCCTCCAATACTGCACACAAAACAATTTATTTCATTCAGCTGTTAAACAGAATATATTCCATAAATGGAACTCCTATAGCTGGACACTGGGAGCATTTGACAGCATTTATTTAATTTTTTTTTAAAAAGCACCTCTTGATTTAGGCCAAAGGAATGGGGTAACGCTTTCTAGAGGGAAGTGGAGAAGGGAATATCCAAACAGTCCTCTCTGTCAGGAATCCTGGCACTTCACTTAAGTAGGAAGGAGCTGCAGACAGGTGTAACACCCTCACAGACCCTGCAGGAACTCAATCCTGCTTCAACACACACAGCCAAAGGTTTATTTCCAATAAAATCTCTTGACTTCCTAACCCACCCAGCTGGGAATCAATAAACAACATCATTAACTACACAGCCCCAAAGTGTTCCACAGACAGCTCCTGAGGGATGACTGAAGAGGCTCCCAAATGGGCTGGAAAACTTCCCAGGTGGGAAGTGACACTGACAAAGTCACTGGGGAATATTCTTTACCAATAATGGGTTTGTGATCAAAAAGCTTCCCCTTCCTGCTTCAATTCTGAATTTTAACCAAAGACACCTAAGTCTTGTCATGACAATACCTCTAAAACACACCCAGATGCACAGAAACACAGAAAGCTCTTGTCAGACCAGGCTGTGCTTCCCAACCCTCTTGCACCAGCTTTTCCCAAACTGGTGCACAAACCTTGGAGCCAAGGTACAAAACCCACCTGCCTGACCATGAGCTCTGCTCCTGGTCTCTAAACAAAGCCTGGCTTACACCCAAACAACTGAGATTTTCTGCCAACATTCTCTGCAATTGTGGCAAAAAAGAGGGTTTTTTTATGTACCTAAATCTCAAGAGTTACAGAATCCCAGAATGGGTTGGGTTGGAAGGGACCTTAAGCCTCACATCATTCCAGCCCCTGCCATGGGCAGGGACACCTCCCACTGTCCCAGGCTGCTCCCTGCCCCAATGTCCAGCCTGGCCTTGGACACTGCCAGGGATCCAGGGGCAGCCACAGCTGCTCTGGGCACCCTGGGCCAGGGCCTGCCCACCCTGCCAGGGAAGGATTTCTCCCCAATATCCCACCCATCCCTGCCCTCTGGCACTGGGAAGCCATTCCCTGTGTCCTGTCCCTCCATCCCTTGTCTGAAGTCCCTCTCTGCCTTCCCCTCTCCCCTTTTGGCTGTTGCAGGAACACCCAGCAGTCCCTCAGTGGGCAGAGCAAAAGGGTGGGAGAGCGCTTCAACCTGCCCAGAGTCAATGAGGTGACAGACAAGACAATAATCAATTAAAAACAGAAAACACAGCAAGGCTGGATGGTTTTCTCCCATTATCAATGGGAACATCACTTCAGCACAGGGTTAACCCCATCACAGGACAAGGGGAGGAAATATCTTGAGTTTATCCATCACCCCCCCTTCCTGACTATTGATTTGCCTTGGCTACAGATCCACAATATTCCCCCAAATGCCCATGACATCTGCTCATCCCCCTTGTGTGTGACAGGATTACTTGAATGAGCTTGAACAAAACCAGCTTTCAAAAGCAGCTTGAAAACTGTAACCCCATGAACACTGATCGAATGTAAACTGACAGCTCAGTTTAATATACCAAAGACCAAAAAAGATGAGTGTGATATCTTTATACAGCAAAATAACACATCTATTCCCCCTGAGAGGTGTCACACCCCCAGCTCACCAGCCACACAGCCCTGGTTCCTTTGTGCGTTTGTTCTTTAGAGCCAAAGAATTTCTGATTTTAAAGGCATGATGCCAATATAAGCAGAGATCTTAAAACCCCTTGCTAACACTGAGATGAAGCTCAGCATGACCAGGAGAATTCCCATTTTTAATTACAACTATTTCAGCTCATTGGTGTCAACAAGGAAACTGCTGAGCTCCCACACCCCAGCTCCACCACCAGGGTCGCTTTACCCTCTTCTCATGCTTGGCACTATTTCCCTTGTGTTTCCAATGCTGCAGAGAAAAAGATGGATATTAGAGAATCACAGAGGCACTGGGGTTGGAAAAGCTCTCTAAGATCATGGACTCCAGCACTGCCAAGGCCACCACTAACCCATGGCCCCACACGCCAGATCTCCACATCTTCTAACTCCCTCCAGGGGTGGTGACTCCACCACTGCTCTGGGAAGCTGTGCCAGGGCTTATCCAACCCTCTGCTCCAGCTGCCCAGGAAGGATTCTTCGGGTCTGGGTTGTAGCAACAAGTGTAGGAATGAGATTTCATTGTCTGTGGTCAACAAAGTGTCCCATTAGATGTGTTAATTACACGTGCTCAGTAACACCCGGCTCTTTGCAGATTGTCTGCATTTCTTGGCACCTGAAAGCAAAATCCAAGCAAAGCTACAAAGTCGGCATGAAGGCCCTTGAGAGCCACCCCTTCACTGCTGAGGCAGATGTTGTCCTCAGGGAAGCTCCACCTCAAGTGTTTTGTCCCAGAGCTGTGGATCATCTGTACCCTGCCCACACAGATCACTAAAAGGACACTGTGAAAGTGCCTTTGCACTTCACCACAAGCAGTGCTCACCTTCAGGACACCCTCACCAAATGACCTGTCCACAAAGGAACCAGAGCAGCAGCTCAGGGTGGTTTTGTTAGGAAGGAGAAGCTGTGGAGAGGCTGAGCACATCCTAAACTCCAGCAGGAATGGACTCAGGGCTTGTGGCAGACACAGCACCTCCAGCTCAGCCCAGCCCAGTGCCTCACTCATAACCTGAATATCCACAATAAATGGCGAGCAATGGAGACCAGATTACAGTCAGATGTGCCACACACTGTCCCTGGGATGTGGTTAATGAGCTGGCAGGACACAGGACTGGCACAACAGTGTCCCACATGCAGAGAGGACACCAAAACTGGGGCATAATGTCTGAGGCTGAGGATGGCCCCAAACGTGGGGATTTTCTACCCAAACTGGGATCATTAGCCTGTGTATGATTCATAAAGGCATTTGAAAAATGTCCTGTGCTCCTCACTTTCATTTTGATTCATGTTGTGCCTTGCTGCTGAGGCGAATTATCATCCAGCACTAGTGCATTCAAAGCCTCCAGCCTCACACGCAGGACTGTGTGCTGTCGCCTCCATATGACACGGAACTGTAATTCTAAAAGGATTAAAAGTTTACCAGCACAGCCATGTAGAGTAGAAAATGAATTGTTCACTCTTCTCATCTCTGTTTGGAAATTAGATTATGGGCTCCAAGTGAGCTGAAATACAGAATGAGGCAAATCTTTGTGATTAGCTCACAGGTGGCCAGTGAGCCTTTCTGTGCCTCAAAGCCTGGCAGATTCCCATTAGCTGCAATAATAAAGAATGTGTACTTATCCCTCAGCCCAAACCCTGTCCTGTGCCAGCACGGCTACCTGCTGTGCTAATCCTCACAGCCAATATCATCATCCTCAATTGTGAGCTCTGAAGTTTGCTCAGCTGTCAGTCGGGATATTCGGAGTGTGTGGCTCATCCCTGCCCGGCCCCAGGGCCCCTCAGCCCAGGGAAGGAACTGGGGTGCTCACCCTGGCCAGCCCCACGCTGGCAGCAGCTGTTTCCCAGCACTGAGAGCAAAGGGTTCTCATACAGATAAACAATTTGCACCACTGACCACCAGCGTTCCAATAAACAAACACAGCTCTGCACTCACACTCTCCCTGCAGAAGGCAGCCCTGTGGGTGTCTGTACAGCCAAACCCACCATGCTTTAGCAGAAATCAGGAGTCAGGGCTCACAAGTGGTGCAGAACATCAGTGGTCCATCCCATCTGGGATTCAGTCCTCACTGCCCCCAGCTGCAGATGCAGTGGGACAACGGGAGCCTCCCACTCAGCCACCACCCCCACACAAGGAAACCTCTCCGAGCCCTCCCAGCCTCACACTGACTCACAGGAGGAACCTTGAGGGCTCCTTTCTCTGGCAAACTGATATCCCACCTGGCAGAACTGTGATAACTTCTTTATTATTTCTGTAAACATCTAATAATCCTCTGAGCCCTTCTAAGCTCTTTACCTTAACATTACCTTCCACCAGGGAGCTCTACAACTCAACTTTAAATTTTCTTTTCTTCCTTTTATAGAATCACTGAACCATTAAACTTGGAAAAGACCTCCAGAGATCATCAAGTCCAACCTTTAACCCCACAAGCACATTAAACCACACCACAAAGTGCTACATCCTCTTGTTGTTGGAACCCACTGCTGCCCTGGACAGCCTGTGCCACTGTTTCACCACTCTTTCAGTGAAAAATTTTTTTCCTAATATCCAACCTGAACCTTCCCTGAAATGTTAGGCAGGGAGATGAGAACCCATCTCCTTATTCCCACACTAAAAATTCACCAGAATATTTCAAGTTAACTTCATAAAACTTATTTTACATCAAAAATTTAAAAACCCTGTTGAACAGTGGTGCTGTTCAGTGCTGGAGGCCCCCAGCCTTGGCCCTGCCCTTCCCTGACGTGGCGCTGTTTTATAAACTGGTCTGGGGAAACAGCTGGAATTCAAAGCAACCTCTTCCCTCTCCATTTCCCCTTTTCTAAAAGCACCCTTTGCAGGTGCAGAGCAAAGGCAGAGCTTGCTTCCAACAGTCTTACTGCTGGAAGAAATGCTTGGAAAGCCACCCCTGTCCCTCACCCTGCACAGCAGCACCCTGCAGGTCCTAAACCACCACCCAGGCTCAGTGTCAGAGCCTCCCTCGAGTTATGCACATATTTAACTGGATGTGAAGGGAGTCAGCTCCTGATTAGGCAGCAGCTGATTATTTGATTTGGGGATGAATGTGCCACAGAAAGCTGGGCTCACAGGCCCCAGCTGGTGCAGCAGCGCTGCCGGGGCTGCGGCACTCGGGGCTGGAGCTGCTCGGATCTTCCTGTCAGACCATCCAGGTGCCACCAAACTCCCCTGCTGCGGGCTGGTGCCACAGCCCCGGGCTGCCAGACGGGGTCACTGCGTGTCCTGCAGCTCCCCAGGCCAGCACTGCACATGGTGCCAGCTGTACCCCAGAATCCCCCCATGGGCCAGGCTGTGGGAGCCCAGAGGGTCACTGGTGCCACCTCCTTGCTCAGGCAGGGCCATCCCAGAGCACAGGGCACAGGATTGTGTCCAGAGGGCTCTGCAATATCCCCGCTGAGGGAGGCTCCAGCCCCTCCCTGGGCAGCCTGTTCAGGGCTGGGCACTGCCCAGGGCAGCAGTTGTGCTTCCTGGCAGGGGAATTGCTGGGCTCAGGCCCTGCCCGTGGCTCTGGTGCCACTGCTGGGCCCCCGGAGCAGAGCCTGGGCCCTGCCCTGAGCCCTCCCTGCAGCCAGGGACACCCAGGGCTGAGGGCCCCTCTCAGCTGGGGCTCCTCTCGAGGCTGAGCAGCCCCAGCTCCCTCAGCCTGTCCTGGGCACGGGGATGCTCAGGTTCCCACAGCTCTGCCCAGTGCCAGCAGAGCCTGTGCTCCAAAGCTTTCCAGCAAGGAATAAGCTGCCTGAATGCTGCAAAACTGCACACAAGGCATTCCCACTTTGTCTGGATAACTGGTGTGAAGAGAGAAGAAGAAAATTCCACAGCCATTCCACAGCCCCTCCTCTGGCTCAGTGCTCTGCAAAGCCAGCCTGGAATGCAATATCCCAACCCCTCCCACCTAGCACAGGTGACCTGTGAAGAAAGGATGTTTTATTGCTCAACTTTCATTTTTACCTCAACAGCTGAGCAACTCACATTTTATTTTAGTTTTCCCCTCTCTGTTGATCCTCTCCAAAGCCTTTTATCAGGGCACACATCCCTCCAAGGGAGCACTGGAGCATGTGCTGAGCTCCCAGGGCTCATCTGGGTCACAGTGTGGGTGGGGGGGGTTGCAGAGCTGGGGCAAAGGGGGTTGGTTTCTGTCCTACCACAGTCCCACTGACAGCCTGACTCCCCTCTCAGTGCTCAGCTCAAGGCTGCAGCATTTTGGGTCACAGAATCATGGAATCGTGGAATGGTTTGGGTTGGAGGGACCTTAAAGCCCACCCAGTGCCACCCCTGCCATGGGCAGGGACACCTCCCACCATCCCAAGCTGCTCCCAGCCCCAGTGTCCAGCCTGGCCTGGGGCACTGCCAGGGATCCAGGGGCAGCCACAGCTGCTCTGGGCACCCTGTGCCAGGGCCTGCCCCCCCTCCCAGGGAACAATTCCTTCCCAATATCCCACCTAAACCTACTCTCCTGTAGCTTAAAAGTAGGGAAAAAAGGCCATTTCCATAACTGTTCTGGTTTCCAAGGAGCAGAGGCAGAAGCAGATGGGTCTGATCCTAAACTCCATGGGGCTGCAGGTGGCAGTGTCCAACAGAAAGTTCAATTCCTTATAAATTATGACTAGCCCCCACCTGTGGCATGAAATACCCATCTTGGAGTGAGGGGAACCTTGACAAATAACATTCACTTAAGTTTAAGAAAAATACTTTAAAATGGAGAAAAAAAACACCAGACACTTTCAGTTTTATAGTATTTTCAATTCTTTTCACAAAGGGAGGTAAAACTAAACCCAAGCGTTTCCCGGGTGCTTGAAGACCAAATCAAGCACATATGATGTTTCAACAGCAGCCCAGTGAAATAATCAATAACCTCCAATTCCAGTTATTGACTTTTGCACACCCTTGCAGGCATGAGACTCCAGATGAAGGCACTGGAACCACCAGATTGTTCAATCTGCTCTCACTCAGATATTTCACACTGATGTTTTTTATGATGGTGTGTGGAAGCTTGTTTGAGAGAAGCTCTTGGAAGTCAAAGTGGACTTTAGCTCCCCAAATTCCCTCTTTTCCTTCATTTTGGGATCCAGGGCTGAATTGTGCATAATGGAAAAATGAAATATTTCCCTCTCTCTATTTGGTCCTCTCTTACAGCCTGAAGGAACTTCAGGAAGGAAGACACCTTCTGTTTAATCATACCAGAATTACAGAAGATCACACTTCTATAAACTGCATTAGCATGGAAAAAAGTGCCTTTGTGTGCCCCACACACCTCCCTGCAGGGTGGGATTGGCTTCTCTTACACCCCATCTTGTCTTTTTATGAGACTGTTCTGATAATATAATTCTGCACTCTCTAACAGCCACAGTAACAACTTGCTTGGGCCACTGCGAACCAGCAAGAGCTCATTAAGTCCTAGAGAATGTTTGCAGCTATTTTAGCACGGGTGTGATTTGTTATGACATGGGAAAGCACCATTATTTCGCCAGGTTTAATAGGTAATAGATATGCCCAAGCACATCCTTCTTGCAAGGCTACGAGGAGCTTTTAGCAATAACCCTCGAGGATGTATTGGGCAAACTCATCTTGCAACATCTTCAAATATACAGAGAAAATGATGTGAACTATGGAAAATCACCGTGATTCAGGGACAGTGCACTAGACTAGAAGATTAAAGTTCTGCTCCAGCTCCCTCAAGATGCAGTTAGGTCAATGCTTGGCCCTGTTTCCTTTTCCAAGGGTTTAGATGATGAGCTTCCCAGGGCAGGGGCTGATGTAAAACAAGAATCAGCTCTTGCTTAAGGCCTCTCTGTATTCGTTTCATGAGAATAATAATAAGGATTAAAAAAAAAAAAAGGTCAAATTCAAGCTTGGCAGAATGCCAGCACTCCTCACTGTGGTTCAAAGAAAGCATTTGAGTAAGTAAATATAAGATATAATAATTTATTTCCTTGCACTGCTCCCTGTTGAGTTTGAGATGTTTGAGAAGTACCTCGCTGGGTTTTTTCCCTTTCCCATGAAGCTGACAGCCATGAGCAATCAATACTCATGTCCTGAGCTCATGTACCTGGTTTTCCATGGGGCCCTGACAACCACTGATACACAAAATCATATATAATCCTCACACAGTATGCAGGAGGCTGAAACTGTACTGATCTCCAGTGCAACAAAGCAAATACACAGGAAATCAATATAAATGCACAGAAAGCACACAGAAAATCACATGTGCCTATTAAGACTTAAAAAGAAACTGTTGTGAACTCCAATCACAGATGAACCCAGCAATGAACACACTGATCCCACACATGTGTGCATATCCCTGCACACCTGGGCACAGGGACACACACACACACAGAGCTGTGGCCCCTGCCCTGGTGGGAGGATTTATTTTAATTATCATCAAGGCAAGGCTGTCAAATGGGTCCTGATGGAAGGAGGGAGAGCAGCACATACAAATGGTTCTGGCTGCAGGTCGGGACCCACACTTGCTCCTCATCCTCCATGTCAGGAGGGATCCAACCCCTCCTGCTCCCGGGAGATGCCAAGCCTGACATTTGTGTTGGAAGCTCTCCAGCACTCACTTCGAGCTTCCTAAAGTTTGTTTCTGACTAAAGGGGAAAAAAAAAACCTGTTTAACATTTCCCAGCTACCACCAGTTTTACTGGAAACTGTTGAAAACGTTTAACAGCTCATCCTGGGGAGGGGTGAGGTGGTGCCACCATGAATACATGAAGTGTTTTCTCTAAGTTACTCTTCTTCAAGCAAGGCTGAGAAATGAATTCTGGATACAAAGAGAGTTTAGAGATAAACAGAAGGTTTTAGGAGACACAAAACTCTGTGGCCTGGGAAGTAAGTACAGGAGGAGATCACAGAATCCCAGAATGTTTTGGGTTTGGAAAGGACCCTAAAGCCCACCCAGTGCCACCCCTGCCATGGCAGGGACACCTCCCACTGTCCCAGGCTGCTCCCAGCCCCAATGTCCAGCCTGGCCTTGGGCACTGCCAGGAATCCAGGGGCAGCCACAGCTGCTCTGGGCACCCTGTGCCAGGGCCTGCCCACCCTCCCAGGGAACAATTCCTTCCCAGTATCCCACCCAGCCCTGCCCTCTGGCAACTGGGAAGCCATTCCCTGGCTCCTGTCCCTCCAGCCCTTGTCAATAGTCTCTCTCTATCTCTCATGTGGGCTCCCTGTGAGGAGGACTCTGCTGGCACTGCTCAGTGCTGGGGACTCACAAGTGACTCCAACAAAGCCCAGTGTGTGCCCCTCCCTCTCCCACACAACTCCATCCATTCCCTCCCTTCTTCCTTAAAGACAGAACAGATCTGTGACCATTTCACAACTTGTTCCTGGACTCAAAATCCCTCTCCTTCCTCCTCCCAGCCCCACAGACCATCAGGCTGGAGCTCCTTCTCCACAGAGGTTCTTCCTGGGTGCCATACTGGCACAAACCTGCCCAGCATGGAGAACTCACTGGTTTAATCCTCCCTCTTTCACAAAAATCAGATTAGCTTGAAGTTAAATACACTTGTTCCTTGAATTTCCTCCTTGTCAGGATGCCATGGGAAGCTCTTAATCTTACAAAAGAGCCTGAGGATGTTCTGATGCCTCGCCATGAAGACAGAGGGCAGCCCACAGTGCCAAGATGGAGCTGAGGTATTAAACTAATCCCGGCACTGGGGATGTGCCTGCAGCAGGGCCAGCGGCTGCTCATCCCCGTGGCTGCAGCTGGAATTTGGTGAGCAGCATCCCCCGCTCTAGAGAGGCTTGTGACACACTTGTGCAAGTTATCAGCTGGTGATTTAGCCCCAGGAGCCCCAGGGTAATGAACCCAGCCCACGCTGGCCATGCTGGGGCCCTTTGTGGCCGCCCGTGGCCACCGGAGCCAGCTCCGCAGAGGGGAGGCTGCCTGGGGAGAGATGGAACATCCCAAACCACCACCACCTCCACCCCGGATGGAAGTGGCAGCCAAACGTGCAGCTGCTGCCCAGGGTGATGCTGCAGAGGTACGTTCCCCTCTCAGATGTGGCTCTGGCCTGGCAGTGCCCCAAGCGCACTGGGAGCCGCCTGCAGCTGGGCGTCCTCCTCCTCTCCAGGCTGCCGGGGTTAAAGCTGCTCCTGCTCAACAGGAAGGAAAGACCCCCCCTAAGCTTGAAGAGAACAGCAAAGCCTTTGCTCCCAGCCAGAGCCCAGAGCACATTTATGAAGTGACTGATCTTCTTTTCACCCTTCTCATGCACGAGAAGGAGAGAGCTCAGGCACTGTGCTGGCCCCAGCAGAACCCACAGTGGCACACCCAGCTTGGTTCAGCTCTCCTCTGCTCCACACAGCCACAAACACTGCAAGGGACTGGACTCCTGTCCAGCTCCCCATGGACAGCACAGCCTTGCAGAGATCCATCCATGGATCATGGGGACCAGCAGGATCTGCTGGAGGAGGGCGGGTCCCACCGCTCCCTGCACTGCAAACCCTCTCTGTATCACCTAAAGACTGCTCAAAGCAAAGTTTGCAAAACCAGGTTAAATATCACTGCATGGTATCAAGCACTGGCTTCTCTAATTTTGTATTTTTAAGATCAGATAAAAAAGCAAAGAAAGACTTTTCCCGGAATGTCTCTTTAAACATTTTCCAACAGCTTACACACAAAGCATTTAGACACTTTAATTTCCACTCCAATATGAATACTCTAACCCCAAATGAAACTTATTAAAAATTAAATTCTTATATTAAGTTTAAGATGCGTCTCTTTTCTCCCCAGGTCCCATTAAACATTCTCCCTACACACAGTTTAGAAGACAGAAGAGATCCTAGAGAATATTTACAAAGAGAACAAAACCCCTTGAGGGTTTTTATGTTACTACAACATTAATCTATTTTAATCACACAACAGATTAAAACCAAACAACATTAAATGGTTCTGCAAAGTACCGAGCAAAAGTCTATCTTGGTTGCACAAAAAAAACCTCAGGAAAAAAAATAAAGTGCTTAGAAATAGGGCTATTATGGTGTTCCACAGAGACAGCACAGCAAAATCAAGACTGGGCCACAGAGCTGTTGGTAGGGAGAAGATCATGGAATCCCAGGGTGGGCTGGGTTGGGAGGAACCTCAAAGCCCACCCAGTGCCATCCCTGCCATGGGCAGGGACACCTCCCACTGACCCAGGCTGCTCCCAGCCCCAGTGTCCAGCCTGGCCTTGGGCACTGCCAGGGATCCAGGGGCAGCCACAGCTGCTCTGGGCACCCACTCCATCATTGCTTCAGCAGTTATTTCTGGCATTAATCTTGCTAACTCTGATGTCCTCACTGTTTCCTCCAGTCCCTCCAGCCTGTTCTCCCACCATGTCCTTTCCAATGTGTGAGCCTCCCCCTGGCCACCTACAAACCCTGCTTTGGGGGGATGGAGCCCAAGGAGCACAGCCTGTTCCTCAGAGCTCGCCCTGAGCAGCTGCTCTGAACAACAGCTCTGGTTTCTATCCCAGGCTCTAAGATTTCATTCAGCCTTTAATTATTTACTTCTATTTGAGCAGTTTCAGTGCACTGAACTAAAATATCTATTGAGCTGTCCAGAGGTCGTTCCCCTGAGTCATCCCAGTGCATTTAGAGGCTGGGGCTGTTCATGGATAGTTCACTCTTCCAGCAGCTCCATCCTGCTGGTGCCAGCAGAGAACCTCCTCTGCTGCTGCTGGGGCTGTCAGTGGCTGGAGATCTCACTCTGATGCTCAGGGCTGTTTTTCCTCATCTTGAATAACCCAAATAATTGTGCTTTTGTAATTGAGTTTGTCACCTCCCTGCCCACAGCCTCTTGATGAAGAGCAGCAGCATTCCCTGGGATCGTGCTGCAGCCCAGATCAGATCCATACAGCCAAATCTTCCCAACACTTACAAGCCAATGTGCTCTACCACAATTTTATAACCACCTTTGCCCAGAAGACATTGGAGGGGAGCAGCTACGCTGGAGCTTGAAATTATCTAAAGAAACCACAAAGAAAAAAGGAATTGCAGGTGAGGAGCTGCTAAGATTCCCTGAAACAAGTGGAAGCATTTCACAGGGATGCTCCGATAACACAGGGTGCTCCAGGCCCTCTTAGCTCAAAACTACCAACTCAGCTGCCAAAGCAACAGAAACCTTCAAGGGAATGATTTGTGTCGTTACTCCAGATTTACCAGGAGATCCAGCTCACACTGAACATCAGTGGGAGCAGCTGCAACTGTTTCTGGCAGCATCACTGCAGGTGTGGAGGGGGGAATTGCAAGGGGTTCTGCACAACAGTCGTATTAAAATCTTCCACTATGTTTATTCAGTGGATTTACTACCAACGTTACTACCAACGTGGTGCAATCCCTGAGAGGATTTGATTACTTCATCCCAACATTCTTTCTTCCCAAGCCAGCTACTGCAATGGATAATCCAGATTCCCCAGTGGAGGACAATGAGGAGGAAGGAGCAATCCCTATCCCCTCGCTGCACTTTGGGGTGTCTCTCTGCAGGCTGGGAGCAGTGAGGGGGGGCTGCTGAGTCCTGGGAGGGAGCCCTGCAGTCCTGCTGCCCTGCCTGGGGTCCGGTAGAGATCCACCTGCCTGGCTCTGCAGGACCAAGCACTGACACAGCCCAAGGAAACACTCCTAAAGCCTGTCAGAGCATGTACAGCACACAGAGTTGCCTGGAAATGTTTTCACACCAGAGACATGGAGTGTCTGCCAGCTGTTACCCCCTGGGTGACACTGCTGAGGGATCCCAGGGGATGACCAGGCTTTGGGAGAAGGAAAAAAGCAGTTGTGGCCACAGCAGCAACACAGGCCAGCCCCGGACATGGGACACGGACAGGACACAGAGGATGGCACAAGGCAAATATGCACAAGGTATAGATCCCTGCCTAGATGAGATCACAGAATCACAGATGATTTGGGTTGGAAGGGACCTCAGAGACCATCCCATCTTCCCCTGCCATGGGCAGAGACACCTCCCACTGTCCCAGGCTGCTCCCAGCCCCAGTGTCCAACCTGGCCTTGGGCACTGCCAGGTATGGGGCAGACACACCTTTGCTGGGTACCCACCCTATGCCAAGGCCTCCCCACCCTCACAGGGAAGAGTTTAGTCCTAATATCCAACCCAAACCCCCTCTCTGCCTTTTTGAAGCCATTCTCCCTCGTCCTATCACTCCAGACCCTTGTAAATAATCTCTCTCCATCTTTGCTGTAGGCTCCCTTCAGGCACTGGAAGGGCACAGTTAGGAGATCCTTCACTGCTCTTACAGCTTGAGAAAACTCTGTAGTGATTCCAGACTCAAGTACAAAACCCACCAGGACTGAATGTCCCCTCTTAGGAACCTGCTTTAAAAAACAGGGGATGTATATTCAGGGCTTTCTTTATTTGCATTACAGTTTTTAGCCTCATGAAAGGGAATGCCTTTCACATAATGGTATTACTCCAGGATCTAAGATAACAGTAACAAAAAGATGATGAGACTTCTGATAAAATCATGAAAGGCAGTAATGCTGCATCTTATTACCACTCCATGGTAATTCAGCTTCTCTTAGTAGTGGTAAGGGCTTCTCTAACAGCAGACAAGAGCTGTTGTTGAGCTCTGCTAATGATGCAGGAGATGGAACCGTGAGGCAGCCGAAGCACCAGCTCCTTCCAGGCCCACACACTTGGCAGGCAACATTATCTCTGCATTTTACAGGTTTTCACAGTAAAAAGTCACTCTTCAAAATCATGTGCAATAATATTGTGAACGAACTTTAAGCTGCTTAAGTAACCATCAGCTCACAAAAGGAAGAAATGAAGTGCCTGTGCCATGGTGAAGAGATGTGTAAATGTGTGTCAGTGCCACTCAATCCCTGCAGGGCTTTTCCATTCACCTGTTTGAAACTGCAGGGGGAGTGAGGCCAGCACGGTACCCACACCTGGACTGGAACCAGCTGCTAGCAGACACCAGCTTTAAAAAATACCAGCAAATACTGCAGGATAATAAATGCTCAGCTCATGTTTAACCAAGCCCCTGGCACGCCAGGTCTGAGCCACAGAGTCACAGAATCACTAAGGTTGGAAAAGGCCTCTAAGATCATCAATAATTAAAAAATGAAAAATTACTTTCAAAACATCCCCTCTCTCACACCACAGTGTGAGGACAGGGTCCAATTCCCATCCTGATCCTTCACCATTCCAAGTGTTCCAGTATCCACTCAGTGTACAGCTCCAAAGGATCCCCCAACCCCACGTGTGAGCGAGTGTGGGTTAAATACTGACTCGAAAGGACGAGCACCACTGCTTGCAGCAGCAACACAAGGGTGACACTCTCACAGTCACAGGCTTGGGGGAAAGTGTGAAGAAAGTTTAGTCTTCCTATTCCCAAAATAATCCTGTGTATCCCTTCCAGAGCTCCAGTTTTGGATATCAGGAATGACAATAGAGCAGCTCGCTGAACAAGAGCTGTTCAGAGAGGAGTATTTCACCCAAATAAGTGCAATGATTATTGCTTGTAATATCTGATACACAAGAAACACAGCAAAGAAAGACAGACTAAGAAAAATATACTTTCTCCACCTGTGCTTTTTTTCTTGAAATTTAATTTTCAAGGGATTCTTGATGCCAGCCTTTTCCCACACCAGTCTGCAGTCAGCCAAACTGAGCTGGGGCTGGGGCTGGGCTACCACGTCCAGAGGCTGGGCTCCTCTTTGCTAAACAACTGCTGTCCCACACTAAAAAAATAGAATTACTCTTACTAAATGGATACTGCTTTTGAAAAAAAAAAAAACCAGAAGAATGCACTGTCTTCTAGACTTTAAATTACAATACAGCCAACTAAATTAAAACAAAGTACACACTGCCAAATGTTCTTGCTAATAAGACTAAAATCACTCTAGAAATTGAACATCAGTTAATCTTCCAGCTAAGAATATCATGTAGAAAAGATGAGAGGATCTTGCCAGTAATCTCAAAATGAAGACTGATAAGGCAAAAAGTAACTCACAGCAGCTTGTGCTCACTTAATGCTCTCGTTGGTGGTTAATACCCCCAGCACCAAGGGGTGCTCACTCATCCAGGGCCACAATGCCTTTCCAAAATAATCCCCACGAAGAAACAGTCCAGAAGGGTTATATTTAACACAGTATCACTCTCAGGCTAAAAAAAGTAATTTCAGCTACTTCATCCCTTCCTGAAAAGCTGCCCTCGTGTTTGGGCATCAGCCCCTGCTTGTGTAGTGCTGCTGCTGTGACAGGGCAGAGGAGCTTTGAGCACTGCCCTCTCTCCTCTGGCCGGACACTGCCCAGGCTGTAAATGCTGCCCTGGGGCCAGGCTGGGGCCATTCTGGGCTGAGGTGGCAGCTGGGGACAGCCAGGGCTCCTGGGGGACACTGTGCAGCCATCGGAGAGCTCTGCCTTGGGAATGGGCTGCAGTGGAGAAAGGGCCATGGGCTGGTTTGGGATCCCCACAGCTGCTGCTGCTGCAGATTCCAGGAGAATCCCTTCTCCAGCTGCTTGGGCAGCTCAGCCCAAGAGACCGAGCACAGGACACAGCACTGCAGCAGCAGAGGGAAATGACAAAGATCAGGAATGTGCTCTGAGCCTCTGCAATGCCTTCCTGGAGGAGGATTTAGCTCCTCTGGGTCTGCTCCCGCCACCAAGGCCACGGGCAGCTGCTGGGCAACCCCAGGGATGAATCCCAGGCAGAACACAAACCACAGCCACCCCTGGCTCAGTAGGAGATTTCCACAGCAGGGCTCCTATCCCACAGCAGCCACTGATCACTGACCTAGGCTGCTGTCAAGCTCATTAAATTAAAACATCTCCACAAACCCCACCAACAAACCAGAACTGAAATGAGTTCCAGCAGCTCTTCTCTTGGGAGTGGAGGGGAGTTATCAGTCAAGCCCAAACATGAACAGAACCTAAACAGGAGCTAAAAAGCAGAGGAATTCCAACCCTGCCTCTCACCTGCTTCTTGGAAATCAGTTTCTTAGCCAACTAAAAGGCAGATAAATAATAAAAAAGGATCTGCATTAAGTGGATCATTTGTTTTCAGGGACGTAAGTGGCAAATGCTGAATTTCTTTTTCATCTTGCCTTGAGTTGCAGCAAACTGTCACTTACATGGGCAGCAAGGGAAAAACACACTTATTATTAGAAAACAATCACTGCCAGATCTGATAACAATCTGACATTAACAACTGTGGGGATTCTGCTGCCAAGGATGTCTTGTGTTATTTAGAAAACAAAAAAGAAAAAATTCCTGAGGGGGGAAGCACACAAACAAATAATTGTTTTACATCCTATTAATAAACCTCTACAGCTCACGCCTCCCTCAGAAAACACTTACAGTCCTGTTGTCACCTTGCAGAGCAAGTTACCAAATCACATTTACCATTACTGAGGTTAAAAAAACCAATCCCAGCTGTCCTAGAACCTGCCACAAGCACTGGGGGTGCTGCTTTTATCCAACCACTCTACAGTGGGACACGACCTCCTTTTTATAGCGGCTCCTGCTCCCCACAGCCAAGGCTGGAAGGATTTCTCCCCTCCTTTATTCTCCCAGTCTTAATCCCTTCATGCAGCACGAGCTGCCAAGGCAGCACCATTCACACATGACAGAGGTCAAGATCAGCTTTCAGGTGACTCGAGTTGGGGACAAAACTCTCCACTTGGCTTCTGACTTCCAGCTTCAACCAGTGGGGGATCTGTCAACCCACTGACCCCATCCGAACCCAGCTAAAGTCTTCTGACAAAATATTTGAGCTGTGCACACCTAAATGTGCACCCCAATGTGCACAGGCAGTCACAGCATTAAGTGAGTGGTAAAATACCAGAGGGCTTTTGAGTTTCACCAAGGGCTGGAGGATAGTTTGGCTTTTCTCCAAGAGGTTAGGAAGTCACTAAAAAAACCAAAATCAGACCTAATCACATCATTGAAAGAGCCAGAAAACCACATGGATATCCAGATGCATCTAAATAGGTGAAGGAACAATCTGGATGGTTCAAATAAAGGAAAACAATTTTTCATTTTAGTTTTTCTAGGTCTTAAAGGACTCGACCACAGCAGGCACTGCAGGTGCTGAAGGTCCTGTGTTCACTGAAGTCACTAAATGCAATGAAGTTCCTGTGTCCACTGCTCATGTTGAATTCACAGCAGAATCCTTCTAGAGGGGAATTACATTTCCAGTTGTTGGGGTTTTTTTACACAGCTGATGCTACAGTGTGTACTGGAGTTTCTAACTGAGTTTGTTCTTAGATTTTACAGCAAAAGGCTTCTTTAGACAAGTTCAGGTTCCCTGTGCGCAGACAAAGTGGGGATTTGAGTGGGGTGTGTGGAAACAAATCTCACTAAACACTCTCCCATCTGAAAATGAAGTTTTGTTTCTTCCCTGGTATTTTCTGGAGCTCAGAATAAACCTTTACACCCAGAACCACTCAGCATTACTGTCCTCACCCCCTTGCAAGGACCTCCTGCAAGTTAAACCCACAGCTGTGCCCCCAGGCTCGCAGAAGCCACTCCAACACTGAAATGGGGTAAAAGCTGCAGCCCATCTGAAGCACATCATGGAAATCTGTCTTTGCCCAAGAACCCTCTGCATTCTCATTCCTAAACACAGGCAGCCATCCAGCACCTGTGTGCCAGGACACAAGCAGGTCCTGAACTGCTCCACATTTACACCAGGGGTTGGATTTAAACCAAGACACTGCCCAGGACTGGCTGGGACAACAAAAGGCATCACTGCACTCGCCAAGAACCACGGAGCCTCCAACAGTGACCATGTCTGGGCAGGGCTGAACCCAGGGGACACAGAACCACGGGATCCTAGAATGGTTTGGGCTGAAAGGGCCCCTAAAGATCATCTCATTCCATCCCTCTGCCACATACTGAACTCCATCTGGTCCTCCACCAAATACCAAATTTCTTGAGGATGCCCAAATCTCGCTGATGGTCCCTGCCTGCTCCATGCCTTATAAAAGGCCTTTGCAAGATGAATCCCAAAACCAGGAGACTCCCTGGTTGGGTTTCCCTGTTCCCCCGTGCTCTTCACTGTCCTTGTTTTGTTCTGGTCGCTGGGTTTGGGAACACAGAGCTCACCCAGTGGAGTGTGTAACCCTGACAGCCCTGGAGCTGCTCCTGCCCCAGCCCAGCCCTGAGCAGGCTCTGGGAGCTCCTCTCCTCTCACTCTCCAGTTAATGCCTCTGGAGGGTGACCTGGGCACCAGCTCTTCCCCAATGTGAGTGCAAATCACTTGCCAAGCTTAGTTCCATTCTGACTGTGCCTACCAGGGAAGGGTCACTTCCAGACTCCATCATCCCCCTCCTTGTCTCCAAAGATTATAATTTGTCCATAGCAATTCACATCAGGATACAATTTGGCAGGTAAGTTAGCAGTCTGGAGGCAATTATTTTCCTTTCTTTGGAGAAATGGGTTCTATTCATTCAGTTATTTCTCAGTTATTTATTTTAGATGGAGCACAGGGGGAGAAAAAGTGAAAAGAAAACAAGATGGGTTTAGATTTTATGATAGGATTGACACTCGATGTTTTGACATCTTAGCAGGGTTGATTATACTGATATATGCAATCCATGCACCCAAGAGGAAAGGGCTGTAACAGGAACATCTCAGCTCTTGCAGACAGGCATTTGTGTGCCAACGAAAACAACCAGATCTGCTATGGCAGATCCTTAGCACTCACCCCCATAGAACAGCTACAGTTATTATTAGCCCGTGTAAATCACCTCATTTGTAACAGCTGAAATTTCTGCCTTTGAATCCAGTGAGTGTTGTGCTGCTCTCAGCTTACCAGGAAACACCTTTCTTATCCCAGTGACTTGCCTCAGAAACACAGCCAAAAATGACATTTAAATGACAGCCAGGTTTTTACAGCAGCACAGGTGGCAGGGACTTTCCTGCCCAGACCTTCCCCTCACTCCTGGCCACGAGCTGACCCTGCTCTGACCTCTCTTGCCCAACACAGCCCTGATGTTCACACCATCACCCAGCCTCGCCTGTGCCTATGTGTTCTCTGGACACCACAAATTAAAGGTTCATGTCCACATCTAAGGAATAACCTGGACAAAACCAGAAAGGATTAGATATGGATGAGTGGCTTTCACCCAGCACAGCCTCCTTGTACAGCTTCAGTGGACTCTGGTGGAGTTCAAGGCAGTTTCCCAGCTGGATTTTTCCTGACCCTGCTATAATCACTTGTCTTTTCACTACCATCTTTCTACCTTATAAAACATGGTTTCCACCTGGTTCAAAGAATAAGCACCAGAAGTCTTCCCTTTTCCCATCTGCGCTCCCCAGATGGATTTGGAAAGCCCAGATCTATCAGCAGGTCCCAGGGTGGACTCAGCCCTGTGTCACCATTTCACAGCATCCCAGCATGGTTTGGGTTGGGAGGGACCATAAATCCCATCCAGTGCCACCCCTGCCATGGGCAGGGACCCCTCCCACTGCCCCAGGCTGCTCCCAGCCCCAATGTCCAGCTTGGCCTTGGACACTGCCAGGGATCCAGGGGAAGCCCCAGCTGCTCTGGGCACCCTGTGCCAGGGCCTGCCCACCCTCCCAGGGAACACTTTTTTCCCGATTTTCAATCTCACTCTACTCTCAGTTACCTTCCTATCAATCACTAAACCGACTCCCAAGCTCATTTCCATTTTAAAAAGCAAATTATTAGAAAAGAGTGGTTCCAGAACTCCTATTTATTGGAGCAAGTGATTACTTATTTCAGCAGTCAAAAAGAAGATGCAGTAAGTTTTTAGCCAATTAAAGAAGTTTCACGTGAACTCCCCATCAGCCCCAACCAATTCCACGTGAGCACAGCAATGTGCAGAGCTGCCACTGAAACAGTTCAATGAGCCTTAGCCTAGAATAAATTTGCCAGATCAGATCTTTACTTGAAAACTGAATTTTAGGAAACTGCAGCTTTTCTTGCAGATCTTTTCAGGCACTGTGCCCTGTAAAACAGCCAGTGAGATTTCTCTGACATTCCAGTGGAAGCCTAAGTTTTATCAGAGACTGTAAAGATTTAAAGTCGCAGCATAATCTCACCTCCAGGTTCTGGGGCCCACTTCCCTTATCAATTAACCTGTCAGCCAACAGTCGGCTCTAATTAATTAAATCCTTCTTTAATGAAAAGAATTTGCCTTGAGCACAGTCTGTCAGCTCCAGAACCACTCTCCAATCAGGAGCATGTCACAGCAAACCCCATGAAATACCCACAGAGAACTCAACACCAGCAGCAACCTCACACTCCCCTTGGCTGCTGCAGACACCTATAATGTTATTTTTCCATGTCTGTATCCTGCTGCCACAGGAGGCTCTTTCCTACACAAACCTGCCCTTGCATTTGGCCCTGATGCACCTTTGCTCCAGCTGCTTGCAGAAGTTTGTGTATCCACAGTCCCAGAGCACAGAGGCTCCCAGACAAAATCCTCACAGCAGAGGCCCCTGAGAACCCCTTTTTTGGGGAATGCTCAGTCTGAGATGGACATTTCTCAAACTGCACAGCAGGAGTCATCCAGAACCCTGGCTCCAAGAATAGGATTTTAGATTTATTTCTTTTAAATTCAGACAGTGACAGACTTTGTGGATTCCATAGACTTTGAGACTTCATGGACACTCAGCCTTTATGGACATTCAGCCTTCACAGACACACCAGAGGCCACATTTCCATCCCCTGGAAAAGCCACAGCTGGCAAAGAACTCCCCACACACCATCCCTGCCCTGTGCATTCCCCAGGTGGGAGGAGATGGCACAGGGAGCTTTTCCCTGGGAGCACTGCCTTAGAAAAACAGGGATAATCCCTGTGCTAATGATCCCCCTGTTCCCCGTGCCTTCAAAGGGCCCAGGATCACCTCTGTAATCTTCTGCAAGTGCTAGCAAACAAAATTACAAGTTTTAAAGCAACAGGTTCCAACAAATTCCCCTCGCCCTCAGCGCAGCAACAGACTTAAAAATAGATGTAATGAGCAGCTTTGGATCTGCATAAATCCCCTGTGGAGTTCATTAATGATTTCATTTTTGGCAAGACACCATGTCAAATGAGGCAGCATTATTAAAAACATACACAGATATATGTACCTGAGCCTGCCTTCCTGCAGATGCTCAGGGAGAAAAGGAGGCTGTGTAATTCTGGTTTACCTTTTAGAGAACATGATTGTTGTAATGGTGTGTAGCTGCAAAGCCTTTTGTTCTCACAGCTAATTGCAGCTCTCCAAGGGACGCCTCAATCTGCAATTATTTTTATATTTGAGAAAATGGGATTTGAAAGTTTACCATGGAATCATGGAGTGGTTTGGGTTGGAAGGGGCTTTAAAGCTCATCCAGTGCCACCCCTGCCATGGGCAGGGACACCTCCCACTGTCCCAGGCTGCTCCCAGCCCCAGTGTCCAGCCTGGCCTTGGGCACTGCCAGGGATCCAGGGGCAGCCACAGCTGCTCTGGGCACCCTGTGCCAGGGCCTGCCCACCCTCCCAGGGAACTATTGCTGCCCAAGATCCCATCCAGCCCTGCCCTCTGGCAGTGGGAAGCCATTCCCTGTGTCCTGTCCCTCCAGCCCTTGTCCCCAGTCCCTCTCGAGCTCTCCTGGAGCCCCTTTAGGCCCTGCAAGGCCACAATGAGGTCATTCCAGAGCCTTCTCTTCGCCAACAACCCCAGCTCTCTCAGCCTTTCCTCACAACAGAGCAACTCCAGCTCTTGGAGCATCTTCATGGCCTCCTTCAGACTCATTCCAGCCTTTCCAGTCCTGTAGTGGAACCCAAGCAGCTCCGCTCCTGCCGCTGTTTGTTCCCAATCTGTGCAATACAAGGTGAGTTATTGCTCCGTGAGGCTCCCATTTCACACCACGGCTGCTGCTGCATGAAATCCCAGGAACGTGCCTGTTGACAAGGCAAGGCTCAGCACGTCCATCACCAAGCCACCCTCAGGAAATTCGCTGCTGGCTGATGTGTTATTTTTGCAAGAAGAGAAAACTCAAACACAGCACGTCAAAAAGTATGTGCTGCCTCCACCTCCCGTTTACTCCTCAGGGGAAAAGGTAAATAGAGTATAAGCAATTTCTTTCTTTTTTTAAAAGAAAGAAAGTCTAAGCTGCCTGAGACGTAGGGAAATCATTTACCTTCTGCCTGTCAGAGCAAGTTCTCTGCGTGCTTTTTCCATATCCAAACCACAGCCCAACAGAATGGATTCACTCCATCTGCAAAGGGCAAACTGAAAATGAAAGCCCAGTGACCAACTCCAGGTTTTAAGCAGTGCTTAAGTTCCATGGTTAGCCAGAGGAAAGCAAATAAAACCTAAATAGTCAAATGGAGACTGCTAAAGTCTGTTTACCATTTCCTGAAGAATCAGCTCAGATTCATATTCCCTGCCTCCTGTTTGCATTTGGAAATCACTTTATCCATAATATGTTTACTAAAATAAGCAACATGAACACATCAGTTCTGAAAGCAGACTTTTACCCAGGAACCAGGCTGATCCCTGAGCTTTGACATTTCCATGGCTGCCCCGTTTTCTTTTGGCCACTCCTCGTTCTGACTGCCAGCAGCATCATAAAACATCGCAGAAAAATGCTACAGATTCTTCGCCAAAACAAGCAACGTCCCCCCTTAGCATCTTTCTGAATCACTTCCAGTAACATCACAGTGCTGCTTCTCCCTCCTTCCCCACGCTCTGCTTACCAACACTGCCTGCCTGAGCACAGCAAACAAACACAGGCAGGGACAGCAAGAGCAACGTCCTTGCTCCCCTCGCTGGCTGCTGGCATCACCTGGGCACATCCTGGCACTGACCTGGCTGAAAATCCCCACCTGCTACTCACTCACAGGCACAGAAAAGGTAACTGTGAAAAAAGGGGTAGTTCCAAGATATGTCAGGGTACAGAGTCTCTCACACAGTTGTGAATGCATCCACTCTGTTTTATTCACTAAGTCACACAGGATTCACAATATCCTGCTCACAGAATCCCAGGAGGTTTGGGTGGGACCTTAAACCTCATCCAGTTCCACCCCAGTCATGGGCAGGGACACCTCCCACTGTCCCAGGCTGCTCCCAGCCCCAGTGTCCAGCCTGGCCTTGGGCACTGCCAGGGATCCAGGAGCAGCCACAGCTGCTCTGGGCACCCTGTGCCAGGGCCTGCCCACCCTCCCAGAGCAGAACTTCTTCCCAATATCCCACCTAACCCTGCCCTCCTTCAGCTTAAAGCCATTCCTTTTCTTCTATCTGCCACAGCTGTGCCCTCCAGGGCTCCAGGGTGTCTTCCTGCAGCCCCCTGGTCACTCCAGAGCCCCACACTGCCAGAGCCCAGGGGGATTTGGGGCGTGCCAGGAGGATGAGCAGAGCAGTGCTGGGGCTGTGCTGCCAAAGGGCAGCACCCAATGCTCCCTGAAGATGTGGGACTGTGCCCTGTGCCAGGTGCTGGCACAGCCCAGCTGACCCCAAGGGCTGCAGGACACTGACCACCCAAAGGCACCGTCCTGCTGGGGACACCTCCCTTTTGGGAGCCCTGGCACAGCCACCATTGCCATTTCAGGACACAGTGACAAGCTCCAAAGACAAGAGGTTTCACTGCTTTGGTGTAAACTGCCAGACCAATCAAAACCATCATTACAGAGACAAGGTACTGGCTAATCTAATTTTTAAGTATGCACAGCAATCAGCTTTGAAGTAATTATAATATCAGACTAAAAGGCAAAGACATCACTTCCTGGCACACCCACAGACCCCCTCAGATGACAGTGTGTGAGTGCCAGTGTTTTTTAATTATTATTTCTTCGAATGCCTTTGTTAAGCCTTTGTTCCAAGTTGCCAGCCCTTTACCTGCAGGAAAATGACAATGACTTGTCCTGGGCTGCTGAGGAGGTGGCACACAGACCATCCCCAAGCTGCCCCCGTGTCCCAGCACTCTCTGCAGCTGGCTGGCTGCTGTCACCAGGGGCTGTGCACACAGCAGGCTGTGGCAGCTCCCTGTGCTCAGGGTTTGCTTCACCCCATTATTTGTTTGTCACTGACAGACCTGCGTATCGAGCAGGTATTGTCAAGCTATTTTTGGCCCCTGATAGAGTGGCAAAACATAATGAGGCCTTGAGGTGAACAAGCACCTTGGCAGCAAGGCATGGAGCTGATGTGCTGCTGAAAGGCTGGAGAGCAATTAGGTTATTTGAGTAAGAGGAGGTGCTGGACAGGGCATGTGAAGACAGAGAAAACCAGCTTAAGTATTGAAATGCCACCCCCCTCCCTCAAGTTGTCAGCTAGCTATTTAAGCAAGGTGTTAATTTACTGCAGGCTGGATTGTCAACAAACTTAATTTTTGTATTAATTCAAAAGATGCACAGACTTGTCCCACATGCACACATTGCCCAGCCCTTTCCAGACAAGTGGAGCAGCTTGCCAGATGATTGTTATCACCATTTAATTGTATTACAGTGATTCCCACAGGTCCTGGCCTTGGGCCTGGCGTGCAGAGTGAGGGGCTGTGCAAGCAGGGCCAAAGGTGGTCTGTGGAGTGACAGCTTCAGAGTGAGAGCCAGCAGCAGATCCACAGAGCAGATCCAGAAGCAGATGGAAAAACAGCTCAGCTGAGAGCCAGCACCCCAAGGAGGCAGCTCACAGGATGCACAAGGCAAGGAGTGGCCTGAGGAACACCAGGGTAGAGCACAAGTCCTCTCTCCTGCCCTGTGGGTGTCCCTGGGACGGGTCAGGGAATGGTGTCACACCCACAATGCCCCCAAACACACCTGACACTGCACAGCCCTGGGCTCTGCAGAGGACACCCCAGAACCACCTGGGGAGCGCTTCTGACCTGGCTGACTGATCAAACTGGGCTTTACCGACCCAAACTCGCCACCACATCCTGTCTGCACCACAGCAAGCACAGGCAGCACCCGAGCACCTGGCAACAGCGGGCCATGGTCTTTGAAAGAATCCCACAATCATGGAATGGTTTGGCTTGGAAACAACCTCAAAGCTCATCTCATTCCACTTCCCACTTCCCACCTTCCACTGTCCCAGGGTGCTCCAAGCCCCATCCAGCCTGGCCTGGGACACTTCCAGAGGGTCACTTTAAGAAGGTATTTATTTTTATAAAATATTTATGCAGATACACCCACAGAAAAACACTCTGTAAGATAAGCACCCTCCAAGTGCAAATTCACAGGTCACTAATTTGGGCATAACACATCTAGAGAAACCACTGGGAAAATACAAGAGCAGGTACAATGGCCAAGTTTTAGGAAGAAACACTGGCCACAGCATGGAAAAAAGCTGTTAGACAAGAAAAATGACCTTTGCAATACAGAAACAAGAGTTTTCCAATTCAATCCATGGAGCCAGTTACTGTTGCTTTACCCTTTAAGTGGGCAAGGATGAGGTTCTGCACCCAAAGGTTATGATTTCTCTTGGAGCCTGGACTGAGCAGGTCACAGGGACCTGTTTGCTCGTGTCTGTGGCTGAGGGCTGGCTGCAGATGACAGGACAGCTCTCTTCCTGCACAGGGAGCAGCACCACAGGCCCAGGGACATCCCCAGTGCCAGTGTGAGCTCATTCCTCTGACCACTACAGGCAATTGCTGGTACATTCCAGGGGTTGCTCACCTGTCTGCAGCCAGACACGACTGTTCAGGTATGATCTGGGTTATAATGAGCTGGTGGCTCGAGAGCCACATCTTCAAAATGACTCTGGCTGGAGTGGTGGGCTTTAAATGTGTCTGATGCAGCCATGGGATTTCTCTTGGCATGGTGAAAGAGGCTGAACCTGGTGTTCCAGGTTTGCCAGGATTGCTCCTGAGCACGCCCTCGTCCCTGAATGTGTTCAGAGAACCTGGCACAACCCTTCCATGCTGCTCCTTCCAAAACCTTGACTGCTTTCCACCCACATGGTAAATCTCTCCCAGATCCCAAAGCCTCTGGAGGCTGTGTATTCACACAGCAACAACCCTCACCTTCCCATCAACACCCACTTGACTGGAGTTAGAAACACAAGGCAGAACTTCTGGTGATGAATGAAGACCAGAACAAAGACCAAGATCATTCCTGTGCCTTTCCTGACAAAAGGTGAGGTGAGAGCCCAGGAGTTTACCCCATTTCTTCCATATGAAAACTACATGAGACCTGTTCAGACCTCAGGATGATCATCAGGAGAACCTGAAGAACAGTATCTAAAGAACATCTCTTAGATGCAATCAGATGGAAGAGGAAAGATTCCAGCAGTTCTCTCTCAGGAAGTGTCAGAAACTCAGCATCAGACTTCCCATCTGTCGCAGCCTGAAGTGTCTCCCTGCCTCCCTAACCAAAACTGCCTTGGGAGAGCAATTCCCTTAATGACAACAGTCTCTTTATGCTGCCCCGGGGTGCCAGGAGAGCTGGTTTTGCAGTTCCAAAGCTGACCCACCCCTGAGGTTGAGACCCACAGCCAGCACTGTGCTCCAGGCACAGCTTCCCACCCCTCCCCAGCGGCAGCAGGTCCTGCCTGGCACTGAAAAACTACCCAAGTCAGATAATCATCATTTACCTCAGCAACACAGGCAAGGAGGAAAGAAAAAAACCCAACAGTTGTAATCACAGGACAGAACAAACTGGTGCTGAGGTCCCCAGTCAGCTCCCACACCTGCTGAAAGCTGCACAGGCCCCAGGCATACAACCCCCGGCAATGAACCCAGCCAGCAGCAGCAAAACCAGGGCCTTGCTCATCTGCTTTTGATTTCTTAACGCTGCTTCTCTTAACAAATGAAGTTTCAGTGCTTCTGGTACCAACAACCTAGCAAATGAACCAAGTATTTATTTGTGGCTTTATTACTTGGCAGCCCCATTTCCATGGAGTCACTTTTCCTTAGGACCCAGCCTGCTCTGCAGCAGCTGCTTTCTGTTACAAACCACTCAGATTCCTCTGCCTCCAACTTCCAAAAGTGCCCACTAACCTGAAATATTTGGAAATGACAGCAAATGGCTGTGGGAGCTCAGCAGCACTTTCACCCCATCCCTCTCCCCAGGTTCTTCCCCATCTCCCTCACCAAAGCTTGAGCTGGCCCAGGTGGCCCCAGCTCTCCAGATACCCCAGACCCCAAAATGTTTGTGAAGGACCCTTGGAGTACAAAGTGACCCAGAGAAAGCTTCCCACAGGGGCTGGGGGAGAAGGTGGTTTGGCCTATGCAGTGCATGACTTTTGAATCACTACAGGTGAGGGGGGAACAGGAGGTTTGGGGAGCTCCTCTGACCGTGAACAGGAGATTGGGATAAATCAGGTGGCTCTGGAGAGGACAGGGCAAGCTGTGAGTGTGCCTTGAGCCAGGATTTCAAGTGGCAAGGGAAATCCTGCTGCATTAACACAGCTCTGGTGGGGTTTCAACCTTGTGCTGCTGGACTTTCAAACTCTCTCCGGGCCCAACTCTCAAGAGTCTTTAGTAAGTCGAGGTCTTCAGCTCCAGAAAAAAAAGCAAAGGAAAAGGTTTCTTGACAACAACATCTTTAACTTGGAAATTCTCCCCTGGGAGGGTGGGCAGGCCCTGGCACAGGGTGCCCAGAGCAGCTGGGGCTGCCCCTGGATCCCTGGCAGTGCCCAAGGCCAGGCTGGACATTGGGGCTGGGAGCAGCCTGGGACAGTGGGAGGTGTCCCTGCCCAGGGCAGGGGGTGGCACTGGGTGGGCTTTAAAGTCCCTTCCCACCAAAACCAGTCTGGGATTCCACAATTCTGTGATAACCACAGAAGGAGCCCCCTCCCAGCTCCCACCTCACTCTCCCAGCACATGTAAGCCAAGGCCATTAACTGCTCTGAAGGGCACTTCACTCAGTTTATCTGCTCCTCTGTTTGCCACTTTTAAAGTACACATTGATATTGGCTTTTTTAAACCACTTGAGCACTGTGCAAGTCCCTTTCAGACACACTTGAGGCCTCTCTCAGCCAGTCGCATCCAGCTTGGAAAACAGCTCCTGTTACACTGAATAACTGGAAGCCTTGGACAACAGCAGGACAAGTCGTGATGGCAGCTGAAGCTGTGTCCTGATCCTGGGCTGGTCCTCCAGCACCTTGGTGGGGGCAGCCCCTCTGCCCTTGCCCAGGCTCTGCCTCCTCTCACCCCACCTTGCACTTGAGCAACTCAGCTACAAAATCATCCTCCTGTTTATTTTTTTTTAATTTATTTTTTATTTTGCTGTGTTTGGGTTTTGGGTGAGAAACCACCCAGCTCACACTGCCCAGCTTTGGTGCCCAGAGCCAGGGCAGAACCCATGAGGGGGAAGAGGATGGGACCTGCTGGAGACAGGGACAGCAAAAGGGGCTTGAGTCCTCCTCATTCACCAAGGTCCAGTAGGGATAGGAAAAAAGGAAATCTCAGTGGCTGAGAGTGCCCGGGGTGTCCCAGGATTTATTCCTGTGGCTCTCATCCAGCAGAGCACTCAAGTAAAGGCTGGGTGTTAACAAGTGTTTGAAGTCAGTGGAGCAAGGAAGCACAACACTGAGCTGAAGCCTAAACCAGGACAAAGCAGGCTCTGTTTATTTGCCCCCTGAGCCCAGAAATGCCCTCTCACAACCCCTTCCCTCTCCTGAGACTCACAGCATCCCTTCATAACCAGGCCCTGCCTTTTCCTTCAGATAATCTGTGCTGAGCCCTGAGAAAGCCAGAAATTCACCAGATTAAAGTCTCATCCTTCACTAAGTCTTCTCTGCCAGCAGAAGGAACACGGCAGCTCTCACTGGGAAGCTTGATTTCAGTTTTTCTGCCTACTCAGACAAATATTATTGCACTCAGGTCATACATTGAAGAGTTTCTTCTGTGTTTTTCTAGGGAAAAAAAAAAAAGCTGAGATTTTGGAAAGCAACAGTGAGCTCTGCCTGTGGTTCTCCGCTCCTATTCCCACACTTTGGAAAACAACGACTAATTTAGAGAACTTCATGGGCTTTTGTGGGCAGTCAGCATGATAAAATAACATCTGACTTTGTGGGATCATTTTATGTGGAGAAACATTTAAAATATGTCAGGGTGGTGATTAATCATGGAACGGTTTGGGTTGGAAGGGACCTTAAAGCTCATCTCATTCCATCCCTGCTGTGGACAGGGACACTTCCACCCGACCTGGTTGCTCCAAACTCTGTCCAACCTTTTGGAAGGAAAAAGGCATTCTTGTCTGGGGGACAGTTGAGAACTGGAAGAAAAAAAACCCTCTTTGCTTTGGTTTTAAGAGCCTTCTAAGACAAACAACAAAAGGAAAAAAAAACCCCACCCTTCATGTAGACATTCCTGCAAAACCCCTACTGACATCCAGAGTGTCAAGACTGCAGGATGTGGGATATTTTGGGGTGCTTTTTAAAAAAAAAAAAAATAACAGTATCTGTCTAACAGCCCTTACTCAGGCTGGGGCATTGTGCCAAGTGAGGAGGCATGAGATCCTATGGAAGAAGGGCTCAGGAGGTGACCTGGAAGGTTGGTTGCACAGCTGGGTGTTTGGGAAGCCTGGGCAAGCCATGTACCCCACAGCCACACCCCAAGCACCCCATAGGACCCTGAGCATGTCCTGCACAGCTGTCCTGACTTCAAACCATCTCAGAAGAGAGGCTGGCGGTGCAACGTGGATGGTGGCTGGGAATCAACCACTTCTCTCTGAAGGTGAAGTTAATTTATGGCCCATTCCTTCTCTTTTATTAATTTTACTCTGGAGCCACGCAGAGCACACAGAGCCCCACAATGTTCCAGGGTGCTGCTGGAGGCACCACTGCTCCCCACGAGGGCTGGGGGGGACAGTGGCACATTCTGGGAATGCCCTGTGCCAGCTGTTCCCTTCCTCCAGCTGGGCCCTGTGTGCTCCCACAGGCTTGGAGAGAGCCCTTTGGTCCTCCCACAACCCAGAGTCCATCCAGCACCACCATGAAATGGCAAATCCAGTGAAGGAACTCACGTTGTCCAGGGTTATCTACAACCACAGACCCACTGTGGGGTGTCCTTGGGTCACTCCTGGGTTAAACCCACTCCCAGGCTGAGCCTGGCTCTGCTCAGGTGCCACCCTGCTGGTGCCCACCTGATGCAAACGTGGCCCCTCCGCTGTGACACTGCTGTGCTTTTCCAGTGCAAATGAAATGCATTTGATAAGATAACAAATGCCTGGCAAAGCACATTGGAGCTATGCAAGGGAGAGAACAGGAGGGGGGAAAAAATCTTGTATAAGCAGCAAAACAATACAGCTTTATCTAATCTCAGCAACTTATTGCTGCTTGTCTGCCTGTGTGTGTTTTACTGACAAAATAAAATAAATTGAATCAGCTCACACACGATAACATGCTCTTTCCTACCTCATACTAATTGCTTGGCTAATTGATGTTTGTTGAACTTTCTCCATTTCATTGAGTGATTAGGTACAAAGCTAACAGTTGACATCTGTAGGCGCTTAACTGGCGTCTGTAATTACTGTTAATGTTAAATAATTGTTAGTTAATTGGAGTGGTAACTGACTGAATGGAATCCAGATTGTGAAGCAAAAAGAGACCTAGTTAAATAAACATACATTTTCAGAGAAAATAACATTTTATTACAAGGGAGAGACTAACAGCAGGCCAGACAGGGGAGATCTGCAGGATGCTCCGTTTACCAGATCTCACAGCAGCCTCCAACCACAGGTACGGCAAGGCAGGATCTTTGTCACCAAAACACTCCTATCCAAATTTTTTCCTCGTTATTTTGAACCAATTAGCGCAAATTTAAAGTCCAACACTGATGTCTTTCTTGAGAAAATCAAATAGAAGCTAATCTACAAAACAAATATTCCCTCCATATTAAATACAATTGAGTTGGTAAATATTGCCATTTTGCTCCCTAGCCTAGAATAGCTTGACTTTACCAAAATCCACAGCCTTAAGTGAACTCTTGGGGGCATGTGATCACAACTGACCCCAAAGGGTACTTGATATCAGCCCAAAGGGGCAGGGATGCCCAGAACACCACTTCCAACTTCTCCCTCTGCTGTTTTGGTCAAGAAAAGCCAATGCCTTCAAGTGCTTGTACCATGCTGGCTGCTTTCTGCTTTTGTTTTGATTTACTGACTCAAAAGTTACCAGTGAAGCCTTGAAAGGCTCCTGTTTCTTAAGTTTAACGAGTTAAGAATCTGAAATGTTTTGGAAGAGGCTACTTTGGACTTTCACCTGCCCCTCTGGGCACATCACATTATCCAGCAACCTTTTCCTGCAGCTACAGAACAGCACAGGGACCCCACAGCTCTGGCACCCCACAGCTCAGCTGGCAGTCCCAGCCCAGCCAAAAAACCACCAGCATGTAGAGGAGAGGGCGTAGAAGGCATAGGACTGGAGAGGGGTGGTTTGTGCTTAGGAGATGCAGCCACAGAGGATGTTGTGAACAAATTCCTTGCTCAGATAAAGCCTCCCTGGCACAGGAATAGCTGCCTTGCTCTTTTGTGCAGCAGAACAAAGCACCATCTCAAGACATTTATCGACCTTTCTGCCTGATTCACTCGGAAGTCAGAGTGAAGTGACCCAGCAGCTCTTCTAATCTAACTCAGGGGTACCAGAAACCTGGGCTCTCCAAACCCACAGCTTTTTCCAGTGCTCAGCCTCTTCCTAATGAGACACTGAACTTCCACATGGAAAACACTGAAAGGCCATTTGAAAGCCACAAAACAGCAGCAAGCTGGTGATTCAAAGTCACCAGGGAAGCCTCTGCCGGAAAGGCGAGGGGACATCGCTGTCAGGGTGTCACTTGTGGGGCTGAGCCATCGGAACTGCCACGAAACCAGACATCTGCAATGGATGATTCAGCAGTCCCTGAGGTCTGCTGGCCTGGGGCCGCTTCCCTGCACTGCTGGGGCTGCTCCAGAGCTCCAACAGCAAGGGAGGAAGAGGCATTTCAGTGAGAAGAGGCAGCAGGGAGGGCCAACATCCACCCCACAGATTGCAAGCAAGGCTGAGAACACACCCCAAGTCAGTGAGGATGTTCTGTGGATTCCTCCAGACCCTGGACAGGAGGTAGGCAGCCCCAGCCAGTCCTCTGCTACACCAACCAGGGTAACACTGCACATGTGCTGCCTGTGTGGCACTGGATCCACTTACATCCAACTCGAGATGCCGTGGGGATGGTTTACTTAAGAGTGAGAGCACCTCTCCACAGCCAAGGATCTCCTGTGAATGGATCAGCAGGGAAGGAATTGCCAGCTTTAGCTCCCTGCTTGTTTACAGAAACAGATGTTGTAGAGGATCCTCAAGAAATGCTTCACCACAGACAGCCAAGGGGAGAAACAACAACACGCTTGTTTTTTCTAGGGCAGGATATTGCTGCAGAGCCACCTAAAAAGCCAGGGCTTGATCTGACTGGTATTGCAGCCACCAGTAAAGCCTCCTAACCCAGATGCCTTGATCTACCTCCAGCTGAGAGTATAAATATTTCCCTGACAGCTGGTGGTGCCACGCAGCAGAAGGATTCATAAAGTTTACATGAACATCCTGTAAACAATTTGAACATAAAAAGCTCTAACAGCCCAATTGTGCTTCTGATCAAAGGCAAACTTCAATATACAGCACAAATGAAAACTTCACCACTTTGGGACTCATTTTTCCCTTCAGGAAAAGCTGTTTTCCAAGGGTATGTAGGAGGGAGTTAACATAAATGAACCACACAGTCGTAGTAGGAGCTGCATGCTCTGCAGCTTCAGATGTGTGTATTTAAATTATTGAGAGATAATGGAATTTAATTACGCTGAGAAGTCATGTTGCAAAAATTCATGAACAAACCCCGTGCTCTGGCTGGGATTAATGGTGCTGAGGTGAAACTCTCAGAGGGTGAGGGGCAGCTCTGTCCCTTCAAAGACACCCAGACTACAAGCAGCAATCCCAAACTGGAAGGGCCATCCCGCAGGGAGCGAGGGAGGGAGAGCGGGAGCTGCGGGCGGGGGATGCTCTCCTCTGCCAGCTCTGCTCCAACTCATTTATTCAGACACTGACAGCTCCTTTGTCAAGCATTACCAAGGGCCCAGACCTTTGGGTGCTCTCCTCCCAGCACCTGGATTCCCATGGGAAGCACCTCCCGGGATAATTTAAGCACTGCAAGGTGCTCCTGCCAGAGCTGTGGGGTGCAGGGCTCTGATTCACGACCAGGGACCACTCATCCCGTGGCAGCTGCAGAACCTCCTGCTCTGGGGACCAAGCTCCATCCCCCCCAAATCCCCAGCCCTGCTGCAGACACACTGAGGGCTGAGGACCCCTGGGAGTGGTGGCAGCAGGGAGGTGACAGGGGAACCCCACAGCCCTTTCCATCACACAGCTCTGACACGAGTCCCAGCCCTGAGGGACCCCAACATCCATTGGCTGCCCTCAAAAGCTCACAGGACCCCTCCAGATTCAGGGATGCACCTTCCCATTCAGCTCCAAGAGCAGCCAAGTCCCTAAATGGGAGCTGAGAGACTTCTCCTGAAAGGGTTTTACCAGCTCTTCTAGGGAGGGTTGCGGGGATTTCACTTGGCTCTAGATTTTTTAAATTCTTAGTGTTTCTGATGGAGGGACTGTTCCACATGACACATCCACACCAATCCATCACTCCTTGAGACTAAGCACACCTTAAGCCTTGGAGTCCACAACAAAATGACAGAAAGGGATAAAAATGAGATCTAAACTGCTTCAGGATTTGTACCTGCCCCATAAACACATTACTTCAGTAATTTCTGCCACTTCGGTTATACATAATACTAATTTTTTTTAAAGGCAAGAAAGCCTCAAGCAGTGTGTGAGACACGGGTGGGACATCCAAGAGGAGTGGCCATGGACACAGAGGGCCGGACCCTGCCAGCCTGGCAGCTGGGAAGGCCCCATCATGATTTACCCAATGCAGATCTGACCTTTCCTACGAGTGACTTTTATTGCTTTTGGCAAAAGCAGCCGTGGACAACGCGGTGGGGAAGAGCTGGCTTGGAAGGAAACAGCCTGAGCTGTGGAGAGGGAACTTGAACTCGGAATATATCAAAGTGACAGCCCCCGGGCACTCGGCAGCTCCCCAGGGCCGGCACTCAGAGCTGGAACAGTACCGGCACAGAGCCCAGCACCTGCCTGCCAGCAATTACTGACATTATCTCCAAACAGGGGAGCTTTTCTGAGCTTCTTTTCCTGATATTTAGTAGTCTGAATGCTAATCCCTTTGACAAAACTGTCCCCTATGCTTTTTCTGTTCTCCTTCCCCTTAATCTCTTTCTCCCAGTGGAAAAAAAAAGCAAAAAAAAAGAGGGGAAAAGAAAAAAAAAAAAAAATACCAGTCAGCCTAGTTTGGCCGCACCTGGATTTGCATTGATTCCTCCCTTGTCATTCATGTTACCAACAGGAATTAGCATATGGCTTTAAGGGGAAACTCGGGAGGAGAAAAGAAAGATGCCATTTTGATGGAAATAAGGGGCAAAGGAATAATCTACCATCAACTAAAAAGCTTATTTGTGTACGGTTTCCCAAGCAAAGCTTCGAAAAGCCCATGTTGATTTTAGGCTACACAAAGAAACCCTAATCCTTTCAAGGGAACTAAATCACCGAAGAAAAGTACCTCGGAAGAAAAGGCTCCCTGTCAAGCATGGGTATTCACATCCAAAGGGATGCCACGAATCAAGCTCTGCAAGTAAACAGCAATAAGAATGTGGGAAATGTGTTTGAGTCAAAAAAGAAAACCAAAGGAAGAGGAAGAGGGGCCTACTCTTCATCAGTCACCTCCCGGGGAGGAGAGGAGCCCCTCACCCTGGTTACAGGCCAGTGCCAGGAATGTGGATTCACCGCCCGCTTCTCCTGCCCTGGCCCAGCCCCAAGAAAGGGCTGCTCAAATGCCAAAGCTTTTTACAGCAAATTAGCAAAATAAAGATGCAGTCACATGTAGTTTGGGGGCCGGGGGTCACTCCAGACACACAGCTCTTCCCTTCTAATGGCTGTGCCACCTCTTCTCAGCCTCCGGAGGGGCCTGGGGAACCGGTAAATGCCATTAATCACAAAGGATAAATCAGCTTGCCAAGTGAGATAACCTGGTTAGACCACAGAAATAATCCAGACTGTACTTCCAAAGGATGCTAAGACATGAAAAACAGGACTAGGGATCCATAATGCAATTAAATCCAGGTATAATTCAATATGCAGCAGAAGCCTTCAGAAGCAGCAGCGGATCAGCGTGGGAATCCCAAAGGTAACGGGGTCACATTCTGTCCCCATTTAAACCACCACAGCTTCGTGGAATTAAAAGGCACAGAGAAACACTGGAATGACTCACTGGAGTAACAAACCAAACCCAGGGCAAACACCGAGCAGATCCACACCCGGCCAACAAAACACACCTGAATTTCAAACGAGTCAAATCTGCCTCTTCCAACGCAAACTGACTGAGTGCTCCAAACCCCATCAGATAAAACCCCACGTTTACAGCCAGAACCCTTTCCCAGGCAGTGCCCATGTGCTGCCAGAGAAGAGCAGGACACTGGGGTAAAAACCAGACGCGTTCTCAAGGCTTTGAATTTTATTTGTTTGTGCAACTCCTGCCTGGAGCTGATCCCTCCACCCTCCCTGCAAAAACACCAACCAAACCAAAAATGAGAATTAAACCCAAAGGATCCCCAAAGCCTCTCTAACAACAGCGCTCCAGGCCCAGCTCCACACAGCAGCTCACGGGCGCTGATTTAGGGCAAGTTTTCCCTTAATGTACTGTTATATCATTAGCCACTCTGTCTTTGGATTGCTGTTTGGAAGAAATTAATGGGATACTGAATATTTAAATGTGGCCCTCTCTATCATTTATTAACTCTACAGAAAGCACACAGCACAGTAAGCCATGGTTTATGACTATTATCCTGTGAATACTAAACGTTGGCTGGTTATTACTGTCAGCAGTGCAAATTGGCTATTCATAATTCCACGTCTATCATGGAGCTGATGAGTAACAATCAAGTTAAAACATTTTGAAAACTCTTACAGTTATTTAAATGAGCTTAAATTAAAGCCATTTGTAAAATAAACTATTCCCTAATATTGTTATTTAAATTAATTCTGACCTGGCAGGCGATGCATTATTTAAAGCCTATATTTTATATTAAGCAAAGCAATTACCAAGCATACAGAACACGTCTGAAACCCAGAGAAACATAAAAAGCACTAACAAGCTGATTGCGACATTTCTGCAAGACAAGTTACATTTCATCTCCCATTGAAATTGTCATGAAAAGAAACGTGTGGGGGGAAAAAAAAGAAAATAAATCTGTTTGGGATGTGAATTGCAGCCTTACCTTTATTTGTGACAGCGTTGAACAGTTTCTCAGAGCTGGCATCAGATGCCTGAAAGACCAATAAAAAAAAAAAAGAAAAGAAAAAAAGAAGTTACATTTTCTAGCAGTGATAGATTTCCAAAGGCACGGCGGTGTATTTATGCACAGGCAGAGGTGTGTATATTTTAGGGAAACAAATCAGGAGACAAAACCAGGAGCGCTGGCAGCGGCGGCTCCGGGGGCCGTGTCCATGAGGTGGTGCTGTTTGGCTGTGCTTCGCCGCCCTGCAGTGCAGATTTTTCTTTGGAAAGATTCTATTTCATAAAGAAATGGGGTTTTTCTTCAACATTAGCTGCACAGACACTGTGTCTTTGTACTGCCATTATCCAATACGTTCCGACATTGATTTCTGCGATGGAGAAGAGTCATGATTTCGAACCAGACAGCCCATTCTCGGGAATTTCCAGAACTGCAGATTTCTTAATTAATTTTTAAAGTATTTTTGGGATCCCTGCTGTGTGAACATTCGATTTTTACCACCTTCAAAGCAGTGTTGATAACTTAGGTTAGTAATTTCATAATTTGCTGTTGCAAACACTTTGAAAAATAAAGAGTGTGTCAGTATTTAGGATCAGTGTGTATTTCCACGTCAGCTTTGCCTTCCTCAGAATGACTGATTTTTGACACCTCACTGTGTAAACTAATAAACCTTTTATTTTTCATCAGGCCACCTTTATCCACAGAGGTTTTTCCCCTTAACACTGTGTTAGTAGCTCGTCTATTCCCGCTGTTTCTATGCCAGGGTGCCAGCTCGGCTCTCCACCCATATAAAAAGCTTTATTTCAGTTTCACACGAACCCACTGATCTCCCCCTTTCAGAAATTCCAACGGCACAAAACCAGCCGAGGAAGGGAACACTGCAAACGTTCATTTTTTCATTTAACGCACACCCCGAGCCCAAGAGCACCGAGCACTGGGTTTCTGCCAGCTGTGTGCTGCTGGGTTTGGGCACATGCACACAAAACACACGGAGCCTGCTGCAGCTCAAACTTCTCCCACCTCTGCACCCACAAAAAGCCCAGAGCTGTTCAATTCCGAACTGGAGCCCACATCCAGCCCTGCTGAGAGACAGGCTGCTCTTGGAAAATACAGGGCAAACGTGCTCAGTAACAAAACACTGCAAACAGGGTTAAAATGCAACACTTGAGAAAGATTTTAATTTTTACCTAGAAACTGTTTTCTTACTGGATTCAGGAAAAGCAATTGAAAACGCTGTTTGGAAAGCGGCCTTGTGGGGTTTTTTTGTTAAAGGGAAGGAATTTCTCAATTCAAAACCAGATAAAAAGCACCAGACAATCAACACAAACGTTCGCTATCTAGACTGCACTAAAAACTTGGATGTGAAACTCCCGATAAATGAGTAGACACGGCTCAGACTGCGCATCACAATGTAGGAATACACTGAAATAATTTGTTTGCCCTCAAGTTAGTGACAGACAAGATTTCTATGATTAATTATTAAAAATAGCTTCATTCTTTTTCAGACTTCTAGACAGATTTTACTAGATTACTGCTGCCTCATTTGAAAGCTGAGCTGGTGCATTTCGTCTCAATTAAATACCTTGTAAACACTGGATTTATTACCCAATGATGGATTTATTATTCAGTGACAACTTTCTCTAAATTAATGAAAATATGCGAATAATGCACAATTTAAAGAGATCAAGAAGGCCATGTGCTTTAAAGAGCAGCCCAGTATTAGTCCAACAAGAGGCTAAATGCTTTCCTACCCTTGCCAATCAGCCTGCTTAAAAATAATCTTTCCCAGTGAATTTCAGCTGTTGTTGTCTTCTCAAATGCAGCTTTTCTCTGAAGTCAAAACTCTCTGAACCAGTCCTTCTTTTTAGAAAGAAAATCCAATATTAAAAACAAAGCAAACTTCTTACAGTTTCAGCTTTTACTTTATTTTACTGTTTCAAAACAAAACAGCACCATGTTTCGTATTGCCTGATTTTTCCAAGCACTTCGAAGAGGAAAACATCTCTTTAAGAAGTTTGCTCTAATATCAGGCATAAACCAAGAGATTGTTTTTAAGCCGTGGCTTTTCAGGTGCAATCTTTTCCTGTGCTACCGCACACACCAGTCACAAACAGTGCTGTGACACCTGGAAGGGGCACATCTCGAACAAAACGCAGCCTGCCCGAGGATCGCTCCGGAGCAACCCGGCAGATGATTATCCATGTAACATATATCTAAAAAAGGAATTATTTTACAGAGACAAAGCTCGTCCAAGACCGAAGCTTATTTTGCATTATTGACCACACACAACCGAATGGAAGAACAACTTGAAATAGCCCCGCTGCCTGCGTTACCATAAAAATAACCCAAACCCAAACGCTGGGTGAATCGGTGGGATGAATTTGGCCTGCCTGTTTTCTTACTTAAAAATTGGGATTTAAATACAAAATAGCAATTAGGGTGATGTACCGGTGATACAGAGGCGAACACCATCTCGGCCAGCAGACACACAGTGTATCAATTTCCACGCAACTATTATTTTTCCCCAGCCAGGCAGTCACATCGCGCAACAACACCGAAGGCACAAAAAGCCCAATTGATTTTAAAACCCGCAACAACTCAGCACTACCCCAGAAAGATGAAATTCAGTGCCTGAGCAGTGCTGAACCCTGCTCCGTACTGCCAGGAATCGGCGCAGACAACAAAGTGCCTTTATGCGCACGGTGGGTGCGATGTGGCCGAACCTGGATGTTCCGCGGCAGAGCGGGGCTCGGCTCTCCCTTCCCTTCCACCAGCCAAGCGCTCCAAGTCTCTCCTCACTCCCCCTTATCCCCATCTTCCCAAGTCTTACTTGAGCAGCTGATGGGCACTGTCTGCTGGCACCGTGACATCTGGGGACAGCACCGGGTTATCCGGGGTGCTCTGCCTTAGGAGCCACCGCGGTTTCTCCTGCACAGAGCCGGAGCTGGTGACACACAGTTCCCTTCCTCGCACTTTGGCCGTTTTCCCTTACAAATCCCCTTGTTACCAAGCGCAGCTTAATCCTTTTCACCGCGAAATGAAACAAGTCAGCAATCCCTGGGCTTAAAGAAAAAAAAAAAAACAAACCCAACAAACCACACAGAAAAAAATGACCTAAAGAGTATTTTTCCCTCACCAAGGAATGTGCTGCCGTTCGAGGGGATGTATGACTAAAATATTTCCTGTCCAGACAGCGCAGCCTGACTCACTGCTGGCACGGCACGGCACGGCACGGCCCCGCCTCGGCACTTGCACCGGACCCGCACCTGCCCGCGGAGCCAGCGCGGCCCCG
>VXAC01004701.1:0-15450 GCA_013399225.1 Rhipidura dahli | reverse complement strand
AGGCTCCGCGGGAGCCGCGCTCCCCATCCGCCAGCGGCCGGCCCGGAGCAGCCTGCGGAGCTGCGGGGCTGCACGGAGCCTCCGGCCGCGGCTCCTCGGTGCGGTGCGAGGGACCCGCGGAGCTGGACAGTCGCCCCTGCCCCGGGATGGCGGCACACGAACATCAGTCGCTCCACTAATACCACTCTCTAGAGCTCCGCGGGAGGAAAATACGATCGAAAACAACGTATTGCATTTAGCAATATTTTTGGTTTTAACAGAAATTTAATTTTTTTTTTTTAAGTGAAAAAAACCAATGTCCCCAGCTGCAGGCAGGGTGGCCTGCCGGGGACCCGGGCTGCTCGCTGAGCTGCGGTGCCTCTCTGAGCCCCCCGTGCAGAGACTCGCCTGACTACTTCCAGCACTGAACATCATTGTCAATGGGCAATGGATTTCCCACTCGCTGTAGGTTTTCCTTAAGCGCAGCACACCATTAGTAATGGCCACCGCGGAAAATAAACGCACAGATACATGATAATATAAATGATTATTCACTGAAGCACGGCACTCGGAGCCAAATGATGTTTCCTGGGAAGATGAGAGGCAGTTATGCACATTGGCACAGTAGCCCCATATGGTGAGATGTTTCCTGGGAAAGGGATAGGTGCTAAGTGAGGACTTACGGGCTTGCAAGATTGTGCCCAGGGAGTGTTTTCAAGATTCCCAACCTGGAAATGGGTTTCAAACCCATACCGGGCTAGGAGTGCTAATGGAATTATACTCCCGTGGGTTCCACTTGAATTTGAGCTAAATCCTCAGAAACAGGGCTGACAAGCCCTATTCACCCTGACTCCTGTGGCGGAGCTCAGCCTGGAGGAGGTGACTCTCCTAAGGAAAAGGTGGGAATGACCTACACCAGGCAGAAAACAAAAGCAGAGCAAGAGCTGTGTGTGCCTGGTCGGCCTCACCTGAGCTGGGATTATTGTTATGCGCCCGAAATCCAACGGCAGCTTGGAAAGATGCCCCTATGTCCTGGCCCAGCTCCGAGCTCGCCTCGGGACTTGGACTGCCGTTCTCTCGGCCCCGGGGCACCAAGGTGGCTCCGAGTTCTCCCCCAGCACTGACAGGGTGCAGGTGGCTGCAGTGGCTCTGGTGGCCCTGCCCAGAGCAAATCCCACAGTGTGTGAGGGCAAGGGAAATCCTGATCTGACCATCCACACAAGCACAAGTGCCATAACTAGGAAAGAACTACCAATTACCCATGGAGAACTACATGATTTAATGCAAATATTTCCCATGCATTCCTCATTCCATCACCGTATGATCCATTATAGAGTCCATTTAAGTTTTCCCTTTCAGGGGCTTCTCCAAGATTGTTACCTGAGGTGCAGTCCCACTGACTGTGGTGGTTTCTGCTGGGACAGCGGGGTGGGAAGATGCACAAAGAACAGTCATGATACCCAGGAGATGGACACCCCCAGCACAGCTCCAGACCGTGGCCACAGATACCACAGTGCTTTTGTGCCATGCCTGATCCAGGGTAGGAATCCTTTGGTGAAACTGGGACAAGTGGTCTCCACTGGAAAATTAAAGAATTGTGGCCAACCTCAGATCCTGGTATGGCAATGGAAATGAGTTCTCCAGGACTGTCCAGTTTAGTAAGTTATCCCCACATTTCCACACCATAACTGAGCATGGATTTGAGCTCTTAAACTTTCACAGGTTTTTACATCTAATAAATATATATTGCAAAGATAACCTTGTGCCATCAGAGAAGTGTTTTTATCTCCCCTTAGAAACCCAACAGATGTGGCTTCAGGTCTGGTGTCTGGATTCAAGGGCGGCGAGTGGCCAAAAGCCATTGTAGCCCATTGGCCATGGATGTTGCTTGAGTGCAGATTCCAGACACCACCAAAAATAAATTAATAAAGCCATTAGACTGTCAGAGTGCTCTCTATACAATCATAGCACTTGAGGACTCCACGGACTGACGGGGAGGCTGTGCCTGGATGAGGAATTAAATGCACAGTACCAAGGTATGGCAGCTCATGTATTCTATAAGCACCTTGGTCAAGACTTTCCACATCCTGACATGGTAAGAATGGGTCTAATTAAAGCCTAGGCTCCTCACAAGACTTAATTTGATAAATTTATCCTGGATTAAATGACAGGCTTGTCTGTACTGGATTTTTCCAGTGTTAACCACATGCCACACCTGAAATCTCAGCATACACAGAATCAGAAATGCAGTTACCTGCTCATCTCCCTGGGGCTGTGAGGGTTTATTGGCAGGGCTCTGGGCCTCATTATGTTCATTATTCGTGCCTTAGAGATAAATTGAGGACCTCTGTTTCCCTGCTACAAAATTACACATACACAAAATGTGTTGTGCAATTCTGAATGAGAAATTTGGAGTTTGGAAATTCACTCAAAGCCAAATTAAATCAAAGGGACCCCTCCTCCCCGCAGTGATTTCAATGGCCTTTGGATCAAGCTTCCCCCTCTCCTGACAGCAATACTTTCCTGTGTTTTAGGTTATGCCTGGATAGGTTTTTGAAACCTGTCTCTTATCTGTGTGGGACCTTGCCAGAGTTTTTTTCATCTGTCTGTGGTCTCTGTCAGCGTCGACATTTGTTTCTGCCACAACAACAGCCAAATGAAGTGCATTGAACTTGGATCAAAAGTAATTTCAAGATCTTTCACTCTCTGGAAGAGGTTTTCAGATCCAAGTATTTTATAAAAATGACCTAAAGCTGCCCAGACAGCAGGCAGAGAAGCAAACATTCGTTTCCAAGTCGTAGACTAATTCCAAAGAAGAATTATCCATCTCTGGCACAAGAAGCAAACGAATATTGAAATTACAGCAGATTATATTGGATTAAATTATTTATGGCAAACCTCACCTCACCTGGAAGGTTCTGCAGCTTTTTTCCTGGCAACATGAAAAGTGGATATTCCAATTCTTTGGTATTCTGTCAAAGCCTGAAAACATTTATGTTTCCATGAAGTTGTTAACCTTCCCAGAAGACACCATGGTATCTGACTTTGGAGCGTGATCACGGTGCCTTATAAAGCCCTCCATAATGCTTTGAAAACATGCAAGATTTTGCCTGTTACTGGACAGAGAGATGCAGGATCTTTTCTCCAAGAAAAGAATTTATGGAGCTATCAGTGGAGCTTTACGGCTGTGAACAGCAAGCCGGGGCATAATGTCCCAACCAGAAGGTGCTTAAACTCCAGCACTTGGAGAGGTTCAGGAAAAGGACCTGTTCTCAAGAGCAACCTCGACCACACCAACATCACTGCTGGTGTGGCCATGAAAAGGTCACTAGAGATGCCAGGAAAAGGGACTGGTGGCGAGGGTGGGTTCTGCTGGATTTTGGGGGGGATGTCTGGGAGCAGCCCGGCTCTGGGGCGAGTGCTGGCTGCTCCTGGCAGAGGATGATGCTCCCTCAGCGTCCCCTCCAGCAGGGACAGGATGGCACCAACAGCAAATGCCCCTTTCTGAGGGGAACTGAGCTCTGGATGTAGAACATCCCCGGGTAAATCCCCGTGTAAGTAAGGCTTTTCATCTGACAAAGCAGAAAACTTCTGCGGGAACATATTAATGACAGTGCAACTTTTTTATTATTTTTATTTTTCTGCAGCATTTGCAAAACGAAACCCCTTTGTAATCCCTTCTTTTATGCAGAACAGATTGCAGTTTTAAGCAGAGGCCCATAAACTGCAGGTTCAAAGAAACCTGAAACTGAATTAGCATAAAAGCTGGAATTCTCATTTAGAGGAACAGCAAGGCAACCGCTCTGCAGGCAGTTTTATGATTAGGGTTTCAAATGGAAACAAAGATAAAAACTGGGGCTCAGGGAACAATAGGGCTTCTCTCTCTTCCCTATCCTTACAGCTTGGCCCTATAAAATACTAAGTGGTCTCCACTGCTTCCGAGGACAGAATTTAGCCCAGATTGGCACACCTGGGGAGGGTGGATAATTTTCTGATCCCCGTCACTGTACCAAAGACAAATCCTAACTGTCCTACATGTGTGAAGCCATTTCTCTCCAGGCTTCTCCAAACAGTGTGAAATCCTTGAGGTGAGCACCACAGTCATCTTTCCTTCCCTTCAGCTACCACGGAGAGTGAGAATCCTGGCTGTAACTTTTCCACCAGAAAATGCCTGCATTTTATCTCTTCCTCTATAACCCTTCCTGGGGTTTGAGTTCCGAGTTAATAAATACACCACGGAGCTCGGGTTGGCTGGATGTAGCTCCTGGAGACCTCGCTGGGCTCTGAGCTGCTATCCACCCTGCAGTCTAACCAGGAACATAAGATCCTGTCACTGGGTAAGAGGATAAAATATAAATTCTTCCCCATCCACCAGCACTTCTGTTGTGCACTTCATAAATGCACCACTTTCAAGCTGTGGCCATTATCCTCCCCTAATTTCTGCCTGCTAGCAGGTTCTGCAACTGAAGAAGTATTTCAAATTAATTTCTCTGTCAATATCTGGGTACTGAATCACCTAATAAGAGAAATATTTTTCATTCTCTTCTTCTCAGTCAGAAGAAGAGACTTTCTTATCACCAAATAAAGCATCCATTATTGCGTGCTGTAATCCCGTTCTGTCGTCCAGGTCATTTTTAGTCCAGAAAATGCTGAATCAGCACCATAAACCAATCAAGTAATTTCTCCATTTTCTAACATTCAAGCAAAATAATGAAAATCACATCTCATTTGATGAGAAGAATATACGACAGAAATCTCCTCTTCCAAGGATAATTTTCAAAGAGGTATGCCAAGGCAAGAAATACTGTTGCAAAAACATGTAGCTAATGTAGGGGCTCTTCTGCTGAGCAGATAAATTCCATTTTTGATTGTCAGCTGATATTTAGAAAATAGATTATGAACAATAAATCTGTACCTTTAGCCAGCTTCTAAACCATGCAAAGACATTAACTTGGCAAAAGAATGACCATTACTTTGATGAATGAAACATTCACCTAAAATATTCATGTACAAGATGATAATACCCAATTGATAACCAAAAAACACCCACCCCACTGCAGATCTAAATAACTGAGATGCATATGAGAGAAACCGAATCACATACATAAGAGGAGTTATTACAGCACTGTTAGGAGAACCAACAAATGAAAAAAAAGGCTTGATAAATATTTTCCATAACAAAACACAATTGGTTTCAGTGGGATACAGCTCTGTTTCTCATTAGTTATCCTTCACTTGTCAGACAAGTTCCATATTTCACCGAAACCCGCTGAGTATTCTTTCTAGTTTGCTGGGGAAAGTGGCTATACATTTAGCACGTTCCCTTTATGCTGTGTGTTTTCACAGGTCTTTCTTTAAAACACACTGTACATGCTTTTGCTTCTTTCCCTCAGGATAGTGGGTTTCGACATCCAAGAGGAGTTTAAAAGCAGGTAACAAGTCATCACTTTTGAAGCTGCAGAGCAGCTGAAGAGGTGCAATAGCCCCAGCAGCCATTATCAGTGCCTGCCAGGGTGCCATGCTATCAAGTTATATGATAAAGCACTCAGCTGACACCAGAAAAATAATCATTCCCTCTCTCCTGCACCACCCCCTTTTTCACAAGGAGGCTTTTTACACTCATTAAATGCAACCTTATCTCTGAAAGACTGCAATCCTCAGCAAATGACAAGTGTGCCTAATCTCATTTTCTGACAAGCGATTCTGACAGCACCTTCCTTTTGATTTCTAAGACACGTAGCTAGACATATATTAATCTGTCAGTCATCGCCCCTAGGAAGGATGGAAAAAAAGGAGAGACAGAGATGAACATTTGTGAATGTGAAGGGAACAAGGCAAGAAAGGACTAAGGGTCCTTTTCTGGCTATTTTAAGCAACTCAGCTGTGTTTCTCCACTCCTTCCACCCCAACACGGGGCCCAAGTCACTCCTGTGCAGCAGAGCCCTCAACCTACCTGTCTGCAGAGGTGGCCAACATGCATTTTATTTCAGATATGAGTGTGGCCCCGCAGCTGTGGACTAGCAGCCAGCTGTGGGTGTATTTTCAGGTTTTCCCTGGTGTTGAAGGCAGCTGGGCTCTCATTTCATTTCTCTGCACCTCAACTTTGAGCATCGCATAAAACCTAGGTGTTATTGTCACCATGGCACATACTTTAGTTAAAGACATGGGACTTCCCAGTGCTGGTACTATAAAATGTTAAGACTTAATTCCAAATTTACAGTTTATGAAGTGTTCTGCACTAACACTTTTTTTGCAGCAAGAAATGTTTTGTCATTGCAGGCAGTGAAGCCTTGCTTGGCTTTGGTCACTGACCTGGCTGGCACATGTTGGCAGGTACAGGAGAAGACAGGTGGGATAGAAGCATCAGGACTGAAAGCATCAAACTGGTGTCAGATCCTAACAACTTTGTATGAACGCTCAAAGTGCTGTAAAATGAGAGCATTTAGTGCAACATCACAGCCTGGCAAGGTGCAAGCTGGAGAGGCTGGGCAACACCAACTCCAGGTGCACTTGGAGGCCAGGAAAAGGTAGGATTTCCAAGAACTCCTGGCTAGAATGAGAAGATGCATTTCAAACCTGAGAGAGCTGTGGGGCCCTGAGTGTGAATCAGGGCAGATTCTTGTGGGTTTGCCACTCAGCAAGTGTGCAAAATACAGAGCCTTTGTGCAGGATGCATGATATGATGAGGGGGGATGGCTTTAGTGGAAGAAGGTAGATTTAGACAGAAAATTAGGAAGAGATTCTTCCCTGTGGGCATGGTGAGGGCTGGAATGGAAGGCCCAGAGCAGCTGTGGCTGCCTCTGGATCCCTGGCAGTGCCCAAGGCCAGGCTGGACATTGGGGCTGGGAGCAGCCTGGGACAGTGGGAGGTGTCCCTGCCATGGCAGGGGGTGGCACTGGATGATCCTGCAGGTCCCTTCCAACCCAAACCAGTCTGGGATTCTCTGATGCAGATTGATGAGCACAGGGCTGTGGGGTGGAAGGAGGCAGACTGGCAGGTAGGTACAAAAGTGCAAATAAGTGAGATTCTACAAATGGGACCCAAAGGAAGAAAGAGATTAAATGAGGTGGGAGGCAGTGTTCTTTATCTCACACAGACCTATTAGTTCTGTTCCTCATAAACACGCCTTCTCCCTCTTAGTATGTGAGTCATATTAATATTTCTACCCACCAAATGCTAAATTAGAGTAAATTGCACAGATTTACCACCTAATATTTGCTCCCTGACCTGCCTGCACTTGCAGAGTGCGTCCCCAGCTGGCAGCACAGCCTCCTGCCTGGGGACATTCCAATGCCACAGCTCCAGCCTGGCCCAGATGGGATCCCTCAGCTGAGAGCTCCTCTCTGCCTCCCTTCCCTTCCTCTGTGTTATATTAAAGCACAGGAGAAACTTTATTGTTCATAATGGGATAAGAAAAAAAAAAAAATCAAATGAAAGCAAAGTACAAAGGGGCTCCAATGCAGTGCTTTAAAGCAATGCCATTTTCATAGTAATATAGTCATTAAGTACTTGTTTGATGGTGCAAAAAAGTAGGCCAAGATCTTTGCTAATACATTTAATTAATCAATACCTGCACTAGAAGATGGGAACAATTAAAGTTTTCCTTCTCACTTAGACAAAGCAGCAGAAAGCTTGTGATCTACTTAAGGAGCTCGTCACTCAATGGGAAGATGAAAAGACTTCTTTAGTTTTACTTAAGAGCTGAAATCATGTTAATACTCGAGCGTTTAGGATCTGGCTCTCAGAAAGGCAGTAAATGAGCAGTGGCAGGAAAGCTGCCTGCTGTCATTGAGTCCCTGGCCTCGTGTTTTCATCCTGATGTCATCATAACAGGAAAAATCACAAATATATGCTGGAGTTCACTGAGCCTGAAAATAACACTGGGGATACTTCCTTGCAGAACACTTTGATAACTGGGTCTGGCAGAAACACCCATCCACTGCTGATGGACCTCAGAAGGGTAAATGCAAACCTGACCCTGCACGGTTTGGATTTCTGCTGGGTTTTTATTAAAAAAGAATGTTCTGGTTGCATCTTAACTCGAAGAGAGAAGAAAAGAAGGCATAGGCAGAAAAAGTCACCTCCTCGGGAAAAAGTGGTGGCAGGAACCTGGGCAGTTCCCTGTGTGAACCTCTGGCTTGGGGAAGGAGAAACTTCTCATTTCATGATGAGGGCTGCTGATATGGGCGTCAGATAAGAGAAAATTGCCTAAAATCTGCCCAAACCGCAGCTGTCCTCAGGAGACCCCAGCTCTGCCCCTGCAGCAGGGGCCATTATCACCTGAGGGATATCTCAGGAAACACACCTTGGCTGTGATCCCGGGGGTCCGAGGGCTGCTGGAGCTGGCACATGTCCCCTGCACCGACTGTTTGAAAAGCTTTTGATGGGGTCTCACGGCACGAGGAGCAGCACAGGCACAAGGGAGAAGAGGCTCTCTGCAGCCCAAGAGGCAGGACAGTGAACAGGAGACAGAGGATATGGTTGCATCCCACTCCCCAGAGGAACATCAAGCAAGAGCAGTGCAGGTAGTGCCAAAAACTGAACACACGGCCCCGTTTCCTCCATGCTTGATCCTCTGGTGAGAGCAGAACCCCACCCAGGAGCTCACAGCTTCCTGCTGTGGAACCAAAGGGCCCATCACACACAGGTGCTGACCTTACAGCGTGAGGGAAAGCACAGGCATGGGGATGAGTTGAAAACAAATTATTTCTTCATACAGTCATTAGCAGGAATATAAATGCAAATGATCTTATAATTTGTATCGTGAGAACTATCAAGCTAATGTTGCAGCCAAAGGAGAAAATTCCTCCCTGGTCATCACTGGAGATGACTCAGGCCATAGTGCTGATCTCTTGTAAATTGGCTGCCAACTTTCACTCAGTATTAAGCCCACCAAGCACACTGCTGTTTCTCACCCCCTTGTCAGAATGCTGCAAGAGCCTCACTAACACTTCCATCCAGGCTCTCAGTTTTTCTGTGCATCTTCACCTGGTATTGCAGAAATCTGTACTCAAAGCTCTGTGCCAGGCACTGTACTCACAACGAAAAAGGCAACAACAAAATAAGCAGATTGATTCTGCCCTAGTCCAGCCTCCATCCACAAATCCAAATCTCTCCAGAAGTCCTGGTCAAAAGTCCTCAGAAAATAAAATCCTTCTGACACAAGAAACAATTTTCAGTAGCTTCCAAACAATATTTTTCTTTCATTTAAGATTCTAACAAAACCTAACTTCTTTGTCTCTCAAGCTTCCTTGATCTTCTTCACTTTTAGCTGTCACATGAAGTCAATTGGCTGCACCTCTCTGCTTGATAAAGACAAGCCAACTGCTCTGATGTATCTTTAATGAGGAGGTAGGTAAGATGCAGTCCAACAAGGTGCTGAACACTTTGACCCTAAGCTAGCAAAGCACTTAAATACCTGCTTAACTTTCAACAAAAATAAGTCCTTTTGGAGCTAATGGGGCTGCTCTGGCATTCAGACTTCAGCACCATTGCATAAATTTGGCTGGATGAGGGACTGAGCCTTTGCAAGGCTCAGTTACTGAGAGACCAGCACCAGTCAGAAACACTCAGGTAACCTGGACAGCTGAGTCACAGGTGAGCTGGGGAAAGCTCTATCAGTAATTAACGTGTCAGCCGTGTAATTACAGTTGCACACAACACTGTGGTGTTGTTATTGTGTTGGAGGAGCAGGCAGGGTTATTCCTGCTCCAATGTCATGTTCCATCAATGGCGTGGAACACCTGACAGATCTGCAGTGATGGAGGCTTGGCCTTTGCTGCACAATCAGTGTTCAACCCTACAAGAAGGATGGGACAAATACAAAACAATACAAATCCAAATGAATGATGGGGAGGTCATGAAGAGGAAGCTGAAAGAGTAAAATTGGTACCAAAGCCGAGCTGTTGTTGCTGAGGTTCAGTTAATCAACTGATCTATATCCAGCCTGGATTATTCCAGGCATTACTGAAGGAGGTGTGCTTTGAGAATCTAATAAAATACACGAGAACCATGATAAAACTTGAACCTTTTTTGATAATACTGTGACGTTCTACTCCACACACACCTGTAAGAAAGGCTGTCAGATCTCATCACCATTAGTTATTAATCTATTTGTTCCTATTAAATTTTCTCATTTCCCCCTCCTTTTTCAGGAATTTACTTTTTCTAAAGAGGAACTGATTTAATGTAGGAAAAAAGCTGCAGCATATCAAAAAGTGAATGGGAAAATGGGTAAGGAGATAATGTTTAACTGGGAAGGAAGAGTTATTTTAGAAATATTTTATATCATTTAAAAAGCACTGAGTACTATTTTATGCCTCTTCCTGAGGAATAAAAGTCATAGTTATGAGTCCAGGTGTACATATTTCAGTAGAAAAGTGAGACTGCAACAGATACATAAAAATCTCTTTAAAAAGTAGCTCAAGTAGATTTTTCATGAGTAAAACACTGGCAACCTGAATTTTAATATCATTCTCAGCATTTCAGTGGAGCATTTGTTCATCTGTAAAGTGCTACAGAAAACAGAGCATAGATCATTCCTACTTAGCCCTGTGTCATCTCTGCCACAGCAGCTGCCCCTGGGCTGTGCCGTCCATCACTGGGGCTGGGATGCTGGGCTGGCCAGCTCAGTGCTTCCAGCTCTGTAAAATTTATAGAATGTGCCTCATGCTTGGGGTTATGGCCATTTATTTGGGAAGTTTTAGCTGATCTGCAAGTCGCTGCTATGCAGACAACAAAAAAATAAGATGCTCACCATTCCAAGTTCTGTCTATACCGTATTACATAATATGAGAATTAAGTATTTTTCCTTAGCAGCGTGTTGCAGTATGATGGTGTGAGCCTCTTTGTATCACCCAGGACATACACAGAGAAGAAGGTTATAAAAAGCTGCCTGAGCTGGTTTTATTTTAAGAGGCCTTCAGACCAAAGGCCTCGTCTCCGCCTTGGGCCTGGCAGGGAGGCTCCGAGAAGTCACCGGGGCTCCCCATTAAAATACTGTTAGCACAGATGAGAGTTTTGGTCTTCTTTTTAGTTCAAACGTCGTCTGGGAGAGACAAAGAAACAAAGTGCTTAGGTCAGTGGAAATTTCTGACAAAGACTTTTCTTCCTGGCACACACAGGGACAACCCCACCAACTGTGTGGGGTTTGTCCCCCCCGAACGACGAGGCAAAGGTCCTGATTAAAGGCCCTCAGAGGGGGGACACAAAAGATGGCCCAGGACTTCAAAGTTAGCACACTGCTGGCCAGCGGGGAGGTCTCTTTTTTCCCCTCTCTCTCCTTTTAACTTCAGCTCCTGCTGGCTGTGGAGGGGCTTCTAATTGCATTTCACGGGGCCTGAACAAAATGTGGTCTTGTCTTCCACACAGCAGCGACCCCAGAGGACGTGGAGATGATGTGAGGCTTCAGAGCAGGAACAAAAAGAGATTCATCATGTCAGCAAGCTGTGCAGAGGCAACAGTGAGGCTTCTGCAAGATCATTTGCATGTTGGCACGTTTCTAGAGGTGAACAGGCAGTGCTGGGTTTCCACAGAAGTGCTATGGCCAGCCCCCTCCTCGTGGCTTTGAACGTGGGGCACCTGCAAACCACCAAGATTTGGGTCAGGGTTTGACCCCATCTGCAGCACCAGCGGAAAGCCAGACAGAGCTGAAGGTGGCTGCCTTGAGCAGCAGAGTGGAGATCTCCTTTGTGCTGGAGAGGAAGAACCTCTGCCCACTGCTTCAGGTCTGCAGGTGGAGACTTTCTTTGGCAAATTGGGATCTTGATCAAATGGTACCCAGGCTGATTTAAGCAACCTAATTAAAATTCTGTCAGTGAGCCTAGAGCTATGGAAGAGAAGGTTTGGCTGAAGCCAGATAGATTTGCTGGACGTACAGGAAAGTGGTTTCAGGGGATGTGGGATGAGAAGAAAGCCTCAGGCCAGGTGTTACATGGGTAAGGCCATGCCAGTCAGACATGGGGAATGATTTAAATCAAGCACGGAACTACACTGGAACCCAGCATATGGTCACCTTACCTTCCAAAAAAGCCAGAAGGCCAAAGAAGGTGTGTATTAGTATGGATGAACAAAACACCATCTCATCCCAAAATAACACAAGTCAACAAAGTGCTATCCCTTTAATGTCTGATAGTCCCCCTCTCCCACTTCCCTAATGAGATTTGCTTCCTCATTCTTTTTCTTTTGCATTCCAATTTCAATCTGCAGTGAATGTTCCACATTACAGGATGAACCATATATCTATTTTCCCACATTGCACAGCACTAGACCCAACACAATACATCCAAATCCCAAGAAGTAGAGTTTATCCCGTGTTCCCTGTGCCAATGCCAGCGGAAGCCGGCGCTGCCGAGCCTGAGCTTTCTCCATGGATGCTCGGGAAGAGAATTAGGCCTGGAATGAGGTTAGTTAGTCACTGCTGATTCATCACGCCTTTAAGATTTGGATTAACAACCATTCATCCCCCAGTCCTTGCATGCAGGCCCCTGTTTCCAACAGGGGTGGGGTTTTTTTCTATTTATTTACTAACTGACAATAGTGGAAAGCCTCCTATTCACATCTGAATTATAATAAATGCATTATAAATGAGTAAGTAGGAAATAGTAAGGAAATGATGTTTTACTTTTAAATGCTAATTATGGAGCCCTGGTGCAGTTAATGTGTAAGGTGTTCTGTCAATTTTTAATGTTTATGCCAAGTGTAGTCTTCAATTTAACATGAGCTTTTAATCCTTTGAGTACTAAATTGCCTTTTAATGCTTGCAGCACAACATTGTGTTTGCACAAAGTCAGGACTGAAAAATGAATTTACTACAAGATATGTGCATGTATGAAGGGGGGAGGAAGTACAAAGGACAAGATTTTTTTTTTTAATGATGTTGTTGGAACCATACAAGAGGAAGGAACTGCTTTCAGGATGTACCTGGCAATTGTTTGCAGTGGCAAGAGGCTGCTGCTGATTTAGTATCTCTGTTGAAGCATTTTCAGAGAGCTCTTTCAGGCTCCAACAATTTATCCAACAACTACACCAAAAATTTATGGTTTGCACCCATAAAGCAAACTTGGAGGAAAACATGACGGAAGGAATTACCATTGAGAGAAACCTGCATGTTCAGTAGGACAAAAAGTACCTGTGAAGAAAAGGAATTTTTCAGCTGACAGAACTGTAAAGAGTAAGGTCTGGAAAAGATAAATTGTGTGGTAGTTTTCTGGGTTGGCTGGTTAGATTTTGCCTTTTCAGCTGGTGTGTGGTAACAGTCTCAGGTAATTCCCAGCTCTCAGGGTGCTCCAGTCAGGTGACGGGTGCCAGGTAATTCCCAGCTCTCAGGGTGCTCCAGTCAGTAGCATGGCTGTGGCACAACGCCCTGGGCTGAACATGCTCATCCCAGCCCAACACAGCTGCTCCTTCCCACTCTGCCCTCCAGAGACCTCAGCACAGCCAGACTCGGGGAAGGGTCCCTCTTCACAGCCAACAGGACAGCTCCAGCCCCTGCAGACACACCCAGGGTGTCCTGGCCATGGGGGCCGTGTCCTCACTTGCTCCCACAGCAGCACTGCTGGGATTTGGCCAACTGGACACGGCCCAGCCCCACCTGCTCCCAGCACTGCTCTTGCCGCCCCTCCCTGCATATAGGGGAGTTAGAGCAGCTTGTGAGGCTAATCCCTGTTTATCTCCTTGGTGAACAGACTTTTTAAAATGACACTGTTTGCATGCTTAAAGCTCCAAATTTGACTTTCCTTGACAGCAGCCATCTCAGGAATCCCAATGAGGTTTATTTTTGGCAGTGGAGCCTTCACAGAACAGGCTTTGCTGCGTGTTCGGCTCCCAGCGCGCCGGTGCAGCTCTGCAGAGCAGGGCAACTGGGCACCTGAGGATTTGGTACATCCCAGTGATGTACCCTCAGCTTTGCTGAGGTGAGACCCAAGGGGCTAAAACTAATCAATTCAAAACTCTTCTTGCTTTTTCTCTCCCCCTGCATTTCCACTGTCCCTAAGATTTTGGAAGGTGGAAAGGCACCTCAAAGCTCACCCAGTGCCACCCCTGCCATGGGCAGGGACACCTCCCACTGTCCCATCCAGCCTGGCCTTGGGCACTGCCAGGGATCCAGGGGCAGCCACAGCTGCTCTGGGCACCCTGTGCCAGGGCCTGCCCACCCTCCCAGGGAACAGTTCCTTCCTAACATCCAATTCAAACCTCTCCTTCTTCAGTTTAAAGCCATTCCATTTTGTCCTATCACTGCAAGAAGTCCCCCTCCAGCTTCCCTGTAGGCTGCAGGTATTTGAAAATATTTTTCCTTCTCCTTCATCCTAGCTTCCCACATGTGCTAACATACAGTTTATGCTCCCCACTCCAATAATCTGGTGTTCTGGGAGGAAGCATCTCTTTGCTCAGTCCATCAGAGGGAAGAGCAGTCAGGAAGAACCAGGAATACAAACAGGGTAAATTGTTTTATGATTAAATAATACAGCTTTAAAATGTGGCTGGAAAGGGAAACTCAGCCAATGAAAGGTGGAGTTTGAGCTCACAAATTGCCAGAGGTAGACAGGTAATGTTTAAACATTACTTTTGAAAAAACTGCAGCTGAAATTAATCTACAGGCCTTGTGCTGGAAACTCACACACTGAATTGAAGCGCAGGAAGTCTTGCACATAAACCAGGGAAAACACAGAATCATGGGATCATGAACATTGGAAAAGACCATCAGGATCATCAAGTCCAACCTCTGACATGCCCACTAAACCACACCACAAACTGCCACATCCACTCATTTTTTGAACGCTTCCAGGGGTGGTGACTTCATCACTGCCCTGGACAACCAGTTCCTGACCACCCTTTCCATAAAGAAATTTTCCCTAATATCCAAATTTAACCTCCCCTGGCCCAGCCTGAGGCCGTTCCCTCTCCTCCTGTCCCTGTTCCCTGGCAGCAGAGCCCGACCCCCCCCGGCTGCCCCCTCCTGTCAGGGAGTTGTGCAGAGCCACAAGGTCCCCCCTGAGCCTCCTTTGCTCCAGGCTGAGCCCCTTTCCCAGCTCCCTCAGCCCCTCCTGGGGCTCCAGCCCCTTCCCCGGACACACCCCAGCCCCTCAGGGTCCTTCTTGTCCTGAGGGGCCCAGGACTGACCCCAGCACTGGAGGTGCCCCAGCAGTGCCAGCACAGGGGACGGGCACTGCCCTGGTCCTGCCTTTGACCACTCACTGCAGCACCTGGATCGCTGCTGGTGGGACACGAAGCCAAAGCAGAGCAGGCTGAGGGGGGCTGAGGTCCCCGGTGCCGCCATCACCTCACACCAAACCAAACCTTCCCTGTCCCCTGAGACTTTACATTCTTGTTTGCACCACTGTGCTCAGGTTCCCCCTCTCTGGCAGCCTGTCCTCTCCACTGTCACCTCGTGTCCTGCAGCTGCTGCTGCCAGCAAAGGGGACTGGAACCGGTGAGTCCCGGCACTGGCGAGTCCCTGGCACTGGTGAGTCC
>VXAC01004698.1:168115-276620 GCA_013399225.1 Rhipidura dahli | reverse complement strand
TTCCCTTCCCTTCCCTTCCCTCGCTCAGCACAAGGTTGATCTGAGTCACTTTATGGCTGGACCCGACCCTAAAGCTCTTTTCCCACCTCAAGAATCCTCTGATGGGCCCTGCTCAGTTTATGGTTTGTCAACCAACCCCACAGCCTTTGGTGAGAGTTTTTGGAGTGATTTCTCCATTCACCTTCAGTGTCATTATCATTATGGTCTCATCTAATTACATTTTTGTTTTTCTTACCTTCCCTTGGCTGATCTGCATTGCAGAATCTGAGCTGAGGCAGAGGCTGGGTCTTGCCAAGCCTGCAGGAGCTCCCGTGCTCAGCCCCTCAGACGTCACCCGGCTGCCACGTGCCTCGAGTCAAATACAATAAATCTCTTTAAGACCTGCAGCACAAGGGCTGGAATGGGGGCCAGCACTCCAGGGAGCAGCACTGATCCACAGAGGGTGGGATTCTGGCTGTCCCACCTTGCCACAGATGTAAAACCATGAGGAAATCTCTGAATCCCTGAAATTCATCCCCCTCTCTGCAGCTGAGCTGAGCCCGGGCACCCAGCGGGGCTCAGGATGGGCATTCCCTGCTTGGCTCTGGGGAGAAAAGCTGGCATTTAACTGCACACATCTCCTGCAAATGATTTCCTGAGGTTTGCAACATCTCATGTTGCCCTTTATGGAAGATTTTTACTTGCAGATGTGGATGGCACAGGGGAACTGGGAATCCCCCATCACTGTGAGTTTTTTAGAACTGGAAAAACTCTGCCTACAGTAAGTACTGTGCAAAAGTCCCATTTTTATGGGCTTTAAATATTTTTTAGGGTCTCGTAGATAAAACTGGGAGTTTGAGAGCTTCAGCTGCAGTGGAAGCTGCTCTTACAGGCCCTGTCCTCACCCCAGCCACTCCCTGTCTTGCCATAAAATACATTAAACAGAGAGATTTAGCAGGAATTGGGGATTTTTCCAGGCTACAGTTCCACCTCTGGAGACGCTGCCGGCTGTCCCAGGACTGGGGAACACCAAGGCAAGATTCTGGAAGCATCCAAGGAAGGCCTGGACGTGGCACTCAGCGCTGGGCTGGTGACAAGGTGGGGACAGGGCACAGCTTGGACTCGATGGTCAGGGAGGGTTTTTCCAACCTTAATGATCCTGGAATTGCAAGGAAGATCGTTCCCAGTGACTCCTGCACTCTCAGGATGGCGATTTCATTTCCTTTTGGCTGCTTCGAAGGAATTCCCAGCCATGAGATGCCCAGAGCAAAAGGGAACAGGCAGTGTGGAGCTGCTCCTCGGGAGTTTGGCCCCAGGCTGGAGCCAAAACCTTCAGTGGGGGGCTAAAGGGACAGGGCTTGGCTCTCAAAATCAGCATTTCATGGTGGTGCTCCAGGTTAGAAACATTTAACAGGGCTCTGAACAGTTCTAGTGGGACAAAGTCTTGTTTCTCTAAAAGTCTATTTTAGCTTAAAAAATCCGTTAATAATGGTGTCCAAGATTTTCTTTTTTTTTTTTTTAATAAAAATACCTGAGTTTGGACATAATTATTAAAGTTTCTGTGCAACAACAGCATTTCTCCATCGCTTCTTTTCAGGAGTGGTAAACTCCTGAAATAATCAGTAACAGCTGAATATTATAATAATTTATAATTATAATTATNATTATAATATTATATTATAATATCAGTAGCAGCTGTATCTGTGATCTGTTATTATTTGCTATTATTCTGAAGGGTAGGTAGAGTGTTCAGACTACACCAACACAAAAATCCTGCACCCAGCAGTGGAGCCCAGCCTTTTCCAGGGTGAAAACATCCCAGAAAATAGGAAACAATGATGAATATTCCAGTGTGAAGGCATAAGGGGCAATTTAGGCAGAGCACGTGCGTACAGAGGGGACTGATAAGCTGAGAAGTGGCTTAATTACAGCCTGTAATTAGCCAGAGGCAGAGCAGATCTCTGAGGGGGCAGCCAGGCTGAACCACAGTGAGTGGGTTCTGCATCCCCTGCAGATTTTGGGTGTAGCACGGGACAATTTCTGGCCACACCAAAGCATTTCCACTGAAACTCTCCTTATTTACCCCAGTGAGCCTCAGAAATGTGTTTTAAACCCTGCCAGAGGGGAGACTGGATGTCACCGTGTCACTGGGATGCCTCTCTCAGGCCAGCAGTGGTGCTGGGGATGTCTGACCCCCTCCTCATCCTCCTCCTCATCCTCCTCATCCTCCTCATCCTCCTCCTCCTCCCAGCTCAGAGCTGTTTTCCCTGGGATAGGACAGGACTCTGGCCTGAGGCATAAACACCTCAACGTTCACACCACCCATAAATTGGCTTTCTCCAGGTAATGACTGCAACCTTTCCACTTTAAACCTTCGAGCAGGGTGGGTTAAAAGTAAATTAAAATGTGTAGGACAGATGCTGAAAAGCGGCAGCAGCATTCCCTGTGCCAGCAGCGTGGGCTGCACCTTGACTCAAATTAGGCCAAAGTGGCACCAGCAGAAAAAGGGAGAGCAGGGAAAATGTTAGGGGAGCAGGAAAATAAGCTGGGGCTTCCCAGAAGAGCAGGCAGCAAATTAATTCCAGGAGCAGGTAACGAGTGGGGAGCGTGTGCGTGTCGGGTGTGAGAGAGGCAGAGATGTGACAGGGACAAGGGGCTCGCTCAGTGACAGAGCTGCTGCTGCTGCTGCTGCTGCCTCAGCTGCGCCCAAAATCTGCTCCTGGGCCTCATTAAAACCCGGGGCTGCACCACGCAGAGCTTTAGCCCCGGGAGGCTGCAGCTGTTCTGGTGACAGCAGCCATGGAACCTCTGCGCTGCTGGTGTGGTACCGCCTGGGTGATTGGTTTGCACACCCTAATTAATCAAACTTTATCCAGCCCAGACTTTTTTTGTGCAGTTGTGGTTTTTTGTTTTTGTGGTGCTCAATAACTGGGTTTAATTTCAGGGTTTGATGTTTTGCTGGAGATGTCTCACTCCAAGCCCTGACAAGAATGCAGCCAATGAGACAGGGGACACTGAGATGTAAAACTGGAGACTGAAATGTAAAATTGGAGACCAAAATGTAAAATTGGAGGCTGAAATGTAAAATTTGATGCTGAAATGTAAGATTTCCTGCCCTGGGGCATGGTAGAGCCCCGAGGTCTCCCATGAAATGGCCTTGGTGGGTCTCCAGTGACCGTGGTCAGTGTCCGGTTTGGGTTCCTGTGTCTCCCCCACACCAGGGACCAGCTGGGCCCAGCTCCCAGTGGCCTCAGGGGCTCAGACTCGCCCAGTCCCAGCAGGGCCATGTGCCAGGACACCCTCAGGGATGAGCCCAGCAAGCCCTCAGAGGCTGCCAGCCCACAGCTGCGGGCACAGCCTGAGCACAAACCATTCCCAAATCGTTTCCAGCCCAAACCAAATCAGTTCCATTCCCAAATCCCAGCGACCCAACCTGCTGCTGCCAAGTCCTGGGCCTGCCTTCCCCATGCTGGAGGCTGGGAGATGGGAAATATTTGAGATGTCTGCAAATAGGTGTCAGGAGATCTATTACTTTATTATTTCTTATTTATATTGTTTTATCATTATAATTATTATTATAATTATTATAATAATTATTATTGTATTCTTTATTATTTTGCACTCTGGGTTTTTATTCTCAGAAGCTTTCCTGAACAGATCAGTTTCTCAATCTCCACTGTCCTGTGCTCCATTCTGCATTTTTTCCCCCCTCAAACCAACTTCTTCCTGCAACTCCTTGAAGAGGTTGGCTCCAAACCCCACTGAGACCAGGAAGCATCACACCTGCAGAACGGTTTTCTCACATTCCTGCATAATTTAATTGCTCAGTTCAGCTGCAGCTGGGCCTGAGCTGGAGAAGAGTCAGCACCACCTTGGTGGGTGTGGGAATAAATTTATTTCCAGATAATACTTTATTTCCAGACCCACGGAGCACCTTCCATGGGCACTGTGTGCAGTTTTCCTGAGATTCAGGAAAAATGCTGGAAAAATAACAAATGCTGGGGAGGAGGATCGATCTCCAGGCAATGTTTTTTGTCCCTACATGGAGCAGGAACAGCGAGATCAATTCCCTGGGGGTCCAATCCTGCCCTCCCTGCCTTCAGTGGAACTCCCACCATGAGAGCAGCTCCAAGGTGGTCCAAGTGATGCTTCGGGTTTGAACTTTTCTATTTTCCAAGCCCTGCCCTGCCCAGTGTGTAACTCTGGAGTTGCCTGTTCCCTGTTCAGTGCTGCTCTCTGTGCTGGGCACACACAACAAAGCCTCTCTGGGGCTGCTCTCCAAGGACACCCAGCCCAAACTGGGCCCAAAAAGTGTCAACCAAAGAGCCTCTGAGGGGGGCAAGCTGAGGGCAATTCCATCATTAACTGCAGCTTTAATTGGAGAATGAACCCTGAGATGCAAATGAACCAAAGCTAGAAAAGTGGGAAGAACTCGTGGCCTCTCAGGGTCCATCTCGGGGCCCATCTGGGCAGCACCTCTGGCTCCCCAGGGGTACCTTTGGAGGCCTTTCCAATAAATCCCCACCTTTATTCCCTCACTCCTGTCTGGGCTCTGTTTCTGGGAGGCCTCTCAAGGCATCACAAGGACCGTGGTGAGGATCCCAGCTGCTCTCCAGCTTTCCAGGAGGGATCGCTGAGGGTCTGGTGCTGACAGGAGTCCCCTGCTCTGAGGTTTCAGCACCACCCCACCCTCAGCAGGCTGGGTCAGCTTTCTGGAGAAAAGATTTAAGGGCAGAAGGATTTGTTTGCTGGAAAGCATCAATTTGCAGTAACGGAGCAGAGCTGCAGAAATAGAAAACAATAAAATGCATTATTACATTTGCATATAAAGTGAAGGAATGTCCTTGTGTGTCAGCTTGCCTGGAAGGGTGGCCAAAATCTCTGACCCCAATCTCTGGGCTGGCAGGCCCTGGGAGTTCCTGGGGATGGCTGTTTCCTGCTCTGATTGAAAAGCTGCTGGTGGGTGTTGGTCAGAGGAGCCACACTGGGCAGCCCCTCTCTGCCTGCAGAAGCAGCACCTGCTGCTTAATTCCTGAATTCTGCATTTCCCCCAATCCTTGCACCAAAGCAGAGGACACCCTGCAGTGCTGTGGGCTCAGCCACACCTCACAGAGGGGTGTTTTGATTCATAAACTCAGCTTCAAACTCCTTTTCTTATGCTTGGCTTCCCTGGGGTAACTCCAGAAGCGATGCCCTCGGTTGTGGACCTTTACTGGTGCTCCACATGAAGAAATCAGCCAGGCTCCAGCCCCAGCCTGGCTCCAGGCATCTGCAGGACGGGAGCACAGCTGGACACTTCAGCTCCTGGCAGGAGAGAACATTCACCGGCCTTGGCACTTGTGCAGCAGGAGGTGCCAGCTGTTGGGATACTGGAGCTGTCCAGGGCAGGGAATGGAGATGGGGAAGGGATGGAGAATTCCTGAGGGAGCTGGGAAAGGGGCTCAGCCTGGAGCAAAGGAGGCTCAGGGGGGACCTTGTGGCTCTGCACAGCTCCCTGACAGGAGGGGGCAGCCGGGGGGGGTCGGGCTCTGCTGGCAGGGAACAGGGACAGGAGGAGAGGGAACAGCCTCAGGCTGGGCCAGGGGAGGGGCAGGGGGGACATCAGCAGGAATTTCCCCATGGAAAGGGTGCTCAGGGATTGGAAGGGGCTGCCCAGGGGGGTGTTGGAGTCCCCATCCCCGGAGATGTTTAAGCAAATCCTGGATGTGGCCTCAGTGCCGTGCTCTGGGTGACAAGGGGGTGGCCAGTCACAGGTTGGACTCGATGATCTCAAAGGTCTTTCCCAGCCCAGCTCATTCTGGGATTCTGGGATTCTGTGGTTCTGTGTTCAGCACAGAACTGGGCACAGGGCACAGCCTGTCCCCTGCAGATGGAGCTTTGGTTCCTCAGGCTGGGGATCACCCGGCTGGCATCCTCAGAGAGAAACCTCTGGAATTCCTCCTGAGTGCCAATCTCTGCCTGCTCCAGGCAGGCAACAGACCTGATGGTGACACACAGAGAGGCCAGGGCAGCTCCTGGGCTCCCCACACTCACCAGGGCAAAGTTAGCCCCAGCAGCCCCACAGCTGCCAGCCGTGGTTCTCCTGCCCCACGGTGTTTGCTCTCCATCCCTGCTCAGCCCTTTCCAGCCCTGTTATCTGGAGGGGAGGCCCTCCCACGGCACCCTGGGGCCTGAGCAAAGCTGCAGCAATCTGATAACAGGTAAGGGCACAGGCAGCCCCAGTGCCAGCCCAGCCCAGCCTGCCAAAGTAGGGCACTGTGATACCAGAACGGGCCCAGCCACTCTGTATCTGCTGATACCGAGGTATTTATTTAGTGATAAATAAACCAGTGGGCCTGATAGTCTGCAAGGACATGCTAATACCTGTAAATTTCCATTTGTCAGCTTGCAGAGAGTCCTGGAAGGGTTCAGGTTGAGAAGGGACCTTAAAGCTCAGCACTGCCACGGGCAGGGACACCTCCCACTGTCCCAGGCTGCTCCAAGCCCCATCCAACCTGGCCTTGGACACTTCCAGGGATGCTTTGCTGGTGCATCTCAGTCCCCCCAGGTCCGAGCCCTCCCTGTGCAGCAGATTTGTGGTCCAAGAACTTCCCTCCCTCTGCCACTCTCAGTCCCATTTGAGCAGAAGCTGCTGAAATTTTGGGGGAAATTGATGCTGCAGCCCCCCCACTTCCTGTGACTGCACAAAGCAGCTCTCAGCAGGCTCTGTGACCTCCTCTCTTGCAGCCCCGATGACGAAAAGTGATGCAGAGCTTTGGGTTTCAGGAAGGAGGCCAATAAATCTCCCACCTGTTGCTGGGAGGGAGCCATAAAACGGGGTTTGTCCTTCTGCATTTGTATCAAAAGTCCCACGGGATTTCATCACTGTGGGCTGAGAGTTTCGGCTTTCCTGAATGGAGCACAAATGAAAATATTTATTACGAAGAAAGAACGGAGCAAAGATTAAAGGGAGGTATTTATTGATGAACGAGGGCAGTACCAGGATCAGACGGGTCAGCACTCAGGAATGTGGGATTTGCATAAGGCACAAATCTCCCCAGGGAGCTGCTGAGTCAGGAGAGGAAAGGGAAGGACGGGAGGATGGGTCAATACCTGCAGTCCTCTCTACCCAGGAACAGCTGTGTCTCATTTCCCCTGAAATGAATTCTTAACAGGTGAAACAGCCCTAACAGGGAAATCAGTGACACCTGGCTGGTTTGGGCATCTTCTCAGAGATGTCCTGTCCTGGAGCCATAATCCAGGCTCAGTCCTGCCCCTCTGCACACCCGGGGCTCTGCACAGCTCTGGATTTCAGATATTCCAGGACATGGCCTCCTTCCTGAAACCCAAAGCTCTGCATCACTTTTCGTCATCGGGGCTGCAAGAGAGGAGGTCACAGAGCCTGCTGAGAGCTGCTTTGTGCAGTCACAGGAAGTGGGGGGACTGCAGCATCAATTTCCCCCAAAAAACCACCTGAGCAGCTTCTGCTCAAATGGGACTGAGAGTGGCAGAGGGAGGGAAGTTCTTGGACCACAAATCTGCTGTACAGGGAGGGCTCGGACCTGGGGGGACTGAGATGCACCAGCAAAGCATCCCTGGAAGTGTCCAAGGCTGGGTTGGACGGGGCTTGGAGCAGCCTGGGACAGTGGGAGATGTCAGGAGAAAATTCAGAGCAGGATTTCCATGAGCAGCAGTTCAATTTCACCAGGAGAAGGTGTAAAACCCCAGCCAGGTGAAGCTGAGGATGCCAGGAATGCTGGCAACTCTCCCTCGTGGGCTGGGTTCTCCCAGGGATATCCCAGTGCAGCTTTAGTTCTTCCATCCTGCTGGATGCAGGCGAAATGTGAATTTCTCCTCAAACCGTGGGCTGTGAGCAGCCACGGGGCCACTCTGGGTGTGTTAAATCAACTCAGATTGGGTCTGAAGAGCATTGGAGCCAACACCACCCTTGGGAATTGAAATGTGATAACTTCTTCTCCGAGAGCAGCTGCATAGTGGCTGCGCTTCCTCCTCTGCCACTTCTCTCCAGGAGCAGCCCCCACCCTGCTGGAGCCCGGCCTGGGTGTCAACCCAGGCTGCATTTCCAGCTCAGGGATCCTTCCTGGGCACACTTGGCACCTTCTCTGCAGGGGTTTGTACAGGAAATTGGCCCCAAGAACAGCTTGTCCCGAGCCTATCTCAGGGTAATTCTCATGCTGAACCTGCTTTCTGTTGTTCCCTGCCTGAGGAAGGCAAAGCAGTGAGACTGGATTGGTTTGGGCATCTTCTCGAAGATGTCCTGTCCTGGGGCCATAATCCGGCCTCAGTCCTGTCCCTCTGCACAGCAGGGGGTCTGCAAAGCCCTGGACTTTGGATATTCCAGGATGTGGCAACAGCTGTGCAGGGAGAAAATTCAGAGCAGAGTTTCTAAGAGCAGCAGTTCAATTCCACCCACCGGGATCCTTCCTGGGCACACCTGGTGCCTTCCCCGCAGGGGTTTGTACAGGAAATTGGCCCCAAGAACAGCTTGTCCCGAGCCTAGAGGGGACAAATCTCTGGGTAATTCCCATTCCAAGCCTTCTCTCTGTTCTTCCCTGACCGAGGAAGGTCTAAGGATTTGGAGGACACAGCCTTTCCAGGCCCCTGAGGCTTCTCTTGCCATCTCCTGAACCTTTTAGCAGTTCAGAGAAGAACTGAAGTATCACACACAGGCTCAAAAACACCTGCCCACCCCAAACCCTTCATGTTTAACCCTTTGATTTATTACCAAGCCACCTGTGGGACTTTCAAGTAGGCTCTGTGGGATGGGGGTGTCACAGGGGTGGGTGGGGTTGTCACAGGGGTGAGTTTATCCTTTTATTTTTCATCTAGAGGGAGCGAAAATTTGCTGCAGGAAGGCTGAGTGAAGAATGGGTGGGAAGCTCAGAATGAAGTCCATATTTTTCCAGCAGTGGGAGAGACCCTGGCTCCCTGGTGGCTGCAGGGATGCAGTGGGACAGGGCTGTGGGGCTGATGCTGCATCCCACAGGACCCCAGAGCACAGGGAGAGGGTCCCTGCTCTGCAGGAGCTGCCAGTGGAACTCTTGATGGAAAACTCCCTGTCTGGAGGATGGGATCCTTGGACTGAGGGTGCTGCTGTTCCCAAAAACTTCTCAAAAACCTCCTTCCCCCAGGCAGCACACCTCGTTTCGAGCAGGAATCCCGGGATAATCAATCTCTGCACAGATGCAGAAATGTCTTTGCTCTCCCACATTCCTCCCTCTCCAGGATCCCATCGGATAAATCCCAACGCCTGGGCTCCCCACACAACACTCATTTCATCCCTTTTCCTTGCTGAGTGAGCAGGAAAGGAAGGGATTTATCTGTGCCTCGTGCATGGCACCTCCCAGCCCAGCCCAGGGCAGGCAGGCAGCATCTGCACTGCAGGAAAAGAGGGATTGGATGGAGCCTGGGGATTGCACGGGTGGGATCAAATCACCCCAGCTCAGCCAGAGCCCTGCAGAGCTCCTGAGTGCCCTCAGCAAACCCCAGGCAATGGCACTGAGCTGAACCCACCGTGGGAAAGGGGCATCCCTGGCATTTGCCACGGACCAGCAGCACATCCACAGCCACTCTCATCCCTTTGTTCAGGGACTGGAACAGGATAAATCCTGCTGGTGCTGGTAGCCCGGGGTTCCTCAGTACTGATGGCACTTCTGAAGGGAAGGCTTGGGCGTGCAGGTGAGTGGGGGAGGAAAAAGTTTAACCCTGAAGTCGTTGGGAAGTTCAGCAAGGTTGGAGTGAGCCCAGCTGGGATTTGCAGTCACGGGGCTGAACCTGTTCTAGCTTTGAGACTCCTCTGGGGCAGCTGAAATGACCAAAGCTTCGAGGCACAGCTGCCCACCCTCAGTGATCATCTGGGGATCTTTGGAGTTGTTTTTAGTTCTCCTACATGGTGGTGGGAGAGAAGTGAAAGTTGAGCTTCGATGATATTTGTGGGCCCCTTCCAACCCTGATTTATTTTTCTGTGATTCCGTGATTGTGGTGGCCTGTGGTGATTTGGAGAATCAGTCCAAGCAGGAAATTATTTTGCCTTGGGTCTTTGCTAAAGATCTTTCTATTCCCTGCACAACATCTTAAAATGTGCCCTTGAAACGTGGGGGAACCAGCCCACTGCTCCTTCCAAAGGGCTCCCATCCCTGTTCCAGGGGTGTTCTGCCGTCCCCTGCAGTGTCACACCCATCCTGCTCTTGGGCAGTTGTGCTGAGGATCAAAGGTGTGTCCAGGAAAGGTGAATCCAGGGTGTGTAACTCAAATGCTAAAAAGCCAGGAAAGGTCTAAATTGGCTTTTGGGGAAAATTTCTTTACTGAAAGGGTGAAGGCAGCGGTGGAATCCCTGAGCCTGGAGGGATTTCAGAGCTGTGTGGATGTGGCACTTGGGGACGTGGTGGCAGTGCTGGGGGAATGGTTGGACTCTGATCTCAGAGGGCTTTTCCAACCTTAATTCCGTGACCCTGTAGGCAATTCCCAGCCCTGCCCTGGCTGGGAGCAGATGGGTGGGAATTGCTGAGTGCAGCTGAGGCAGCGGCTGGGGAGTGGCCCAGCCCCTGGCAGGGCTGTCTATATTTAGGTCCCCACAGGTTGGGACAGGAAGGCAGGAGGTCTCCATTGTGCTCTCCCCGTCCACAGGAGCTTGCCTGGCAGCAGAGTCCATCAAGCCTGGACTCATTTTGCAGCTCCATTAAAGCTCTGTGGCCTCACCAGCTCAGTGCACCCTCAGGAGGCACCGCGGGTGATTTCCAGCCTCTGCTCATTATGTGCTGCCCCTGGGCCCGGGCAAACTGTCCCTTCTGCTCCAGGAGCTGTCCCCAGGCTGCAGCACAGCCCAGGGCTCAGTCTGGTCCTGGCCAGGGCCCCAGCGAGGCCCCCGAGGCGATGGGCAGTGGTGCCATGGAAAGGGATCTGCGTCCCAGTGCTGCACTCGTGGGCTGGTCCCTGGGGCAGGGGACATTCCCTGGGCTGGCACCTTCACCATCACAGGGTGTCACAGAACACCCTGAGCTGAAGGGACCCACAGGGATCATGGATTCCAGCCTCTGGCCCTGCCCAGACACCCCAAATCCCACCCTGGGCATCCCTGGCAGCGCTGCCCAAACGCTCCTGGAGCTCTGGCAGCCTCGGGGCCGTGCCCATTCCCTGGGGAGCCTGGGCAGTGCCCAGCACCCTCTGGGGGAAGAACCTTTCCCTGCTCTCCAGCCTGAGCCTGCCCTGGCCCAGCTCCAGCCGTTCCCTGGGTGCTGTCCCTGTCCCAGGGAGCAGAGATCGGAGCTGCCCCTCCTGATCCTCTCTTGAGGAAGCTGCAGGTGAGGAGGCTCCCCTCAGTCTCCTCCAGGCTGAACAGACCCCATGGCCTCAGTTGCTCCTCACGCAGCTTCCCCTCAAGGCCCATCACCATCTTTTTTGCCTTCCTTTGGATGCTCTCTGGTAGTTTGATGTCTGTCTGATATTGTGGTGCCTGAATCTCCTCACAGTATTTGAGCTGAGGCTGCCCAGCCCAGCCCAGCCCTGAGCAGAGCAGAGCACAGCAGTTGTCTCCACTCTCACACTGCCCAAACCATCACCTTTCTGCAGTTCTGCCTTGTCCACCTCTTCCCCCTCTGTTCATTTCTCACTCCATCCTGTTTTCCTGGCAGTGTGATAAAACCAACCTGAATATTCTTCTCAGGACGACAATGCTGACGTTTCCCAGATCATGTCTCAAGTGTGGTGATGTTGCCACCACTTTAATCACATTTCTCCATTTTCCTACCCCTCACTTCCAAATTAGGGACCACCAAGTCCCTTCAGGGGGATTGTGAGAAAACTGGAAAGCTCCGAACACATAAAAAGAGTTTGGCAGCAGAAGGCCCCAGGTTGAAAGGACTTTCTGATTGACAACTTCCCCATTGCACATGATATGCACGAGGCTGAAGTTCAGATCAGAAGAATGCTTTTGCTTTCATCCTTGAATTGCACAATAATGAAATCCTCCAGCTCTTTCTTGTCCCTTGAGCTGTTTCTGATGAAGCTGCACTAAAATCTGTCAGTCCGAGTCAGAGCTGTTATAGAAACTGCAGGGAAATAAGGAGAATTCATTTGAGGCTCCTCACACTCAGCTACCCTCACTCAGCAAAGATCTCTAAATCCTAAACCACTGCTCACAGCTCTGCCCAGCTGAGCTGTTTCTTCTCCTCTCACGCTCCTCCTCAGGCAGATCAGAGCCCTGCAGGGCTGGATGGAAATGCAGCACTTTCCAGGGCAGGACTTCCAGGCTGTCAGAGTGAGTGTAGTGTTTTTATGGTCAATTTATGCACTATTCCCACATTTCTTTTCTGTGAGATACTCACAACAGTGAGTTGGAGGAGCATCAAGGCTGCACCCTCGAAGGAGTGTGTGGGTTCCTGCACCAGCCCAGCTCAGTCACCAGCACTGGGATCGTGGTCACGTCTTTCCCATCTCATCACAAACGGATTTTCTTCCACAGAATCCCAGGCTCAGTCCTTGTAGCAAATATTTCTGTTTGCCTTTTCATAGAATCACAGAATCCCGGAATGGTTTGGGTTGGAAGGGACCTTAAATCCCATCCCACCCCCTCCATGGGCAGGGACACCTCCCCCCGTCCCAGGCTGCTCCCAGCCCCAGTGTCCAGCCTGGCCTTGGGCACTGCCAGGGATCCAGGGGCAGCCACAGCTGCTCTGGGCACCCTGTGCCAGGGCCTGCCCACCCTCCCAGGGAAGAATTCCTCCCTATGATCCAATCCAGATCTCTCTTATCCAATCCAATCCAGTCCAATCCAGATCTCTTTTATCCAATCCAATCTATCTAAATTGTCTTACGTTAATTTTTTTCTAAGTCATTTGCTTTTGGGGTTTTACAGGTAATAATCCTTTAAATTTTTTTTTTAAGTCGTCTTTCCATCACACACCAACATCTGCAGGAGGCTGAGGAAAGGCCTCAGGTGTGTTTTGTGATTCTGTGATTCCGTGGCTGGCACAGCTCAGTCTGGGGCTTCTCCTCCCTGCCTGGAATCCATCAGGATGCTTTTGCATTTCATTCCCCACACTGGGAGCTGTGAAGGATCCCGCTGCCTCCTTCCCTACCTGCCTTTTTCCCAGACAGTAAAACATCTGATTTTCCCCTTATGCTGCCTGGAGTTTCTTCGCTCTCCCGTGTGCAGCGACCTCGAGTTCCCAGCCTGACACACCAAATTCCCACCTCTCAGAGCCAGCTGCTGATGAGAATCTCTGCTCAGAGCACTCCCAGAGCCGAGTCCTGCCCCTGCCAAGGGTGCCCTGATTGAGCCGTTTGTGGGAGGGCAGCTCCCTCCCCTTGGCACGGCGCCCGCGGTGGCACCTCCTGAGCTGCTTCCCAAACTGCCACGGGAGACAGAGCGAGCTTCCAGGAACAGAACGGGCCCAGGCTCCCATCCCAGCTCCCTGAACAACACAAAGGATGGCACCAGTCAGCATGGCAGGGGAATCTCATCCCAGTGCTGAACAGAACCATGGCACCAGTCAGCATGGCAGGGGAATCCTTGGGTTTCTCCCAGGAACTGATTTGTTCTGCAGGGTCTTTGTCAAAGCCCTCAGCCCCCTCAAGTTCTGGCTGATCCAAGATCTCCATGAGCTGCCTCCTCCAGCTGGGTGACAAGCTCTGGGTGAGGGCTGGTGGCTGCAGGAGACAATAGAACATTTCTAGGATGATTACCAAGCTTTCCACCACGTGAATCCTGATGGATCCCGTTCAGGATGGATGTGGCTCGTGAGCCAGAACAGGGCAGCTCCCGAGCTGGGCTCACAGAACTGACACAGCTCAGGAAAAGGCAAATAAGTCTGCAGCCAGATCCCCCACGGATATCAAAGGGCAGCAGATCTTTCCCAGCTCCACCACTCGCTGCTGTCGTTTCAGAGGTGCAGCCTGGCCCTGGCTCCCCTGGAGCCTGGGGTGGAATTGTCAGACAGATGTGGTAACCCCTGCTGGAATCCAGGATAACTCTGCTTCAGTGCCTTTGTGTAAAAAACATAGCCAGGGGTCTTGGGAGAGCAGAACCCATCCCAGCCTCTCTCCGTATCCAAAATCCACGGGGTGAGCTGTGATTCACAGCCCAGCATGCCAGGACGGAGCCTCTCGCCCTGCAGCAGCGCTCCTTCCCTTCCCCTGGTGGTCCCCACGTGCTCCTGGCATTCCTGGGAGCTGGAACACCTTGGGTGCAGCAGTAGGAACCCCCCAGTGGGGTCTGGGGGTGGCACAGCTCAGTTATGGGGACAGAGCCCTCCCAGTGGGGTCTGGGGGTGGCACAGCTCAGTTATGGGGACAGAGCCCTCCTACACAGGTCTGGGGATGCTCAGAGCCCCTGTGGGGCTGTGGAGCCTCCCCAAACCCCTGCAGTCTGTGTGAGCAGGGCAAGGCTTCCCTTGGGGCACATTTCTGTGTCCTGGCCTGGGGCACCATCTCTGAGGTGCAAGTTCCCTCCTTTCAGGCTGCAGCTTTGGGGTCACAAAGAGAGCAGCCAGGCACAGCCCCTGGCCCAGTGTCCCTCTCTGACAGCTCCACCTGCACTGGGGGCTGGGGGACACTGGGCACCGGCCTTTCCCAGCAGAGTGGGTGCTCAGGCATGGAATTCCACCCTCCTCTTCATCCAACTTGCTGGGTGTCATCTCAAAATATTCCAGGTTTCTGTATTTTTAGTCATATCATTTTATTATTGCAATATTTTTATTCACATAATGAACCAGGATATCACCCCTGGCTGGAACATTCCCTGTTAAATATCCCTCAAGTCCAAGGATATTTCCTGAGTGCAATTCCAGCTGCAGCTGCCGTGCAGGGTGACAGAGCTATGGCAGCTCCCAGGGGCTGTCTCAGCCTGGGGGGTCCCCAGCTGCTGCCAGAAGGAACATTTCAGCAAACCCCCAAAGTGAGAGAGGGGGCAGGGTGCCCACCCAGCATCCCAGGGAATCGCACAGCTCCCGGATTTGCACAGCCAGGGGATCACAGAGCAGCTCTGCCTCCCTGGGACTGGGGGCTGGATGCTCTGGGGAGATTCTGTGCAAACAAAGGCAGGGAGACATGTGGAGCTCCAGCTGCTTTGCAAACCCAGCCGCTTTTTGGAGTTGCAAAACTGTGGGAAAGTGTAAATCCTGGTGTAAACCAGGAGGGCAGGGTGCAGAGGAGCCAAAGGTGGCAATACACCTGTTCATTACGTAATTCCTGAGTGATAAAATGCATTTATCTCCCTTTTTTTCTCCTTTTCTGCACTTTGTCTGGCAAACTTTCTCCAGGACAGACTTCCAAAGTCCCAGGGCAGCTTCACTCAGGGAATGCTTTTTATCAAAAGGAATGTTTCTCTACTTCCTCAAGACGTTGTTTGGAGTGAATGACACTTGTCAGATAAACTGTGACCTCTCGGAGGCAGGAGCACAAGCCTGAAGAGGGAGATCTGGCACTTCCTGGCCAGGAGTCTGCCTTTCCCAATCCATTAGCCAAGGATTTCCTATGGACCCACACCTGTTTTGCCTCAGCAGCTCCCGTTTCATCTGTGAGTGCCCCACAAAGCTCCCCACTGCTCCCCCACCCTGCTGCTCCCATCTCCCAAGCACCAGGTGCCAAATCATGGATCAAAATCCTGAATCTCAGACTGATGCTTCTGGGAGGCCTCTCAAGGCATAAAGACCAAACTTACCCTGCAAGGATTAAAATCAAATTACTTGAGATCCCAAAGGTGGTAGAAGAAGGAAAACACCCGACTGTCCACGACCACAGGAACCTCTCTGATTTGTGGGACCTTTCCCAATTAGAGAGGGATTGTTCTACCCCAAAGTTATTTGAAACTAGAATTTGGGGTGATGTGTCATGGGGTACAGCCTGGGCAGCCCCTGGGGCACATCTGACCCCTTCACACAGCTCGGGGCACCGAGGTTTGGCAGAGAGGAGCTGGGGGGAGACACGGGGGTCCCACAAGTCGGGTTTCCTCTTTGAGCCTGGCCTTAGGACAGAGTCACTGCAGGGCACAGGGGCCTGTGCAGCTGGGAGAGACCCCAGGGAGGAATCCTGGAGAGGCTGCGGAGGCAGCTCCAGCACCTGGGGCATCGTGTCCCTGTGCCGTGCTGGGGAAAGGACGGCAGGGTTGGGATTTTTCAGCCTGGAGAAGAGAAAGCTTCAGGGTGACCTAACTGAAGCCTTGCAGTGCCTGAAGGGAGCTGACAAAGATGGAGAGAGGCTGTTTACAAGGGCCTGAACACAGGGAGTGGCTTCAGACTGAAAAAGAATGGATTTAGGTGGGATACTGGGAAGGAATTGTTCCCTCGGAGGGTGGGGAGGGGCTGGGATGGAATTCCCAGAGCAGCTGTGGCTGCCCCTGGATCCCTGGCAGTGCCCAAGGCCAGGCTGGACACTGGGGCTGGGAGCAGCCTGGGACAGGGGATGGGATGGGATGAGTTTTAAGGTCCTTCCAACCCAAACCAGTCTGGGATTCTCTCTCACTAAGGAGCTGCTTGGCAACACCATCCAGACAGCAGGGACGATGACTCCACACCAAAGGAGGCAGCCCAGAGGGGGGAAGAGGAAAATCCCCTCCCAGTTCTGGCTGAATGCTCTACAAATCACCAATTAAATGCATTATTTGTCCCTTCTGCTCTTCAAGGTTCACTCTGCCACAGCCAGAGGTGTCAGAGCAGAGGGTGAGCTTGGCAAGATCTGTGCCCAGGACCACTCAAGGTCTGTGCCCAGCATCCCCAACCTCTCAGGGCAGCCCCAGGCTGAGCCCAGGGCAGAAGCTCTGCAGGTGCCAGGTTGGATGAGCTGCCTGAGGGGCTGCATGAGGGGAGAGCAGCCAGGGCTCATCCTGCTCCATTCCACCCGGGGTCGGCAGCTCGGGGCCAAGCAGAAGCCCTGGAAGGATGTTCAGGGAGAGAACCAGGCTTTGGTCTGCAAGGTGTTGGCTCCTGGAGGATGATCAAAAAGGATTTGGGCATCTGAGTCCTGCTCCTCGAGTCCCAGAGAGCATTGATTGAGGGTCTGAACAGCAGCCTGGGCACCGAATCCACACAAAACCCTGTAGCCCTGCTCTTGGGCAGGTCAAGCCTTCTGCAGTGCAAAAAGTGTCTGTTCTTCACCTTGAACCACCTCCAGTCTGCCTCAGGCTTGCACTGTGGCTCCAAATTCCTTGATTTTTATTGGTTTGGTTTTTTTTTTTTTTTCTCCCACTATCTCTGAGGTACCAGATGGGGTTGACTGACCCCAAAATCCAACCCTGTGCTGTTTCAGACTCAGGAAACTTCACTGCAGGTGGGAGTGCCTGGGCCTGTGAGCCACAGCTGATCCTCCTGCAAACACTGGGGCTGTCAGTGCAGGAGCCCCAGGGGATGGTTCTCCTGCATTCCCAGGAGAGCAGCACGAAATTCCTCTTCTCCAGGTCAGGTGTGAAACCACAATTCCCACCTGAATTTGCCGAGGGAATTCAGTGCACGCTCCGTTTCACAGCAGCAGAGGCACAGACTCCACCACAGACAGTTCCTTTTGCAGCCACAACCATCCCACTTCCAGCCACTTCCAGACAGATATTTCCTTTTCCCAACAGGTTCCACGATGTGTTGTTACCAACCATTGCCCTCTCCCAAGAGAATCTGCTTTTTTGAGTTCAAAACCTGAGTCCTGTAGCATCCTAAACAAAGGGGATTAGATGTTTCATTTGAAAACACCTTTGCAGTGTTTGGGTGCCTGGAAAGAACCTGAGGACTTTTCTCTATGTGAAAGGAAGACCACGTGAAAGTCTTTGGAACAGCACAAGGAAGTTTGGCTCCAAACACAAAATCCACCAAGGTTTTAAGGCAGATTTGACGTTCAGCAAAATGGAGTTTCTTGGTGTAGGAACTTGAAGGGAAATCCAAAGATGCTGCAGCCCTCTGAGAGTCTGGGCCACAGAAACATTGGAAAGGAGGAGGTCCTGGTGCCTTTATCCCTTTGAAACCATCCCTTCCCCATTCCCAACAGTCCCTAAAGGATTCTGCATTATCAGGGCAGTGATGGCTCACGGGTTCTTTGCTTTCCTGCTCCAGGCTTTGGTGGGAGGGCTTCTCTTTGTACAGTGGGGAGTGAGGGAGGGGTTACAAACTGCCTCACACAAACAGATCTCTCTGCAAGGAAACCTCTTCTAATCCCAAAAATAAACCAGGAGAAGGAGAGGGAACAAAATGATTTGCATCCCTGGGGCTCTGCTCAGCCCCCTGGCCCTCCACACCGCCCAGTTTTCCAGGCAGCATGAGGATCTGGAAGTGCAACACCACAGGCACCTCAGAGTTCTCTCAGCTGAGTCTTTAGGGGCAGATTCCATCACCTCTGCTCCACCTCTGCCTTTGGGATCCTTCTGGAGTGTGCCCAGGGGGACACAAAGTGACACACGGCCTGTCCCAGCCGTGGAGTGGCAGTGCCTGTCCCCTGTGCACCTCCAATCTTGGCATTGATTTTGGGCATCTCCTGGCAAGAAAGGGGCTGGAGCGAGTCCAGGGCAGGGAGCAGAGCTGGGAAGGGCTGGAGAATTCCTGAGGGAGCTGGGAAGGGGCTCAGCCTGGAGCAAAGGAGGCTCAGGGGGGACCCTGAGGCTCTGCACAGCTCCCTGACAGGAGGGGGCAGCCGGGGGGGGCCGGGCTCTGCTGGCAGGGAACAGGGACAGGAGGAGAGGGAACGGCCTCAGGCTGGGCCAGGGGAGGGGCAGGGGGGATATTGGGGGAATTTTTTCACTGAAATGGTTGCAAAGCATTGAAAGGGGCTGGAGTCACCATCTCTGGAGGTGTTCAGAAAACGTGGATGTGGCACTTGAAGATGGGGTTTAGTGGTGATTATGCTGGTGGTGCTGGTTGGTTCTTGGACTTGAAGGTTCTTTCCAACCTTAACAATGCTGTGGTTTAATTACTCTGTGTCTTCCTGACAGTCAGACGGACAGAGAAGGGTTAAGCAGATTTAAGGGCTGAAGTGGAAAAGCTCTGAGGCTGAGCTGTGGCAGCAATAGTTGCAGTGGTGTTGTCAAAGAGCTTTCATTATTCAGAGGAGGGGAAATGAGAACAATGCAAAGTGAATATGAGAGCTGCGAATGGGGGTGCTGGCCCTTGGCCTCGGCAGCTCGAGCAGCCCCAGCCTCCCAGCATGAGGAGGCAGCTAATGAAGCAGTGAGGGGCTCAGGGCAGAGGCTGATCCGAGCCCTCCTGCTCATTTCCCTTTCCCCCGTCCGCCAGCGGAACTCGGAACCGTCGGTGATTAACCCGGGGTTAAGGCAAAACAGGGGCCAGAAAAACAAGGGCAGCCCTGGCGAGGGGCTGGCTGGCTCTGCTCGGTGCTACTGGGTTTTCCTGCCCTCCCTGAAGCCAGGATGCTGCAGGAGCTCAGGGTTTGCTGGGGAAGGATCAGGTACCTGCAGCGACAGCAGCAGCCAGAGCTGGCCCCTGCTGCCATGAGCTCAGCCCTGGAGCTTTGCTTTTCCTGGAATACAGAGGGGGTGAGGAAGAGGAGGTGCAGAAACAGGCGGGGGACAGGTTCCTCTGGTGTGCCTTGCACAGTCCCTTTGAATCGTGGAATCAGATTGGGTTGGGCTGGGAGGGATCTTAAATCCCATCCCATCCCATCCCATCCCATCCCACCCCTGCCATGGGCAGGGACACCTCCTGCTGTCCCAGGCTGCTCCCAGCCCCAGTGTCCAGCCTGGCCTTGGGCACTGCCAGGGATCCAGGGGCAGCCACAGCTGCTCTGGGAATTCCATCCCAGCTCCTCCCCACCCTCCCAGGGAACAATTCCTTCCCAAGATCCCATCCAGCCCTGCCCTCTGGCACTGGGAAGCCATTCCCTGGCTCCTGTCCCTGAATCCCTTGTCCCCAGTCCCTCTGCAGCTCTCCTGGAGCCCCTTCAGGCCCTGCAAGGGGCTCGGAGCTCTCCCTGGAGCCTTCTCCTCTCCAGCTGAGCACCCCCAGCTCTCCCAGCCTGTCCTTTGTGTCCATGCTTGTGAATTTGGAGCAGGAAACCCTTGAGATCCCCCCAGAGTTCCCACCTGAGGTCCAGAGTGACCCCAGTTCCAGACCATGTAGGAAACATCTGGACCTCAGCCCAACTGACTCTGCACAGTGTCCTCCTGGCTGTCCTTACACACCAAAGGCTGGCCAGAAAATGACAGGATTTAGCAGTTGGTGGTTCCAGGGCTCAGTTCAGTATTTCCACATCCTCAGTAAAGGGAGGGAACACACAAACCTCAAGATGACAAGAATTTGAGAGGGGACTCAAAACGTTTTGGAAGATTTAAGCAAAATTCAAAATACTCAAGAAATGTTGGGGAAAAAAAACCCCACCAACCAAGGACAGCAACAAAAATCACCCCAAAAACTGTTCTGTGGGGGAAAGAGTCTCCAGAGTGGGGTTTGCCTTTGGACACCTCTCCTGGAGGACCTGAACTGTCATCCCGAGATGTTTTTGTCTCCCCAGTGACTGGAGGCACACAAAGACTCAGAGCTGCATCTCACTAAGGGTGTCGAGATGGGAATTCCACTCCCACTCGGGAATAAACAGCTCCAGGAATGCTGGGAGGCTCTGGAGGCTGCAGCAGATCCCCAGGTCAGTGTTTGGTCCCAGTGGGGGGAACCCAAAGTCCTGTCTGTGTTCTCATGGATGGAAGAGGAGCTGCAAGGACCTGTGGGATCCTGTGTGGTAATGGCCAGGACACTGCAGGAGAGCTCTGGGCCACTTGGAGATCATCCCCAAGGAGCAACTCGTCTGGAAGATGTGAACTGAGGGAGAGGCTTTGTGACTGGGGCTGGTAATAAAGATGAAGGGAAGATTTCCATGGATGAAAAAGTGGTGTATGGGAACGTTTTTCCTGCAGGGTGGTAAAAACTTCTTCACTGGGGGTGTTTGAGAAGGGCAAAGACACAAAAAAGTTGGTCTGCCTTGGGCAGGGAGTGACAGCTGCATTTCTTTGTGAATCCATGAGTTTATGGTTTCTTTTCCCGAAAAAGAACATTCTTTCTGCAAGGAGGTGAAGGAAGGAGGCAGTGCAGGCAAAGCATCCATCTCCCAGAGGAATCTTCCTCCAGGGAGCCAAGAGACAAGAAGGGAGGATGACAAATTTTTGTCAAAATCAAGACATGCTGGGGAAATAAGGATTTCACCCCAAGTCAGCTGCACAGTGTGAGAGAGGAGGGAACTGAGAGCAGCCCATGTGAAGGGGAGGAAAGGCTGACTTCAGATCAACTCGTGAATATTTCGGGTCTCTTCTCATTTCCTGCCTCTGTTTATAAACATTTTGCAGGGAGTAGTGGCTGCTTATAAAAGAAGTGTTAGAATGAGCCAAGCAAGCTGCTGCAGAGGACTGAGCTGCCAGTGTCAGGTGAGGCTGACAAAAGCACTACCCGTAAACTCTTACAGCTCCACAGAACCCTCAAAGCCACCTCAGAAACAGCAGAAAAGCAAAACAAAAAATAAAAATTCAGAGGAAAGAAATCCCCAAAGCCGAAAGCTCTTTGTGACAAAGGTGGACTTCTGCCACCTGGGTTTAATCCTGGAGAGGGAAGTGGTTGTATCATCTTCAAACCTTTGTGCCCTGCGGCAGCTCAGCAAGGCAATTAATTTCAGGAGGAATTACCCAACCCTTAATTTTTCTGAGCAATTATCAGCTCAGGTACCAGCCAGGAGCCGGAGCTCTCCCTGCTCTGACGATGGCTGGCTGCAAGTAGCTGCAGAATCCCCAGCACGCTGCGCTTGGCCAGGGAGCCTCCCGTGGGATCTGCCTCGAAGTGCCCCCACGGGCACAGCGTGCCCAGAGAGGGATCCCAGCCCCTGCTGGGGATCCAGCCCGGCCCCAGCTCTGCTCTCCTTGTCCTTTGGAGAAGTAGTGCAAAGGGCTTGGGCTGCTGAAGGAGTACAGCCTTCCTCCTCCTCCTCCTCCTCCTCCTCCTTCTCCTTCCTTCTCCTTCTCCTTCTCCTTCTCCTCCTGCAGGAGCAGAGTTGCAAATGGCAGAGAGAACTTTTGGGTTCTGCACTTTGGGTTGTTTCTCTGTGGGGACCTCAGCAGGACCTGCAGCTCCTCCCGAGGGGCAGCTCCGATCTCTGCTCCCTGGGACAGGGACAGCACCCAGGGAACGGCTGGAGCTGGGCCAGGGCAGGCTCAGGCTGGAGAGCAGGGAAAGGTTCTTCCCCCAGAGGATGCTGGGCACTGCCCAGGCTCCCCAGGGAATGGGCACGGCCCCGAGGCTGCCAGAGCTCCAGGAGCGTTTGGGCAGCGCTGCCAGGGATGCCCAGGGCGGGATTTGGGGTGTCTGTGCCTCAGTTTCTCCACTGTAGATGCCCACATTTATTTTATTGTTCTTTACCACACCATTCTCTTCTCTCACCCCGGTGTTTCCTGGCCCTCACTGCCAGAGTTCAGTCCCTGCACAGAGCCTGTCTGTGCTTTTCCAGATGATTTCTTGAAGATGGCTGGTGACATCTCTGCCCTTCCCAAGCCAACCCTGTGCTTTGTCCCCACTAGTGGGTGACTCTTTGCCCCAGCTGCTCACTCCTGCTCCCTGCCCCATTCCCACATCATTCCCTCTGTTCCCCTGTCCTTCCCACCCCACTCCCTGGATGCTGCTGCTGAGGGGACCTGGCTGGAGCCAGTGTCCCTCCTGCCTTTGAGGGACTTTTCCCTGCACATCCAAGAGCCTTCTCCAGCATCCCCAGGCAGCGTTTGCCAGGTCCCACCTGGAATTCCCTGGGATGTGTTTGCTGCTGGTACATCTCAGCTGGTTTTATTTGAATGCAGTAACTCCAGGGGGTGTGAGGGGACTGCTGGTTCTGCAGGGAGAACTTGCCCTGGTTGGATTTTAAGGCACAGTTTGTGACAATGCTGCCGAGAAGGAACTGCTGGGACAAGGACACCCGATGGAGGTGACAAAGCATTTCCTTGTGGCAGTGTCAGGCACCTGCCCGAGCCCATCCCCGAGGGGAACGTTCAGGGAGAATCCCTGTGGGTGTTCCTGAGGCTTCCATGTGGGAAATGGGATCTTGGGCGGGGACAGGGGGCTGCAGAGCACTGTGACCTCCTTCCAGCAGCTCTGCTCCCCTGCCACACAGCCTGGGGCCAAGAAAAGTCCTGGAATATCACAGACTTTGTGAAATGCTGCCATTCGGTTTGAAATGAGTGGGTGAAAGCAGCTGGGGATGCTCCAGGTCCTGAGCAGGGAGACGGGGCAGGCAGCATGTGGGGACAGTGGCTACAAGAACATCTCTGGACTGAGGTGGCTTCGAAGGCAGTTTGGGTTTTTTTTCCAGGATGCAGCTGAGCACTGACACAGCCAAAGCTCAGTGAAGGGAACGCAGAACAACAGCTTGGTCACTCCAGGGACAAGGCTGGACACAGCAGGAGGTCGTGGCATTGGCCTGAGACCTTCATTTCACCTGCAAAGCTGATGATCCATCCTCTAAATCCACGGGGAAATATGGATGTGACTGCCAGGACAGTGATGTGAGGGCAAAATGAGCTGCACCTTTCACTTCTTGCAGCTCCTCTCTGAGCAGGCAGGTGTGGCTGTCCCTGAGGTGTGACAGTGCCTGAGGTGTGGCTGTCCCTGAGGTGTGACAATCCCTGAGGTGTGACAGTGCCTGAGGTGTGACAGTGCCTGAGGTGTGGCTGTCCCCGAGGTGTGGCTGTCCCCAGGTGTGACAGATGTTGGTGATGGGCAAAGGGCACAGAAACAGGATCCTGATGGAAATCCCCGGGAATGCAGCGCAGTTCATGTGTTGATCCCCCGGGTTTGGGGCTGGGTGTGCCTGTTCTGGGCTGGCTCAGCTTTGGGACAAGATCTGACTCCCAATTCCCTTTTAGCTCTGCATGGCCTGGCTGGGGATGCCAGAACTCCTGCCCTGAGCTCAAATATTCCCAGGGGCCCGAACCCACATTTTCAGAACTCTGGATATTTTCCCACGTGGATGCCAAGCATGCCCAGGTGTTTTTGGGAGTCTGAGGGCAGAGGTTCAACCCCTCCTGGAGATCCCTCAGTGCTGGCCCCAGCTGGCACTTTGGTGCTGACTGCAGCAAAACGCGCCATGGGCCGGGTCTGCTTTGCTTGGCTCTCGCTGCGGGATGATGGAGGAGCTTGAACTGCAGCCCACTGAGGAAGAGGTTGGCATTCCTTGAATTCCCAGGCATTCCAGGGTCCTCCATGAGCTCCACACACCCTGTGCTGTCTGCCTGGGAGATAAACCCACGGAATCTTCCCGCGCTGAGGGATGGAGCTCCTGCTTTTTGGTGGAGCATCCTGCATCCCTCAGAAATGCGGATCCAAATCTGCCCAAACACGAGAGTGGCTCTGTCACAGAGGCCTGGGAGGTGCCTGTGTTTGACCAAGGTCACACTTGGGGACAGACTGAGGTGCAGGTGGCACCAGGGGACGTGCAGAGGTCACAGAGCGGTTCCTGTGTCTGAGGTTCTTGCAGGGCAGCAGCCTCAGTCTCCTCACACCTTGTGCTTGATGTCCCCCCCACAAAGAGCAACCCCTCTGAGTCCAAGCCCAGGTTTCCAGGGGGAATTTGGATCATCTCTCCAGGTGGAGAAAGAAAGGAAGCCTGTTGTGAGCCCACCAAGAACGAGGGTGACACCCGAGCTCCCAACAAAACCCAGTACAAACCCCCACAGGTTTCTGGGGAGCCCAGTCCTTTTCATCTTTTCCTTTCACTTAACTGAAGAGATTGTGATAAAAAAATCTGGCTTTTTCACAATAAAAAATTTATTCCCTCTTTTAAAAATGTCAATTTAGTTTTACCTTTTTTTTTTTTTCTAACACATTTTTGGTGTCCTCCTTGTGGGCCAAGCCTGCTCCAGGAATCACAGGTCTCAGTTTACCTGGAGCTCCAGTGGGTCAGGTGAAGGATTCTGGAGCCCCTCAGCACCAGTTAGCCAGGCTGGCAAACCAGTTGGGTGCTGGGACAGGGACTGGGCAGCTCCTGCAATTCTGCAGTGCTTTATTTGATGTCAGGGATGAGCCCCTGGCTCCCTCTGAGCCCTCCTGACCTCTCCACACCCCACCCAGGGCTTGGGAAGAGCACAAAAGGCAGCAAAGGGATGTATTTGGTGGCTGCTGGAGGAGGTCCCTGTGCCAAGGAGCAGGAGCACGGCTGGCTCAGCTCCTGAGAAGTTCTCCTGAGAGAATTCCCTCCCCTTGATTCCCATCTGAGGCATTGGGTTCTGCCCAGAGATTCACAGATTGTGAAGGAGGTGGGGATGTGACACCTTATCTGCTTTCCTCAGTAAAAAAGATTTCAAGATTTTGAGGAATCAATCCCTGAGCAAGGCAGAGATTTTTGGTGGAAATCTTGATGTGAAAAAGGCTGGGATTGGAGAAGCCAGAGACCCACACCTGCAGGGCACCCCAGCAAGGAGAGTCTCTCCTGGTGCTCAACCCATCCCTTCCTGCTTGTGGGATGGTGTCACCCTCCCCGCTGGTGCTTCTGCTGTCCCAGGAGGTTCCATCTCCTGGGGGATGTCCTCACAGAGCCTCCTGTCCCCTCGTGGTGCTGTCACAACGTGGATGTGTAGAAAAACCACACAGAGTCCAGGGTCAGTAGAAATGGAGGCAAGGCCCATTTAATGGCTTTTTCCCAAGGTTTTTATCTGTCAGTTCACAAAAGTGAATTAAATGGCATAAAGTAATTGGTCCTCTGGCCATCCACCCCTCGATGGGATTGGCCCAACTCCAGCATGTCCATTCCCAAGTGTTTTTCTAGTTGAAGCCATAACAATCCAGCAAAAACAAGTCACAGGTGTGGATATTGATAAACACTGGTAACTTTGTTTTAGTTAACTTGGGAGAGCTCTCACAAAATGCTGCAGAGAGCTGAAGAAATTCCCTGCTGAAGCCCTTTCAGCATCCACACCCCTGTGGGAGGGTTTTCTCTGAGCCCTCCCTGGGCTGCCCCCAGTGCCAGGAACCTCCAGCAGCAGCAGCAAATCTCAGTCACAAACTCCTGGAAATGCTTTGTCTCTGCTTTGCTCTGTATGTGCAGGACCTCAGGGCTCAGGCTTGTCAGGATTGCTCCATCTGAGCTTTTCCCGATCCTTTGGGATTTTTGTTTCCCCAGGATTTGCTGTGATAGCAGTTTAGGTCATTGGTAGATGTCTGTGACTGGTGTTTTTTATCTCTGTTGTATTTGTGTGCCACAATCAGAGGTTTTTAAAGTCTTCATCAACCAGGGCTTGTCCCAGGCACAGAGAGAAATTTGTGAGAAATGTGTTTAAGAAGGGAAATACAAGTCAGGGAACAAAGCAGAGGGGCTGAGCAGAGGGACAGGATGCAGAGCAGAGCTGAGGTCAGAAAACATCATCAGGGAGCTGAGGGNGGTGCCTCCCAACCCAAACCATTCCCGGTTTCTGTGCTCTCAGTGCAGGACATGGGAGCTGCCTCACTGCCAACCCAAAGGAAAGGAGGATGTAGGTGCAGAGGTGCCCACGGGCAGTCAGAGAGCTCTGGGGGCTCCAGAACCATCATTGAAAGGGTGCTCAGGTTTTGGCAGGGGCTGCCCAGACAGGTTTGGAGTCCCCATGTCTGGAGGTGTCCAAGGGAGGCTGGGACAGGGCACTCAGTGCTGGGGACAAGGTGGGGATGGGGCACAGGTTGGACTCCATGGGCTGGGAGGGCTTTTCCAACCTCAGGGATCCTGGAATTGTGTGGTTTTGTGATTCTGGGATCACTGCTGTGCACTGGCACTGTCTGAAGTCCATTCTTTTTCCTTTTTTCCACAGCTGGGAATGCCAGTGCAGGGAGCGCTTGGGGCTGATTTTATGGGATTGAAGCAGGCCTGAGGGACTCAGAATCTGTTTGCAGCAGTGATTCTGTCCCTTCTGTCCCCATTTCTCCTCCACCAAGCAGGAAAATTGCTTCCCTGCTGAACATCAGGGACAAAGCCCCGATGTCCTCCTGTCCCTGCAGTGCTGAATTAGGGCAGTGACGGGAACGTGGAATTCTTCTGTGCCAAGGCTTTGCCCACAGGAAAAGTGGGGCCAAGCAGAACTGTCACTGCTTTATGGTGTGGTTTGGAAGCATTTCTTGAGCACCAAAGCAAAATGCAGCTCTTTAGTAGAGGGTTTTTTTTTAAAAAAAAAAAGGGGGGAAAAATGGGCTTGAGGTCTGGCAACGCTGCTGGGAAGGTTGTTTTTCCCCATTTTTGCCAGGTTAAAAAGCTGGGTGGAAGGGTTTGAAAATGAAATTTCCATCCTGAAAAAGTGCAGCAGACAGGGTTGGGGAAGGAGGTGATGGGGAAAGAGGATTATTTGCCGTTTCTGCAGCAGCGCTGCCAAATTCCTGGGCTGTTATGTAATTAGCACATTCTCCCGGTGCTTCAATCATGACAGCACGTGCCTTCCTGCCATTCCCCAGGCACCGGTGCAGCCTTTTATCCATTCAGAACAGGTTTCAAATCTGTAACTTAAAAAGTTTTGTTGAGAAACAGGGCGGGAGGGCAGAAAGGGGGAAGAATGGTTTGTGATTTCTGTTGTTATTCCATTTCCAGGCGAGATTTCTCCTTCTCAAGCTCCATTTCCAGGTGTGATTTCTCCCTCTCCCACTCCCCTCTGCATTTCCAGGTGAGATTTCTCCCTCTCCCACTCCCTTCTGACTTTCTGGATGCTCCTGCTGGTTTGCAGCCCAAAACCTGTGGGTTTTGGTGTGCTCGTGTCCAGTAGGATCCATGTTTTTGGGGGGATTTTTTGGACACAAAGGGCATTCCCAAGATTCCACCCCCTGCCTCAGGATCTCACAGATATTTTTTACAGATACTCCAATTTATTTCTTCCCTGAGTCACCTGCCCTGAAGAAGAGATATGCAAACAACTTCCTGCCAGCCCTTCCCAATTTTCCTGGTAGCAGCAGGTTCCTGGTGATTCCCAGGTGACAATTCCTGAGGAGAACAGAGATAAACATCACCCAGGAGTAGGAACCAACCCATCCCAGCTCCTCCTCAGCACTCAGAGCTCAGCACCTCTCCGGGCAGATTTTGAAATCCCCTTCTCCAAGGTTACTTTCACGCCGTTTAATGAGCTCTTATCTTGAGAACTCTAATGAGATTTCAGGACTTAATCCAGCAACAGGGAGAGGCAATTGTAGGGCTTTTATTGCCTCGGGGACAGAACATCTGGAGACACAACTAGAGGACACCACAAATCCGAGCTGAAGTGCACTTGGTCAGTATTTTTCATGAGTCACCAGAGGGAAAAGCAGTTTCCTCAGCCGGTGGTTTAAAAATGTATCTATAAGTATCACAATTCTACTTCAAAAAACTGAGTTTTCACAAAAAAATTTGGGGTTTTTAAGGGAGGCAGGTGGGGATTGGGCTCTGTTTCCAGGGAACAAGGGGCATGACGAGAGGAAATGGTCTCAAGTAGCACCAGGGGAGGTTTAGGTTGGATTTTAGGAACAATTTCTTCATGGAGAGAGTGGTTTAGCCCTGGCACAGCTGCCCAGGGCAGTGATGGAACCACCATCCCTGGAAGAGTTCAAAAATCAAATGGATGTGGCACTTTGTGATCAGGTTCAGTGGGATTCAATCAAAGACTTGGTGATCTGGGTGGTCTTTTCCAACCTTGGTGATTCTGGGATTCTGTGGTTGAAGCACCTCAGCTCTGGGGCCACAGAAATACAGCTGAAAAATGGGAGTCGCCCCCACACTGCGATCACCGAAATTGGGCAAATCCGGGTGGTTGTTCCTCACTTAATGCCAGGAAAGGTGCTGAGCCTTTGTCCTCCAAATCATCAAAAGTTCCTGACAGTGAAACAGTTCCACATTCCCAGGATGAGATGAGAAGGATGATCCATGGGTGAAACATGTTCCCCAACGAGGCTGAGTGAAAACTGAGATATTTTAATGGAAAACCTCCACAGCCTCTCCCCAAGGCTTCTAACACAGCTTTTCCCTCCTCAGTGCTTCTCTTTTCCCTGTTCCATCTATCCCAGGAGCCGCCTCTGTCTGGTTTTGATGCTCCTGGTGCTGGGAACAGACTCACCAAACCTGCACATCCTACATGTGGGGTCAAATTCCCCACATCCGTTCAGAATTAGGATTCCCACCATTCATTTCAGGAGATATTTTAAGACCTTCCCAAAAGTTCTCCAGAAGCTGCATAAGCACCGATTAGTGCTGCTCTGCAAAGTTCATCTGAGCTTGGAGAGAGCAGCTCTTTGAACCCATGAAGCTTCAGCTAAGGGGTGGATTCTCCAGAGAATCCCAAGGAACGGGGAGGAGGGAAAGGCAGGGAAAAGCCCTGGGCTTTCCAAGCAGGGGAGGGCAGAGTTTCCAGGGGAAGGACCCTGCCCGTGGAACTGAATGATCTTCCAGGTCCCTTCCAACCCAAACCATTACAATATTCTGTGATTCTCTGATTCATTCCCAGCTGAGCTCCCAGTTTAAGGAGCCTCCCTGTCCTCAGGACCCCTCATCTCACTCCTGCCAGGGTGATGTTGGTGGTTGCGCTCTTCAAAACAAACCTTCCTCCTTCTTTACAATCGAACACCTGGTTTCTCTTTTGTGCTTCATCCTCCCATGGCCAGACCTCAAACTAATGAGAAATTAACAAATTACGAGCCATAAACCTTAACGAGAGCCCACCGGTGCAGCCAGGCAGGCTGTGCACACAAGGTCTTTCTTTAGGCGGCATTTTCCCCAAAAGCGAGAGGGAAAACCTTCCCCTTCATTCTGGAGCTCAAAGGTTTTCTGCTCCAAGCAGTGGAACCAGCCCGAGGGGCAGATCCCTGAACCCCCCGATGCCTTAAGAGGCCACCTAAAAACAGAGACCAGACAGGAGTAAAGGGAATAAAGGTGGGGATTTAATGGAAAGGCCTTCAAGGTACAACTCGGGAGCCAGAGGCCATTGCCACAATGGACAACAGGTCCCGAGTTCTTCACACTTTTCTAGGTTTGGTTCATTTGCATAGCCAGGGTTCATTCTCCAATTAAAGCTGCAGTTAATGATGGAATTCCCCTCAGCGGGCCTCGCTCAGAGGCTCTTTGGTTGATACTTTTTGGGCCCAGTTTGGGCTGGGTGTCCTTGGAGAGCAGCCCCAGAGAGGCTTTGTTGTGTGTGCCCAGCACAGAGAGCAGCACTGAACAGGGACCAGGCAACTCCAGAGTTACACACTGGGCAGTACAGGCTTTTGAAAAATATAAAAGTTAAAACCTAAGGCATCACCCCTACTCCCCACTCCCCAAGCAATTCCTGAAAGCCCCACATTTATCAGAGATCAGCAGGGGCTGGAAATCCAGGCTCCTTTGTTTAGTCTTGGGGAATGTGTGGCAGGAAAACATCGCCATCCTGTTTTCCAGGCGCTAGCACGCAAATAAGGATGGAGGAAAACACGGCAGTGTCTCTGACGGGCTGTGATTAATCCTCATTGTGTCCCCTGCTGAAGAGGTGCCAGGGCTGCTGCCGGCCACTCCGTGTTCCCCCACTGCCCCAGCCCGAGGGGCACCTGCCGGGCTGATCCGTGAGTGGGGACAAGGAGGAGGCTGCTAAATCCTGGGGTGGAAGCGCCTACGGAGGTGAGAGGTGTGAAAGAGCTGCTGGCACAGGGAGAGTGGGGCTGGGACAGGGCCAGGGACCAGCTCCTCGTGCTTGTCCCTGTACAGCCCGGCTCACCTGCCCCTGGCCTGTCGCTGTCCCCTCGCCACGCCTGGCTGGCTCAGCCTGGGAATGCCTGGCTCGCTTTGCTTCCGTCCTTCTGTGACTGGCCTCGTGTGGAAATGTCCCCGAGGCAGCAGGGCTGAGGCTGCAGAGCTGGCAAGTTGCACAAAGCAGTGGTGGGCAGTCAGTGGTGACCCACAGGCAGCATCCCCAGGCTGTGACCCAGCACGGAGCACCCCGGGACCTGTCCCAGCTCAGTGCGGGGCCAGCTGGCTCACGGTGGCGGGGAAGGGACTGACAAGGGGCTAAAAGCCTCCTCCTAAGACAGGGCAAAGCCTTGAGAACTCTGGATGTGCCCTAAGTACTTATTCTGTGCACTTTTCCCTGCACAGCCTGGCAGCAAACCCCACACCTGAGCAGCCTGGGCAGTGGAAGGGGTGAGCAGGGACACTGGCACCAGCCCAAGTGTCCTGCCCTTGGGATCACAGTCTCTGGGCTCCACTCAGCACAAACATCTGCCCACAAACTTGCTGTGATGTTCTTCATCTTGCAGAGGTGCAAATCAGTGAGGATTTGTTCTGACATTGCCCTGCAAGGCACCTCTTTGGTCTCTGCCACAGCTCATCTGTGCTCATTTTGGACTTTGGGGACTTTGGGGAGGGATGCCATTTGGGCCATGGCTGTGCAGTGAGGCCCCGTCCTTGTCCAGGGCTCTCTGGGTCCTACTACAACATCAGTGATAAACAGCCTCATTAATGATGATAATACTGATGAATATTGATAATATTAATGATTTAACATCTGCAAAAACATTTCTGGGCTATTTGCACTAACCTGGAACTGTGGCTGCCAAAGCCAGGCGGGCACAGTCAGGGCAGGATTCACCACAGTGGGATCAGGGGCTGCTGTTCCTGTGCTGATACAGATCTCTGTGGTCTGAGCCTCCAGAAAGTTCCAGGATTTTAAAAGTTAAGAAATTGGAGTACAAGTTTCAAATGTGTTTACATCCCACAGAGGTCAAAGCCTCAGGTCTGGGCTCATAGTTGACCTTCCTTGTGCCCCCTGCATGGCCCTGGTGGGAATGAGACACCCCAAGATTTCCTAAAGAGCCTCCTCCCTCCTGCATTCCAGGCTATTCCATGAGGTGGGAAGAGGAAGTGTGGAAACAGGGGGACGGGGCACAGTCCTGCTCTTCTTCCTGGACAGGGCAGCTGATCCTAAATCTGATGTGAATTATGGTGGGATTCTTGGGGTTGTCCTGTGCAGGGCCAAGAGCTGGACTTGGACTGTCTTTGTGGGTCCCTTCAGAGAGCTCAGAAGACTCTTCTCTTCTCTTCTCTTCTCTTCTCTTCTCTTCTCTTCTCTTCTCTTCTCTTCTCTTCTCTTCTCTTCTCTTCTCTTCTCTTCTCTTCTCTTCTCTCTTCTCATGATCTCTCTAGAACAAAGTCTTGCAGTTAAAACACAGCCTGGAAGGGAGCTGTGTGCCCTGAGCAGGAGAGGAGGTTGTGTGCTGGGGTCACCCGTTGCAGAGTCAGGGACAGACCCCGCTGTGCCTCAGGCTGTAGGAAAAGGCTCCCTGTGGGACGTCCAGGACCGATGGCCTCAGCGTGGGAATCACCGAGTGTCATTCCAAGGCTGCACTCCTTGGCAAGGTCAGATGACATAATTAGAGCAGTCCCTCCTGACCTTGCAGTCTCCCAACCCTCATAATTTGTAATCAGGATACAAATTATTTGCCTTGTGAGCTGAGGAAGGAAGTCTTCTGCATCACCTATCTGCTCCCAAACATCCGCTATTGCACAACTGCTCTGGGCCAGGGCAGGGCTTCCACTGCAGCCTCCAGCTCAGCTGCAGCCACCACGAGCCTTGGCCAGCCTGGATGCTCCAACCTGGGCTGCTGCAATCCTGGATGCTCCAATTCAGGCTGCTCCAATCCAAGTTGCTCCAATCCAGCCAGGATGCTCCAATCCAGCTTGGTTGCCCCACTCGAGGCTGCTCCGATGCAGTCTGTGTTCTCCGATCCAGGCTGGATGCTCCATTTGAGGCTGCCCCAATCCAGCCTGGCTGCCCCAATCCATCCTGGCTCCTCTGATCCACCCTGGCTCCTCGGATCCACCCTGGCTGCCCCAGTCCAGGCTGCTCCAATCCTGCCTCGATGCTTCAGTTGAGGCTCCCCCAGTCCAGCCTGGCTGTTCCAATCAAACCCAATCCAATCCAGACTGCTCCAACCCAGCCTGGCTACTCCAATCCAGCCTGCCCCAATCTAAGGTGCCCCAATCCATCCTGGCTGCCCCAATCCAATCCAGGCTCCTGCAGTCCAGGCTGCTCTGATCCATCCTGGCTGCCCCAATCCATCCTGGTTGGCCCCACCACGCTCTCAGTGTTGAGTATAAACATTTCATGTGGGGAGGAAATGCATGCTGTGTAGATTACCACGATGTCAATGATGTTGGCTCCTCCTGGGCTGAGCACAGGGTTAAGAATTTTGAGGACACTCAAAATTCAGCCAAAACATTTCTGTAAATTCGATTACTTCATTTTTTCAAATTAATTTTTTTCCCACAAAGACAGAAAGTGCTCCCCACCTGCCGTGTAGCAAAGGCTGTGGCCACCATGGGATGGCCACTGCCACCTGTGCCACGTGTGCCCAAACCCAGAAGAGGTGGCCGTGTTTCAGAGCGTGTCTGATGCATCCCACTGGCTGCATTCATGGCTCCAACACTGCTGCATCCCAAAATGCCCTGAAGCAGCGTGGCTTGATCCAGAGAAAGCTGGATCCCAGAGCAGCTGTGGCTGCCCCTGGATCCCTGGAAGTGCCCAAGGCCAGGCTGGACACTGGGGCTGGGAGCAGCCTGGGACAGTGGGAGGTGTCCCTGCCAGGGCAGGGGGGGCACTGGGTGGGGTTTAAGGCTCCTCCCAATCCAAACCATTCCATGATTCTGTGATTCTGTGATCTCAGCGCACAGCCCTGTTCCAGCACGGCCCTGTGGTGTCACAATGAAGACATTCCTGTCCCCTGTGGAATGTGTGACAGCCTCAGCAGCGCCACAGCAGCCCTTGGTGTTCATTGAGGAGCTCACCACAGTGAACTCAGCCTCACTGCAGCCTCACCAGCTGTCCTTCAGCTCCATAAAATGAAGATATTTGGGGGAAAAGTGTCTTTGCCACATCCTGAGATTTGCTTTTAAATTTATTTATCCTACATATTCCCAGAAATTTGATTTTAAATCACCCTGCTAACAACCTGCGGAGGTAGAAAACACAAGTCCTGTCCTTGGCTGTCTACTGTGCAATGTGAGGAGGCAGAAGAGCTTCAGTGAGGGCAGTAATTGGGATTTCACCTCCGAATGGACAGGTCAGCAGAAGGAGGGAGCTGCAGTGCCCCGAGGGTGCCCCGAGGACAGGATCAGAGGAGGCCTTTGCAAGGTTCGGTGTTCACAGCACAGCTGCAGTCTGAGCTGCACAGCTCCTGTCTGAGCTCCTGTCTCACCCCTTGGGAGGCAATGCCAGGAGAGGCACCCCAGGGGACCAGTGGCCATCTCTGGAGCAGAGGGACAAAGCATCAACCTGCTCTGAGAGTGTCTCTCCATGTCCAAACCTGCCCCTCCAGGCCAGCCCTGAGCCATTAGCTGGCTCCAGGGACGTGGCCCCAGGGAATTGTACCTGGAGGGGTTAAATCCACGATTTCCTCACACTCCATGTGCTGCTCGGAGGAAATGCACTACCCCAGCCTTGACTCCGCGCCCTTTGCGCAGAGGAGGAAGGAGCCTGGGACCCCGGGGAGCGCGGGGAGGGATGGCAGCGTTAGTCAGCAGCGCTCCCGGGGGCACTTCCAGCAGGAATCCGAGCATGGAAAATGCACTGTACAAAATATTTGTGCAGAGCAGGAAGGCGCTGCATTCCTGGGATGACAATGGCCTTGTGTCACTGTCTGTGGCCGCAGCCATGACTCAGGCTGGGGCTGGGGAGGGACGGCAGGAGAGCAGGCAGTGTGTGCTGCCAGCCATGGCCCTGCTGCTGACTGTGCTGGGGCTCAGAACTCCAGAGAAAACACGGGGCCATTGTTTGCATTTGCTTTTGTCCAAAGGGCTGATAGGCTGGCACGGGGAATGCTGCTCCTGGGTCGCGTGGACGAGGCACGAGCACAGGGCTTGTGTCCCCGGGCAGGGCTGGACCCGTTCCTGCCGCAGTGTCCGGGGCAGCTGAGCGAGCCTGGGGCACCTGGGGACATTGCACCGCTGCTTCCCAAAGCCCCCGGGAATCTGCAGTGTCTGCCCCCAGGCGTGACTCAGAGCTGAATTCATCAGCTGGAAGAAGCAGATTCCACCCAAGCCTGCAGAACTGGGAAGGTCCCTGCACATCCTTCCCTGTCCCACTTGTGGGCCCGTGGAAGATGCTGATGTGTGGGTCCTGCAGGGCACACGGGCTGGGGCAGGGCTGGCTGTGCCTGGGACGTGACCAGGCTTAGCAAGGCTCAGTTCAGGCTCTGCTGCAAAGCCCTGGGTGTGTTTTGGGATGGCAAAGATCNGGATGGGATGGGATGGGATAGCAGCTGAGACAGACTTGGCTCCAACAGGAGTCTGATGTTCACACTTGGCCGTGTTCCCAGGTGATGGCCCCCAGAGAAATCTCAATGAACTCCTAAAAATAACAAGTCTTAGCAGAGAGGGCAGCAAACACTGCAGGGAAAGCAGCTAATTGGGGAAAATGGTCAGAACCTGCATCTTTGCAGAACTCTGAAGGACCAGCACCCTTTAGACTCTTTCTAGCACTTTGTCCACACGATGCTTTTAACTCTTATCAATTCCTTGGACTTGCAGGAGAGGTGTGAGTGAAACCCTGAGTGAAAAAATGCCCGGGGCACAGCAGGCTGCCCGCTGCCATCAGGAAAACCATGGGGGTGGCAAGATGGGGACAAGAAATGTGGCAGCTGCTCCAGAGGGGGCAGACTGGACGGGACAGGACAGAGGTGGCTGTGCCCAAGCTTTGGCTGATTGCTGTGCCTGGTCCATGAGCTCCTCCTGTCTCAGCTCTGGGGAGGCCAAAGGTGGCAGGGAAGCATCCAGGAGTTCCACCTGCTCCAGCCTGGAGCAGAATCCCTGGGGAATCAAGGACTCCTTTCAGCTGCCTCGGAGCAGAGCTCTGAGCTCAGCACTTGCTGACCAACTCACTCTGCAGAGATGCTAAAAACTGTGCAAACCTCTCCTGGCACCCAGCCACAGCAGCGGTTTCTTCGCCGACTTCTGCTGGTGGAGAGAAACGGGAAAACAATTTTCCTGACTTCCCTTACTTTCCTGGGAAGGGGGTGTTGGTGTGCTGCTCTCGGGAGCAGTTGGAAGGAGAGGGTGCGGATGGAGCTGGATTGGGCCACTGGAGGAAAACATCTTTCTCCTTCCCTGGCAGTTCCTCCCCCCTGTCTGTCAGGCAGGAAATCAAGGAAACCTTTGAAAGGCTGTGGAGCATTAACTGTGAGAGTCCAGGGCACTGGGAAGAAAGATCCTCATCCCACCTCTAGCACTGGGAAAAACTCAATCCTCAACTCAGCGTCCTGCGACACACAGGAGGAGGAACAAGAAGTTCTGTCAGTATGGAAAAGGCAGGAAGACGCTTCTTCTGTGCCCTGCCAGGACCTGGATGCCATGTCCAGGGAAATGCGTGTGTTCCCTGCGCTTCCTGGCGCTGACAGTGGCGGTGGCCGTCGCTCCCCGCCAAGGACAGTGCTGAGGTGACAGCTCCCATCTTCCCTGTGCTCCATCCAGAGATGGAGCTGGCAGTGCGAGTGAGGCCAGCGGAGAGAAAACCAGCCCTGCACACCCTGAGTGGAGCTCTGCTGGCCCCAGCACGGCCCTGGGGAGGGCAGAGCACAAACAGCCCCACAATGCCCTTAGCAGAGCGTGGCCTGCCGGGCACTGGTGTGGCAAACTCACCCAAACACGGGGTCAGGGAGGGCAGGGCACCTCTGTAAGAGCCAGGGCGGTTCCCGGGGCCTGTGATGCCCATGGGTGCTCCAGGTGCTCCGCACATCCCATTCCAACCCACTTTTCCACACTCAGAGGGATTCTGGCTTTCCGCCTGTGCCCAGATCTGCACCTCCAGCTCCCTTCCCACCAGGGGGAGGGCAAACTTTGCCTTCTGGAGCCCCGAGTTCATGACCTGCTGCCAGGTTGAGGTCTACTAGAAACACCTCTCTCCTTACCCTCAGAAGGGCCACAGGATCAAGGGCTCTGGGCTGACTGATTCCACTTCTTTCAGAGAAAGTTGGGTGGGAATTGTTTCCAGGAGAAGCTGACAGTGAAATGCAGTGGCTGAGTGCTGAAGGCAGTCAGTGTGTGAAGGTGCAAACCAGAACTTCAGCCAAACAAAAGCCTTGCAAAGCAGTCAGGAGCTGCCCACTCCTCCACCCAAGCTACAAAGGACACATTCAGGACTGTGCCCAAGACTTCTGTTAACCTGGATTTGTCTCTTCCTCAAACCCTTCTTCATTGTGCTGGGGATTTCCACTCTGAGCTCACCCCAGATTTCAGGCAGAGCCCTTCAAAAACCACAAGTGATTTATTCCTGGCTGTTGGACACAGGAAAGCAAGGAGCAGGTGTATCCTGAGAAGTGTGGCCAGAGGGATTCCAGAGCTTGACAAGTCTTGGGTCTGAAGAGAAATTAGGGGAAAAGCCCAGGTTTGCACACATCAGTGACTGTCCCTGCAGAACATGGAGTCTGCTCTGGTTCAGCACTGGTACGGGCAGGGCAGAGGGCTGGGCTGAGGGCAGGGCAGAGGGCTGGGCTGTGCTTAGGTGGGCACTGGGGTGTCTCGAGGCAGGGAGAGGGCAGGAAGGAAGGGCTGCAGGAAGGGGCTCCCCTGATTCCTCTCAGAGCAGAGTGCTCGTGCCAGGGACTGGCTGCTCTTGCAGGTGCAGATCCCTCGGAGTCACCTCCCTCTGTCACAGGGGCCTTCAGCTTCTGCCCAGGCTCAGCTCACCTGTGCATCTCTGCTCCTCAGGCAGCAGCAAACACATTCCTCTGCCTTGTTATCCCGATGGATTGAGGGCACCTGACCTCACAAACACCCCTTTCTGTTCCTTCACAGTCAACCTCCACCCTGTTCTCACATCCTGGCACCACAGCGAGTTCCTGTGAGCTTTGGGATCTCCTCTCTCCACTCGCTGTCCCTGCACAGGAGCTTTGGCTCCCTTCTCCCTCGCTCCCAGCTCTGTGCTCATCCCAGGATTTCCTACCTGAGCAGGCTCTGTCCAGCCCTCAAAGATGAGTAATTTAGTTTCCACCCAGTTCCTCTGGAGCCTCAGCAAGCTGGCTGGACTCTGTCAGAGCAAGGAACCAGAGCTGGAGGGAGCTGCTTTGGCCAAACCCCACTATTTTATCTCCCAGGTTTAATTAGAGTGATTTGTCTGTAAAATTGGGCTTTCTGTGATAAAAGAGCTCTCTAATGAGAGAGACTGTAATCATGATTGAAAACCCTCCTGAAGTGAAGTGGATGCTGATCCATGAGCTGCCATGCGAGTGTTCCTATGCCAGTGTGTTCATGCATATAAATCTGTTTATTAAACAGCTTTAACCTGCTCTGAACACAGCCTGGAGTTATCTTATCTGAGGAAAATAAACAGATGCATCCAAACACCCAAACGCTCCGGGATGAGGAGTTCCTTATCAGCCCTGCTTCCCCCACTGGCCCAGTTAAACCCTCAACTCATTCATTCCCTCATTTCCCATCCACGGCTTTTTAGGAGCACCAACCAACATTCCAGCATTTCCTATCAGCCTGTTTTTGAGCTTGGGAAGCTGCAATTCCCCCGATGTTTTGTTTGTTTTGCCTGCAAAATCCATCCCTTCAGCTTTGTCACAGCTTCCCCACCTCTGCTAATTAGCACCTCTTTTCCCACACTTCTCTCCTGGATAACTTGTCCAAAGCCTTAGGAGAGGAAAAGCTTCCCCCCAAAAAAAGAGAAATTATCCAAAGCCTGGTGGCATTTTTGCTGTTTATGTGTTTCCTCAAGGAAGGAAACAAAAGGGATAAAGTTCCTGGGCACCCCTGGTTCTGAGCTCCCTGCTCCACGCCCCGTTGGGGTAAAGCTCCAAAAATTCCCTGACCTTTGTGAATTCCCAACCCAACCATTCCCAGTCATGCCTGTGTTGTTCCCTGCCTGCTCCAGGTGCAAGGGAGTGGCAGTGAGGAGAACCCAGGACAAGGAGGTCTGGATGTCCCCCCTGAGTGCTGGGTGACAGTGGGACACCACATCCCACCCCTGCAGAGCTGCTCCAGGCACAGGGGGGCCCTTCCCTGCACCTCTGGGCCCAGGGACACCAGCACAGGCATCTCTGGTGTCTGGAGCTTGGGAAGGACCTGCTGGGGACACCACAGAGTCAGGATCAGGCTCAACCCTCCCCTCCCAGATCTTTTCCTGAGGGTCTCTCCCTCTCTCTCCAGCTGAACTCCCACCCTGCTCAGAGGGACACAGCGTCAGGAAAAGGTGGATCAGAAATGTTCAGGGGTGTCCCATTTGGGGATAAAGCCATGGATTGTTTCTGCAGGGAGGCAGAGGGACGTTGTGCTGTTAACTGAAAGTTTCTTATCAGGGATGAGGCTCACGAATTCCCACATCTAATTTTCCATGGGATACCTGAGCTAGGTTGGAGAGGTAGCAAAGGACGAGGCCTGCAAGAAGAGGACCACAGAGATGATGAGAGGCAGGGGAAGCCTCCAGTGATGACTTTGGTGAGCAGAACTTCCGAAAAAACATTTACAGACACAAGACCGAGGGCTCAGGACTCGGGGTTTGGGATTTGTGCAGTGCCCACACCGAGCCAGGACACCTGGGAGCAGGAAAGGGCTCAGCAGTTCCTAGGAAAGGGCAGTGCCCACCCGAGCCACCCAGCCGGGCTGTGCTGAGGCTGGGCTGAAGCCCCTCCTGCTGCTGTGCCCACGGCTCTCTGCTTCCCCAGGAGCGTGTCCTGCACTCCCCGTGCCCTTGCAGTGACTGCAGTGACTCCCCTGCTCTGCCTCGGGGTGCAGAGCACATTCCTGCCCGGGGGGGGGCCGTTTGTCACCGGGATCATTCCAGCCACATCCCCACCGTAAAGGGTTACTTTAAGGACAGCACAGAAGATGCTCATATCTGTCTTGATATAAAGACATCAAGAATTGTGCCTCAGCCCCAGCCTCCTGCTCACTCTCCTCCTGAACCCACAGGGGATTTTTCTCACCTGTCTTTGAGGTTGAACATTTCCTCAATGACTCTGAGCAGAAGGCCTGATGGACGAGGCTGGAGCAAGAGTGATCACAGCTCAGATTTTGCAGAAAATTAACTCATTTATTTTCATATTTACACCCTCTTGGGCTAGGAGATGACTCTGCTGTTGTCAATCAAAGTTCAAATTAATTCAATGGCCTCGTCAAGCCCTCCTCTTGTGGGGAACAAGCCAAGGAGAAGAAGAGAGAGTCACCCAAGGTAATTGGCTGTACACAGAGCAGCTTTAAGCATTTGTGGAAGTTGCTGGCAAAGGCAGGGCTCAGGAAATTATTTGTCTGGTTGTCTTAATGCAAAGATAAAACTCGAAAAGGAGCAGAAAATTAGACAGAGAAGAGGTGAAAAATATCCTTGGGTACAATCACAGAACCACAGAGTGGGGAAGGGACCCTTGAGGATGATCCAGTCCCACTCCTGGCCCTACACAGACACCCCAACAACCCCACCCTGGGCCTGGTCATCCTCCAGTGGCAACAGAATTTCTTAGCCCCATAAAGGTTTTTAATGACACAAAAGAACCCAGGTAGAAAAAGTGTTATGGTGCTGGAAAGCAAGTTCTGGTACTGGTAATTAACCACCAGCATCATCAGGGGTAATCAGCCAGGATTAGGCAGCAAATGGGAGCCAAGGGAATATGCAGCAGTCTCCTAAGGGAAGGGGCAGAAAGAACTAACTATTTGGGTTTGGTTTTTGTAGTGAGCTGGAAAACACTCCACTGAAATCAGAATTTGGGAGTTGTACAACCCCACAACCGAGGCCACGCCAAGCAACTGAAATTGGGGTTTGTACAAGGCGAGAAAAGCCCTTAAACCCCAAAATCTGTCCATTCAAAATAGGAACAAAGAAGGAAGAAAAATCAGTGACAGCATCTCTGTCTCGTAGGGGGGTTTGCATTAAACATCATTCCAAAAATCTGCATTTGCTTCTGGGATTTTTTTGTCTCTGCTCCATCCAAGGAATGGTCTGTACAGAAGCATTAATGACAACAGATTTAGTGGTAACAGTAAAATAACAGCAAAATCATGGAAGATCTTCCTTCAAAGGGTACAAAATCGAATTCAGCACTCACCAGAAGAAGTTCTGAACTATTCCAGAGGCTGGCAAGGGGTGGGAGGCCCTCAGCATTTGAGACACCCCAAATCCAGCTCTGAGCTCGCACCAGGGGTGATGGGCATGTGGGGAGGGCTGTTCTGTCCTCTAGAGAGACATCGGCTGTAGCTTGAGGCACCTTAAAGCAGCCCAAATATCCACAAGGAATGAAGCCTAATGGAAGCCTGGAATAATGGATTTCCTGCAGTGAGAGCTGGAGGGTGGATGGGACAAAGAGGCGACTGGAAATGTCCCCTGGTGTTTATTGGAGGTGAAGGGGCTGAGCCCTTGGTCAGTGGAGCCTGAGGAGTGACCCAGCTGGCCCAGGGGGGCTTAGGGTGGGCTCAGGGCCTGGCTTGGTCCCCCTCACCTGGACTCTGACCCTGTTGGGGGGTGCAGCGGCCTCAGCTGAGAGCTGGATCTCACCCTGAGCTCGTGTTAGCCCACCCTGGCCCCAAAACCCGAGGAGGAGGGCAGGTCAGTGCAGGATGCAGCCCCACTCCGGAGGGAAGGGGCAGCCGCACCCCCACCAGCTGCCAGGTGGGAAGAGAAGGGATCTCCTGCACACCCATCACATCTGTCACCCTGTGCAGATGTCCCAGACACCCCAAGGTGTCCCAAAGGTCCCCAGGGACAAAGGGACAGCCATGTCCAGGCCAGAAGCGTTCTCGTTCTGGATGGGGTTGTTTAGAGCAGGAATCCCAGAGCCTGCCAGGCAAGTCAGCATTCCATGGAAAATGGAAGGAGAGAACTTCCAGGGGCCTCTGAGCGAAGTAAAGTCCAGCCCACAAATCAAAGCTGGCTAAAATAAGAATCAAACTGACACCTCGCTGATATCTCTGCCAAATCAGCTCTGAGCTTCAAAGACAGGGACTGGGATTGGGATTCCCAAAGGATCCCGCAGTATTCAGCTCCGCAGATCCCCTTGGAAGTCAAGAGCCAGAGCTGGCTTTGTTTGTTGTCTCTGCTCTCCATCCCCGGAGCTGCCGCAGCCCCTGAAGTGGGGCCGTCCCACAGCTCCGACCCGCGCTCCCTGCTCGCTGCTCTCCGGGAAAAGCATCGCCCAGGGAACGATCCATAGCAGGGTCTTGCAACACCCAGGTTCTCCTCGGAGGTCTTCCACCGAAGGAACAAACAGGCCCAACCCTGCTCTGTTCAGGAGGTCTGATAAGATCGCTGCCCAAGGGGCCGTGGCTGCAGGCCAGGGCTCTGTCCCAATAAACCATTTTCTGCAGGACCATCTTGCCTGGACTTGTCTTTCCACTCGGAGCCAGGCAAAGCAAAGCATTCAGATGCTAAAAATGTGCACCTACTGTTGGTGTTTGTCCAACACCGAGAAGCTCATAAATCTCCCGGGAAAGGTAGAACAGGAGCGCGATTAAGAAAACAAGAAACTTTCTGCATTGATTCCTCGCCTGCTGCTTCCAGAAGAGCTATTGCCTGTTGCTGAAATGCCTCCCTGTCTGGCTCCCCAGCCAGCACCATCCCCGCAAGGGTTCTTTCCAAATCTTGTGCATTACAAGGCAGACACACTCACGGGATCAAAGGGAAAACACCAATCCATGCGTGCAGACGTGTCCAAAGGTGGAGAGCAAAAGCCACCGGCAGGAGAAAGTTAAGAGACCACAACGAGGATTTTTTTTTTCTGCCTTTTCAGTGCTGTTAAAGCCCCAAACTGAGGCACTTTAAAAAATACCACCCAGCTCAGTGCTTGTGATTTGCAGGGACTGATCCGTGTGCTGTTTGCAGCCGCGGAGATAAACCCACCCCAGCCATGTCTGTGCCGTCCCTTCTGATTCCAGCTGCTCCCTCGGGATGTGCTGCCTGTCCCCCCCATGCCAAAATCCTGCCTGGGGAGCAGGAGAACAGGCACAGCCCGGCACGGCTGGAAAGCAGCGCCGAGGAAAGAACATTTCCTGTTTTCCAGTAGCCAGCAGATACAAGGAACAATCCTTTGTGCTCGCTGCCAGCCAGGGAAATAGCTGGAGCTATTGCTGAGGATGTGGTGTGCACACACAGGATCTGCTGGACAAGGGCAGGTGGAATGTCACGTAGGGAAGAGAGGAGGACACCTGTGTCCAGCGGGGTGTCGGGCACAGACAGCACAGCTGACCAGTCCAGCTGACCAGTCCAGCCCTGCTGCCTTCCCCCCGCCATCCCAGGGGAAGGGAAGTTTGTGCAGGAGCTGGGCTGGAACAGCTGCGCTGAGAGGGAGCTCAGGAGGTCCCCAGTTCTGTCACAACTCCCTGACAGGAGCTTTTGCTGAGGTGGGGTCGGTCTCTTCTGCCACATCCCAAAAGGAAACAGCCTTAAATTGCACCAGGGGAGGCTCAGATTAGGATTAAAAAAAAAAAAAAAATCATTTCATAAGTGCTCAGGCATTGGAATAAGCTGCCCAGGGAGTTGGTGGTGGAGTCACCATCTCTGGAAGTGTTCCAGACGTGTCTGGATGGCACCTGGGGACACTGGATTTGGTAGTGCTGGTTTGACTTGAGGATCTTGAAGGTCGAACCTCGATGATTCTGTGACCAAGGGGGGTCTGGAAGAACTTAGGGTCAAAAAAAAAAGCAGCAGATTCCTTTATTTAGGAGCCTCCTGCCCCCTCAGAGGCCCCTCCTGCTCCCAGACTGGAAATGCAATGGAGCATCCTGCCCTGGAGATGCTGCTTTATGCTTCCCAGAGCAGGAGGAGCTGGAACTGGGGTAGGACTGGTTTTGCCCCCAGGTCTGAGCAGGTCTGAGAAAGAGCCCATTGCCACCCAAAACTGGAGTCCAGGGGAGTCAGCTCAGTGCCTGCTGGGGGATCTCAGCCCTTGCCTACATCCCCTGTGCCACAGAGGCAAAGTGGGGATTAAAGAGCCTTTTGTAAAACACCCATGCCAAACACTCCGTAATTGTGGAGGGTTTCCAGACACATCCAGGAAGAGGCCAGGGAATTGTTCTTAGTGGCGTTCTGGAAAGACATGGAAGAAGAATATTTCAACACAGAAACTTTTCCCTACTCTTTCCGTGGGATCCCTGTAACGATTCCAGTAGAACCCAGAATAACTGAGCCTCACAGCCTCGCAGAAAAAGAAAATATAAAAGATGACTGGAGGCAGTTGAAGCATGGATGAAGCAGAGCCTTCTCAGGGTCCTTTTGAAGTAAAGCTTGGCTTTACTTGCAGGACTGGGGAGGCACTTGCAGCTCTGCAGAGCAGCTCCTCCTGCCTGGGCTGCCCCAAGCCAGGACCAAGACTTGATAAGGACAATGGTGAGAAATCAGTGTCTGTCTGAGCAGGCAGCTCAGCCCAGCGCCCCACACCCTGCTGGGGTGAGCTGGACACTGACCAGCACAGACACAGAGCCCTGGTGGGTGTATCCAACCAGGAATTCCATCAGTGGGCAGTGGGACCTGCTTTGGCCACGTCTGGACGTCTGCAAAGCTCTGCCACAGAGACGTGACCAGGAGACCTTTAAATGTGAGCCCGGGGAGAGGGCTGGGCTGAGGCACATCCATGGTGCTGAATGCAGAGGTTGGCGTTTGGGGAAGGAAAACAGCCTCTCTCTTCAGCTGAGAATGAAAAACAAAGTGGAGAGAGGTCCAGAGGTCCAGTCCTGGTGGAGCAGGAAAGCACCAGCACCACACACAGCTCCAGGACTGAGGCAGAACCTGCAGGCTCTGCTTCAAAGGAGAGGAACAAACAGCAAGACAATGAAATCTCCCATGGAGAGAGAGCCCCAGGTGTGGGTCCTCCACAACAAACACCACTGGGAGCAGCTGGGAAGGCCTGGGCTGCAGCTCTGGGGTCTCAGCGTGCAGCACACAGGGGATGGATCCCTTCTGCGGGACAGGTCAGTGCCTGGTGGTGGGAGCTGGTGGTGCAGAGTGACAGAGACTGCACCTGCAAGGTCCTGGCAGGTGAATCACTCAGGGCATTTCACACAGAGATCACCAGAATGGTTGCACCACCGGCTCAGCTCGATGCCACCCATCTCATATTGAAAAGCACAAACAGTTTCCGTGGCCTGTTCCCTGCTCTGCAGACAATGAAGTGGAGGAGAGTGGCAGGGCTTTGGTTGTGTTCCAGCCCCCAGCCCGGCTCCGGCCATTCCCGTGGGAGACCCACTCAGGGCAGAGGGGATGGCACCTCCTCTGCCACCACACCACAGCTGTGCCTGCATCTGCTGCCCTCCCTTTGGCTTGGAAAGGGAGTTTTGGCCTCATTTGCAGAGTCTGGTGATGGATGGCAGTGGGATGAGCTGAGCACACAGTGCTAAACTCTCCAGGACCTGAGCAGCCTCTCTGGGGGTCTTTCAAAGTGTCAGGGTCCCTTTGGTGACAACTTACAACAAGTTCCTGAAAGGTGAGACAGTCGATCCCCTTAAGTTACTCTGAGCAGCTCTTGCTCCTCAACACCCACATCTACACAGAAATCACCCCAGCACTGGAAGAGCCCTGAGTTTGGTCACAGGACACTGATTTCCTACAGGCTTAGGCTGGGGTTTGCCAGCTGTGCCCACGGCAGCACGTGGCACTTGCATGACAACGTGGCCAAGCCACAAAGCCAATCCAGAGCTCCTGGGGGGCATTTTTTGTCCTCTATTTCTACACAGCTCAACCCAGGGAAGTTTGAGTTTGTCCTTCTTGACACAGCAGGAACACACAGATCACCACTGGAAGCTGTTGGATTGGCCAAGCAACTGCTTTTTAATCCATATTTACAAACTCTGAATGCAAGGGGAGCTCATAAATTCACCTGTGATCCCTGGAGGATGTACCTGTGTCACCTCGTGCTCCCACAGCCTCCTACACTGTTCAGACCTGTCTCAAATTATGGTACCCCAGGCTGTCCCCAGGTTTGAGCTGAGGCCACCTGTGGGCCCTCGCTGTCATTGGGGTCACAGTGTGTGTTGGCCAAGGGTTCAGGCCCCTCTTTTTTATGCTCCTTTCTCCCAGCACCTCTGATGCCTTAAGAGGCCACCTGAAAACAGAGCCCAGGCAGGAGTAAAGGGAATAAAGGTGGGGATTTATTGGAAAGGCCTCCAAAGGTACCCCTGGGGAGCCAGAGGTGCTGCCCAGATGGGCCCCGAGATGGACCCTGAGAGGCCACGAGTTCTTCCCACTTTTATAGCTTTGGTTCATTTGCATCTCAGGGTTCATTCTCCAATTAAAGCTGCAGTTAATGATGGAATTGCCCTCAGCTTGCCCCCCTCAGAGGCTCTTTGGTTGATACTTTTTGGGCCCAGTTTGGGCTGGGTGTCCTTGGAGAGCAGCCCCGGAGAGGCTTTGTTGTGTGTGCCCAGCACAGAGAGCAGCACTGACCAGGGAACAGGCAACTCCAGAGTTACACACTGGGCAGGGCAGGGGTTGGAAAATATAAAAGTTAAAAGCACAAACATGGATTTCACGTTTCCCACCTTCCCCCTTGTCCTGCAGTGCTGCTGCTGCAATTCCCATTCCCGAGCGGGGCTGGCACACAAACCCCCCCTCCTTCCACGCAGCTCCTGTGGCTGTTGCTCCAGCCCTATCTCGAGCCACATCTCTCCCCATCCCTGTCCAAAAGCCACTTTGCCATGTGCAGCTCCTCCCTTCGTGCCAAGAGCTGCAAACACACCCCAGAGATCTCAGGTGAGAGATAGGGGGCTGAGGAGGAATCCTGCTCTTGAGGGTGATCTCCAATCATGTTTTATTTTCTCTTTTGTAATCTTCTCTCGAACTATCGTCATGAGGAATTTAACCTCTTGTTTTGCCAGAATAAACTTGTTTTCACCCTTAAGCATGTCTGGTATTAAAGGCAAGTCTAGGTGAAGTTCTGAAGTCTGGATCAGCATTCCCTGTTCTGAGACAATGCATCCAAACACAGCAGTGGGGGACACCTGGGGCCTGGCACCCCTTTGGATTGTCCTGGAGCTGCTGAATGTGCTGGGCCAGGCGTGGATTTGGCACATTCCAGGTTCCATGGGGTCAGCAGAAAGACACTTTTTGTGAGGCAGGCAGCCCCCAGGCCTGATGATGTCACCACCTGTGATGGTGACACTGCAGCCTCCCTCCACCTGAAGGGACACGCAGGAGCCACCTCCCAGCCAGGTGGGCCCAGGGTCACAGAGCTGATGCCAGAGCAAAATTATCCTTGTCTTGACTCAGGTTCCTCCTGTTGGGCTGGGGGCTGGTGCTGAGGGATGTTCTGCTGGCAGCTCTTGCAGTCTGCAGCCAGGTTCAGGCATTTCCCCAGCTCGTGTGGAGCAGGGACCAGGGGAGCAGAGAGAGCTCTGAGATGTGGCTAGCTCGGCTTGGTTCTGATCCAGATCCCTTGTTGATCTGTCTCGGGCTTGGAGCGTGCACGGAGGGATGCGTTCCCGCAGCCCCCAGGTAACACAAGCAGCACCGGAGCTGGGGATTCGTGGACCTGCTCCACCAGGCAGGGTTAACGAGCGATTGGCGAGGACAAAGAGACGAGAGAGTGGAATTCTTGGAGCTTTATTCCAGGTATCTCCTCTCTGCCCCCAGGGGGCAGAGGGTCCCGAAGGGAGCTGGTAAGAAGACCCCGCTCTTCCCCCGTGCACAAACTTAAGAGTTCCAGAAAGAGAGAGAGGTATATCAAAGTTACCCAATCATCCCTTGCCATGTCTAGCAGGGGCCAATAATATTCCCTGGGGCAGGGATGAGACTTAAACTTAGCTAATAGCAAGATAGCTAAAGGCATTTTCAAACCACGCTGTCCTCAGAGACTGGTTCCAGCGAGGGGTAATCCAGCCATTCTGAGCCCCCCACGCTGCAGGCAGCCTGAGTGACTGCAACACTGAGAGCTCTTCAGAGCAGTTCTGGGCCTCTCTCTGAGGGCATTGGCTGCTCTCAGTTCCATGGACTCAGGACATTGAGAGCAGTGGGACCTAGGAAGGGTTTGTGGATCTGATGCCACTCCACACGTCCCAGGGATTGCTCCTGGGTGGTGTTCCCCGTGCCCACCAGAGCTGTGTGCAGATGTCCCCACCCCATCCACTCCAGGCCCTTGGTTGTGAGGAGCCCAGAGCTGGTGGAAGTGGGCAGGAAACAAACCCCAGGGCAGGCGGAGCCCAGGGAATCAATTCTGCACTGGCTGAGCCAAAACCCAGCTGCAACAAACCCCGTGGGCAGCAAAAAGGTCTCAGTGGTGTCCAAGGGGGATCTGTGACTCTTCCCCAGGAGCAGCCTGAGCAGAGGAAGAGCAGCCCGGGAGAGGTTGGCTCAAGGGCCTTGGCAATGAACATCCCCGAAGATCAAAGCTGCCCTCAGGGGCAATAGAAATGGAACTTTGTCCCCATTTCCAGTGTGACAGACACTAAGTCAGCGTTCCTGATGGAACTGATTTCCTCACTATCACCATCCCCTGCATTTACATGGAAAGGAGTGACCTGACCTCGGGGTGAAGTGACACAGAAACACAGTCCCCTGCTCTGCCCACCACGTTCTCCATTCCCCTCCTTTGTTTCTCACCGCAAGGAGCTCCAGTTTTGGACTTTGATCCCAGATGTTACAACTTGTTTTCAAAACCTCTGAGATTTAGTGGAGAAAGCCATCAATTTATCAATTCATGGACATATCAAGAGTGTTGTTGCCACTGCTGACCCTCCATGAGCTTGGGTCACTCAGTGATAAAAAGACAAGGAAAAATCACTTCATCAGGAGCACATGGAGAGCCCTTGGGAGTAGAAAGTTTAAAAACCATGCTGGGATGGCTGAGTTTTCTCCCCCTATTGTATGGTATTCCCCACAGAGAGAACACTGTTACCCTCCAGCTAAATATACAAACAACCAAAGGGAAAAAAAAAAAGGAATATGCATGGTGATGTAGGAGAAAAGGTATAATCACAAAGTCATTTAGGCTGGGGAAGATCTCCAAGACCATTGAGTTCAACCTGTGCCCAATCCCCAGCCCAGAGCCCTGAGTGCCACGTCCTGAGTCCTTCCTCGGGCACCTCCAGAGATGGGCATTCCAAACCTCCCTGGGCAGCCCCTGCCAATCCCTGAGCACCCTTTCCATGGGGAAATTCCTGCTGCTGCCCCCCTGCCCCTCCCCTGGCCCAGCCTGAGGCCATTCCCTCTCCTCCTGTCCCTGTTCCCTGCCAGCAGAGCCCGACACCCCCCGGCTGCCCCCTCCTGTCAGGGAGCTGTGCAGAGCCACAAGGTCCCCCCTGAGCCTCCTTTGCTCCAGGCTGAGCCCCTTTCCCAGCTCCCTCAGCTGCTCCTGGTAGAGCCTGAGGAGCAGCTGAGGGCTCCTGGTGTGTCCAGCTGGGGCAGAGGGCACTGAGGGCAGAGCTCAGCGGGGGCTGCAGCTCCTCCCGAGGGGCAGCTCCGATCTCTGCTCCCTGGGACAGGGACAGCACCCAGGGAACGGCTGGAGCTGGGCCAGGGCAGGCTCAGGCTGGAGAGCAGGGAAAGGTTCTTCCCCCAGAGGGTGCTGGGCACTGCCCAGGCTCCCCAGGGAATGGGCACGGCCCCGAGGCTGCCAGAGCTCCAGGAGCGTTTGGGCAGCGCTGCCAGGGATGCCCCGGGTGGGATTTGGGGTGTCTGGGCAGGGCCAGGGGCTGGGCTGGGTGATCCCTGTGGGTCCCTTCAGCTCAGGGTGTTCTGTGACTCTGGCCCTGTGTTCTGCTGTCCCTGCTGAGCTGGGAGTGGACAAGCCCAGCTCTCACAGGAGCTCTGGTGTTTCATGTTCCTGGGTCCCACCTCAAAGCCCATCTTGGTCACCTCTCACTGTCCTGCACCCCTTCAGGCCCGTGGCACTGTCACACCTGGCTGGCAGCTGCAGCTGGGCAGAGCTCTGAGCTGCCCCATCTCCTGTCCCCAGCCCTGCACGGGGTCACCTGCCCTGGGACACTGCAGAGGGACCCTGCAGCCGTGGAGCCCCAGGCCTGGTGTAGGGGCTACAGCAGCACCTCCTGTGGCCACTCAGGACTGGATGAGTTATCTCCTTGGGCTCCAAACATAATTAATCCTTGAAGTTCTTCCTATCCCTTAAAAAATACATCTCAAGGAGCAGTCAAGCAGTGCTGGAGTGCTCTAAAAATCCTCATTAGAACCACTTGGAAACCAGCCTGGATGGAAGGAGCCCCTGGGGCAGATGATGGAAGAGCATCTCCGGCACCTGGAGGTGTGGGATCCCCTCACAGGCCAGGGGATGCTGCAGAAGCAGCTGCAAACAGCTGGGGTTCAACCCTCCCTGATGCTGTGGGATTTATGGGATGCAGAAACTCGTCTGTGGAATCCTACACAGAAGCCACGAGCAACATGAAAACAAAAGTTTAAATTTCTTTTAGCTATCTAAATAACAATACTTCCAAATGAACAGAAAACGTGCCGTTTTCAGGCACTTTGATTTTTAATTAAAAAAAAATAAAAATCAAGCTTCTGAAGAGAGCTACTGCTTCTGGAAAAGGCTTCATAAACTCCAAAGCTCCATAAACTCCAAGGCTCATTATTTTGTCAAAATAAAAAAAAAAAAATCAGCCTAAGCTTTTCAGCTGGCACTGCAGTATTATCAATCACCTCCTTGGACAGTGGGCATGCAATAAAACAAACTAAAATTAGCTGGAAAAAAAAATCAAAGAAAAGGCCACTTTCCAACATCCTGACAAATGAAATAAGTGGATGCCCAAACAAAGGGCTAAGAGCACAATTAAGGCAAAGCAGGAACTGGAGGGGCAATGCTGGTCCAGTGCACTTCACGTGGAGTCTTTCATCCATCAGAGCCCCCAAAAGTGTTTAATCAAAATAACAGAGAGCAGGAGGAGGACAAAGTGACTTGGAGGCAAAGGGAGAAGATAAACGGAGGCCATGGAACAAAGCAGAGAGGTGGGGAAGGGACTTCCCACCATTTCCTCTCACAGAAATTCCTTCAGGTCACTCATCTCCATTGCTTGTCTCTGAAGTGATTCCATTTGTGTCCCTTAAGTGAGGTGACAGCTGCCCAGCATGCTGCCAGCGATCAAATATCAATATCAAATATCAATATTTGACTGATCAAATATTTGGGTATTGTCCATGTCCTTTTGTGTCCCACCCTTCTCACAGCCCAGCATCACCTTCACTCGTTCTCTCCTGCTACCCCAAGATTTCCATGGACATTTCTCGGGGCTTTTCCTTGCCCAGCCATAAAAACCCCCAAAAAAGCTCAGTTTATCCCTCCTGACCCAGTGCTTTTCCAGCTTCCATTTCATCCCACCCCGACCTCCACCTTCACCTGCCTTTGGCAGGTCCTCCTGGAGCTTTTCCCATTCTCCCGAGGTCCTGGCTGCCCTCAGTGACTCCGTGTGATCTGTGGATGGTTCATTGTTCCCTTTCCTTTCAAGATCACACGCGGGGCCGCCCGGGACGCTGTCGGGCTCACGAGTCAAAAGCAAAGTGGCACCTGCCCAAATCTGTGAATTATGGCCACACACGGAGCCAGCAGAGGAAGCTGGAAAAGAAAAGCTCGTGTTTGAATAGTACCCCAGCCATCCTTTATTTTGTCCATTATTTAGGGGTATTTTGGTTAATAGTTGACTGTTTTTCCTGAATGGGGAAGAATTTCAGCATGGACAGAGCTGCATGAGCAGGGATGGAGCTGAGGAGAGCGGGACAGAGGCGATGCTGTGCCAGGGAAGGGCAGAGTCAGCACAGCCAGGGAGGGCTGTCCTTGCTGTCCCAGCCTTGAGCCATTTCCTGTTCTCCTGACAGTTCTCTGGAGCACTTCACAGGCCTGGAAAGTTCCTGAGGAGCTCACAAAGCCCAGAAATTTCTTTGGCTGGCTCAGGTGTGCAAATGTATTTGTGTGTTGTGATGGCAAAGAGCTGAGTGCTGGTCCCTGGCCCTCCCACCTCTCTGAACCAGCAAAACCATTTTTCTTTTCCAGAATGGCAATTCAGGGCTTCCTTCTGAGTCCTCATCCCCACTGACACTGTTGGTCCCTGACCCTCTCAGCACTCTGAACCAACAAAACCATTTTTCTTTTCCAGAATGGCCATTTGGAGGTCCGTGGTGCCGTGTCATTGATCTCCCAGCTGACCCACCAGAAACAGGAAATTAAAATCAGAATTCTTGCCTGGAAGCAAGAGGAGAAGTTGTGGGCAGAGCTGGCAATGGAAGAATAATGGCCATGAAGTGAGAGCAGCTCTGCTGGTTGGGTGTGATGGGACACAGTTCCCAGGAATGAAGAAATTCAGAGAACCCAACAGAACATTTTTGTGTTATCTCCAGCAAAATGAAAGGAAAAACTCCACTGCAGAAAATCCAGTAAGGGAAAGAGAGAAAATATTAACACTGCAAACTTTAAACCAAAGATCCACATAGAAGAGATAGTGAATTTCCAGAAATTTTGGAGAGAATAAATTTTGGAGAGAATAAATTTTGGAGATACTAAATTTCCCAGATTTGAGCCAGACCCAGCTGTAAGACCCATAATGACCATGGGTCAAATAGAGTTTCTGCAAAGGGGCAGAAGAAACTCATAAAACATTTTGTCTGGCTGCCCAGGGAAGGTGCCAGTGCCATCCCAGGTGGGGTGGGGACAGAATGAGCAGTCCTGTTCATCCACAGGGATGGTGCAGATCATGGTGCTTCCAACCCAAACCATTCCAGGATTCCATGATTCCACAATGCCTTTGCACACAGCAGAGGTCTCTGGCGGCCTTTGCTCATTTCAATCCCCAGAGAGCTGCCCCAGGAGCCCAGTTTGCCATCCCACAGGTACCAGGTGGGACAGTGGCAGAGCAGCTCCAGTGCTGCCTGTGCAGGGGTTCTGAGCTCATCCAAGGAAAAATCCCTTTGGTGTCTGGCTTCAGGGATTTCCCACCCTGCCCTCAGCCAGCCAGTGAATCACTGGAACAGGTCCTGGGCTTGGGCTCACATTTATTGTGAATTTGGTGTGACAAGTGATGAGCAGACATGCAGGATGCAGGAATGCACTTTCTTGTGGATTTGATGGGAATTTAGGGCACGTAATACAAAGCAAGGAAAAAAGTGAGTGGTGGGAGAGAGTGAAATCCCTGGCTCCTGCCTGGCTTTTTAAAACTTTTAATCTATGAATCTGACACTTTGAGGGCAGAAAGGGGACCAGGGTTTGTGTTGGCGATTTAGCTGGAGCTGGGTGGGAACCTCCTTGAGTTTTGGAAGAAAAACCTGAGCCTCTGACCAGCTGATTTAGTTTTTATTTCACCAAACTCAGGCCCTCCTTTGTGCATTCCTCTTTGACCTAAGGCCTCCCCTCACCCAGAGGACTCCCAAACCTTCTCTCTATTCCATCCACTGACCTGGCAACAGAGTTTGCCCCTCTCCTGCCATCCTTTGTCCACTCCATGAGATGCCACATCCATCTGCTTCTCTGGATCTGTCCAAATGGAATCCTGCTCTCCCTTTCAGAGGTGCTCATGGAAGCCTCCATCACATCCCCCTCCAGGCCCAGCTCTTGTTCCTCCCTCCCAGACCCCCTGCCATGTTCCAAAGTGCTCACAGGACAGAGCTTGTGACCTGTGCCCTGAATTCCTCCATGGAATCATGGAATGGTTTGGGTTGGAAGGGACCTTAAATCCCATCCCATCCCATCCCACCCCTGCCATGGGCAGGGACACCTCCCACTGTCCCAGGCTGCTCCCAGCCCCAATGTCCAGCCTGGCCTTGGGCACTGCCAGGGATCCAGGGGCAGCCACAGCTGCCCTGGCAGTTCCATCCCAGCCCCTCCTCACCTTTCCAAGGGAACAATTCCTTCACAATATCAAACCCAATTTTCCCCTCTTAGTGTGGAGCCATTCCCACTTTTCCTCCCACTGCAGTTCCTGATGAACAATCCCTCTGCAGCTCTCCTGGAGCCCCTTCAGACCCTGGAGCCTGACCAGCATGTCCATCCTCTGAAGGTCTCTGAGTGACCACCCCTCCTCAGGAGTTTTCAGTTGTTATTCACAGTTTTAATAATTATTCACAGCTCTCCTTTATTTCCTGACCGTGTTTAAATGGGTGAGGTTTCCTCACGGACCCACAGTTTGGAAATCCAGAGGGATTTTTGATGTATTGTTGGCCTTTGCTCATGTCCTGCACACGAACAAGGAGATTTTCCCAATGATTTGTGTGCCAAGGCTCCCCATGACATCATCAGGTGGCCACAACCCCCTGACCCGGCTCTCAGAGAGGCAGCTCTGACTTCATCCCTACCTCAGGAATTGTTTACACGGGAATGGGAAGACAGAGGTCTCAAAACAAGAACTAAAAAAAGTATTTAATTGCTCCAGTTTCAAACTTCTTTTTGTAGTGCAAACAAATGCATAAATTACAAGGGCAAAAAAAAAATCCACTTTAAAATGGGTGGAATAACTGGAATTTTATCCATTTCTTTTGCCAAAACAAAACATTTACTTCATTCCAAACTGGCCACTTTCGCTTGTTGGAACTCCCAACAAACCAATAAAGAAGAAAACAATTATTGACCAAGCTTTTCCTTTTTTATTTTTTTTTTTTTTAATCAAGACTTTCTCTCCTTATAAGGAAAGTCAACAGCCTTTGTTCTGAGGTAATTTAAGTGTCTCCATGGGCAGGAAAGTTTCCAAGTTTTCGGTTTAGATGTTTTCCTTTGTGTGCTTTTTTATTCCTCCAAGCTCCCGCCCTCTCCCTTTAATCTCTAACCAGCACTTTGGTGGCATGGTTGGGTTGGGTTTTGATGTTTTCCTTGAGAGCAATCCGTGCCTCTGGAGTGGAGTCAGTGCTCCTGATTTCTTCCTGACGAGGGAAAACTCATTCCTGCTCCTACAGACAAAATTCCAAGGTGTTTGGATGTTGCCCAGCGTTGGGAAAGCTGAAGTTTGTGCTGTGCTCTGTGGGTCATCCATCGAAGCCCACCTGCATCCCTGGAATGTTCCAGGCCAGGCTGGACGGGGCTTGGAGCACCCTGGGATAGTGGGAGGTGTCCCAGCCCATGGCAGGGGGCAGAACAAAGTGAACTTTAGGGTTTCTTCCAACCCAAACCATTCCATAATCCCATTATTCTGTGTCTGAGCTGTTGTATAAATCACTTCCACCCTATTCTCAGTGCCCTCTTGCCCAAAAAACCTGTACCATGGATCAGCTCCAGGTTTGACCCTTCCTCTAAGGATCACTGGGAAAACCAAGCCGGGAATCAGGACACTGAAGTCTCCTTTGGGGTAGCTCCATCCCGGAGCCATCCTGGAGCCCTTCCACACACACGGGAGGTTGGAGATTCCACCTGAACACGAGGAAAAGCTTCCTTACTGGGAGACGAGCAGAAGAGCTGCCAGGGAGGGTGTGGAGATTCCTTCCCTGAGGCTCCAGGACAGCCCTGCTGGAGCAGGGAACAGGACCAGGCCCCCCTCTGGGGCCTCTTCCAGCCCCCTGGGATTCCGTGGGATCACGGACTGGGAAGCACAAGGTGAGCCAGGAACAGGGATCCCTGGAATGTGTTAGACACCAGCACAGAGCCACTGGAGGGGAGCAGCTGGGACTGGGACTGGGACTGGGACTGGGACTGGCAATGGGAATAGGAATGGCACTGGGATTGGGAATGGGAATAGAAATGGGAATGGGAATGGGAATGGGAATGGGAATGGGAATGGGATGGGAATGGGATGGGAATGGGAATGGGAATGGCATTAGGAATGGGAATGGGACTCTGGGACTCTGGGACTGGGGTTGGGACAGGGACTGGGAATGGGAGTGGCACTGTGACTGGGATTGGAACTGGGACTGGAACACTGAAGGGGACTGGGACTGGGAGTAGACTGGGGCTGAGACTGGGACTACGACTGGGACTGGGACTCTGTCTGGGACTGGGACTGGAACTCTGCTTGGGAGTGGAACTGGTACCAGCCAAGAGGAATGTCCCAGGGAGTGGACAGCTGGCTGTGTCCCATCCAGTGTCCAGCTGCTGAGGAGGACCATGGACATTCGCCTCTCCCAGGCCAGCAGGCAGAGTTTGGAGCTCCCTCTGGAGCTGAGGCTTCCCACCTGCAGCACCACAGGCACCTCCAGAGACCTTCCCAGCTCCTGGCTCCGTGAGGGCTGAGGGGAGGAGAGACTCTGTGTTGGAATGGGCATCGCTGTACAGCAGCCAAGGGCACTCAGAGGGGAAGCAGCAGCAGAGGGACCAGTCCTGCTCCTTGACTGGATTCTGTTTGGACAATGGCAACAGTGGAACCGTGGGTTATGCCACAGGTGATGTGAGTCATCACAGAAAGGCTGGAAAAGAATTCCAAGACTCCAAGACCTCCAAGTCCAACCTTCAGCCGAATCCCCCCGTGCCCACTGAACCACATCTCCAAGTGCCACATCTGCTTGCTTTCTGAACCCTTCCAGGAATGGTGACCCCAGCACTGCCCTAGGCAGACTGTGCAAATATTTAAACACTCTTTCCATGGAGAATTTTTTTCCCAATGTCCAGCCTGAACCTCCCCTGGCACAACTTGGAGCTGTTCCTCCTTGTTTATCACCAGGTTTCCCGGGAAGAAGCCAAACCCCACCTGGCTGCAACCTCCTTTCATGTAGATGTAGAGTCCAGGTTTACGAAGCACAATGGGCTGAAAACTTCAGGGCACGTAAAATGATGGGTTTTGGTAATTTGTGGAAAATCCCATCCCTTTGGAGACAGTGGGACAAAGCCTCTGAGGTGGCACAACAAGCCCGCAAAGGGTAGAGCAAGTACAAATCTGCCACTTTGGTGGAGACCTCTCTTGGATCTGATGGAGAACTCAAACATGAGCCCAGATCAGGAAAAGTTATTCCTAGAAGAAGATCTGAGGTGCTCCCTGAGTCTCCTTTGGGGAGGGACACCCCAACGTGGATCAGGCAAGGACCAGATGGGGCGGGGAAGGATGGGAGAGTAAAACACCAAAGTGTCCACAAGTGGATATAGCACAAGATGGTGAAGAAGGAAAATAACCCAGATCCAGCCTCCCTTAACTCCAGGGGCTTCTGGATGGAAGTTTTCCTTGGGAAGAGAGCAGGGAAATGGAAAGGGAGAAAAGATAACAAAGGGAGATGGGATGCAGGAGGCCCAAGATAGGAGGGGCTTGGGATGGCCCCAGCAAAGGTTGCTGGAGGGATCAGAGGCACAGCTGAGGAGCTTTGGAAAGGCTCCAACATCATTTGGGGAACAGGAGTGGGGACCAAGAGGAAAGAGAATCCCCTGGAGCAACGGGGTCTTCAACAGGGGCAGCAGCGAGCGGGGAGAGGTCTCCAGGGACTGCTGTGAGCCCGTGGCTGGGGGAGCTCACTGCTCCATTCCTGTTCCAACAGCTCTGCTCAGACACCCGTGAGTCACCCCAGCATTTTTAGCTCCTTACATAACTACTGCCAAAAGGGAAGGTGTTCCAGCAGAGCTGCCAACACAAATGCCCAGGGACCAGCTCTGCAGCCGGTGGGATGAGTAAGCACGGGCTGCAGCACGGGCTGGGAGCATCTCTCACACCTCACCAGGTGTTTTGCAACAGGGATGAGCTGGAGCTCTGCCTCTGGTGGCAGCTGTTTTACCAAATGCAGCGCTGGTGGGGCAAAGCTGGGAGAAAAGTAGCCAGGAAAGTGTCCCTGTTCCAGTGCAAACCCTGATCCGTGGAGTTATCCCCTGCACAACCCCCGGCATACTCACATGTGAGGTGTTTCCCTGGCACCACCTCTGCAGAGCCCAGAAATCCAGATCGTTTCCAAACTCCACATGCCTTGTTTTCCTGCTGGAAGTCCACAGGCACAGCAGAAACTGAATTAACCCTTTTGGGATCAGTGAGCATCACTGCAGATCCCCTACGAGCCAGAGCTGGGTCTGCAGGTCTGATTCAGTCCTGAACACCCACAGGAAACTTCTCAATGTTGTGTCCTCTGAGTTGGATCCTCAAGTTTTGTGCCACCGAACGAGCACGAAGTGGCCTTAACAAAAAGCAGCATTTCACGTGTTCTCCAAATTTTGCATCTCACCCCGCTCCCCAGAAGAGCAGCTGCTTCACACCTGCCCACTGCAAGGAGGGAAACTCCCTTTATTAAAGCTTCTGTCCCCAGGAAACAGAATGCCACTCCTGCCTCGAAGATCCACACCACGCCCTGCACTTACTGCTCCCAGGGCTGGTAACCACTTCAAAGCAGCACTGCCCCGAGGAGCGATGATTCCTGAGAGGGTTAAATCAACATTTCCTCGGGAAGAGCAGCAATGGGTGCTCCTGGGCAGAGCTCCGTGCTCAGCACGTCTGTCTGGCCAGATCTGGATCCTGGAGTCTCTCTGACAGCAGGACACGGCTCAGGTCAGGGATGACCCCAGAAAAATCTTGTGTGTCTCGGTGGTTCAGAGGAAGTGAAGGGAAGCTGCCAAATTCAGCTTAGAAAAGTTTTCTTAACCCAAACGTGGTGATAATGTGGGGTCCTGGGCATGGAAGGAGGTGCTGGAGGGTCTCTGTCCCACGTTGCTACAAAATCCTGTCTCATCTGGTGTGTTCCAGGGGTTTTAAAACAGAATTCAGAGCCCTCAGGCAGCCAAGTCCCAGATGTTAGGTTAGATTAGAGAAAAACCACTCTTTTACCAAAGGAAGAACCCCCTGTCCTCCAGGAAGGATTGAATATTCCACCTGGTATCCTTATTTTTCAGAATATGTGAAGGAAAACTGTGAACTTGCTGAATTCAGTGTAGGAAAGTTTTCTTACCCCAAACCTGGTGATTACCTGAGGTCCTGGGCATGGAAGGAGGTGCTGGAGGATTTCTGTCCCATCTCGGTACAAAATTCCATCTCATCTGGGGTGTCCTAGAGGAGGTAAAATGGAACTCAGAGCCCACAGGCAGCAAAGTCCCAGATCAGCCCTGGAGTACAGGATTGGAACAGAATCACTCTTTTACCTAAGGAAGAACCAATCCCCTTTCCTCCAGGAGGGATTCAATATTCCACCCCATCTCCTTATATTTCAGAATGAGGTGTCTCCTTATATTTCGGAATAACTGAAGCAAAGCTTTTAACTTGCCAAATTCAGTTTAGGAAAGTTTTCCACCCCAAACCTGGTGATCACCTGGGGCCCTGGGCAGGTGAGGAAGTGCTGGAGGGTCTCTGTCCCACCGTGGTACAAAATCCTGTCTCATCTGGGGTATTCCAGAGGTGTTAAAACAGAATTCAGAGCCCTCAGGCAGCCAAGTCCTTCATCAGCCCTGCAGCACAGGATTGGAACAGAACCACTCTTTTACCTGACTTGAACCCCCTCTCCTCCAGGAGGGATTGAATATTCCCCCCTGCCCAAACACCCAGCCCCAAGGCCAGAGCAAAAAGCTGCTCTGTGGAACATCTCCTGCTGTTCAGGGACCTCCTCACAGCACCAAGGCAGCTCCTCAGGTCTGGGGTTACCAAAGAGAAAACTCCTTTTTCCCCAAGCCAGGCTCGTTTCCTTCCTACAGACAAACCTGGTCACTTGAATGGCCCTGCTCTAAAATTGCAGCTCTTTTTTAACCCCAAACCATCCTGCTGGCCTGGGGCAGTGCCCTCAGTGCTGCCCATCCTGCTCCTGGAGCCTCAGAGTTCAGCAGGTCTCAGGTGGTTGCCCAGTTAAAATAAAACGTTACCAAAGTGGTCTCTCCATGTCCTTCCTCCAACTGTATTATCCAGAATTTGGGCATTTTTGTCGTAATTCCATGACTGACACATTTCCATCCTGACTCTGGGAAAAGATTAAAGCTCATTATCCCACATTTCTTGTGCCCTTGCAGCCTCCCTAGCACCGCCCACCGCCTGAATTCCAGGGCAGATCCAATATTCTTGGAGCAAGAGCATGTTTCCCTGTGGGCTGGGATCAGAACTGGGGATCTTTAGGATCATTTTCTTTGTCCTTCAAGCAGACACCTCTGATCAGCTGCTCCCTGTAGAAATTCCTCCATTTTTACCCATCAGAGGGGACCACCTCCGATGTCTCCTCGCCCAGTGATGGCACAGGCTTTAAGAGAGTCAAAGAAGCACTCCTTAAATGCACTTGAAACTCGTGAAGTGCCATGTAAGTGCTTTTTCCTCTGGGAAGCAGGGCTGGCTCAGCCTGGGCAGTGCCCAGGAGCTGTCAGGGTTCTGCTCTGCACCACGACTCGCTCCCTGCTGCTTGCAAGTCACGCTCAGACTGGGAACTTCTGCACCAGCCACGCTTATTCAGTTGAGTTGGGGGGTGCATCCAGCAGTTGCAGGTGACTCCACTCTGAGAAGCTGGGCCTGGCTTTTCCAGTTTACATGCAATTAAAAAAAAAAAAGCATAAATCTCATTCATGCTCCAGCACATGGAGTTAATCATTGACAGTCCCAGTGCAGGACGAGGGTTCCAGTGACAATAAACAGTAACAGATTTCCTTGAAACACCATCCCTTGATTTCAGAATTACTTCTTTAACCAGCAGATAATTTTCTAGATCAGTGTCACAGGTAGGTCAACAGAAGGATAGATTGTCCTCCATTCCTGTCTGATTACACCCGTAAGCAAAACTCTCTTATCAGCTTCGGAATTGCTTCCAAGACGGTGCCACCAGGATCCCTGGGCTGCAGCACCAGCATCCCTCTTTCCCAGCACAGCAAACCCCCACTGCCTCTGGAGACACAGTCTGGAGAGGAAGTAGAGCACAGAACCAATGGATCCACCTGTGAGGATGGGGAGAGGCTGTCCTGATTCCCGAGGAACAGCCGGGCTTCTCACGGTGGAAGCGAAAGTGAAATTGAGAACTGGTGTGGTTATGGAAATGCCACACCTCATGGGTGGCAACGGGCGGGAAAATCCAGGTAGGCACCAGGGGAGCTTCAGGTTGGGCATTAGGAAAAGTTTTTTCCCTGGATGAGTGGTCAGGAATCGGAAGGGGCTCCTCAGGGCAGTGGGGGAGCCCCCATCCCTGGAAGTGCTCAAAAACCAAGCAGAGGTGGCACTTCATGATCCAGTTTAGTGCCATGGTGGGATTCAAAGGTTGGACTTGATGACCTTGGAGGTCTTTCCCAACCTTAATTATTCTGTGACATGGAGAATGTGACCCAGGAAAGCTTTTCTTGGTCACAGTTCTGGAGTCATCCTAGAGGAAATTCAGGCAGAGGTCTCCCCACACACCTCCTGCTGGTGATCACCAGCATTCCCAGCTCTTCCCAGCTCAAGAGCAGCAGCAAACAGGCAGCTGTGTCCCTGGTTCTCCACTCTGTGCAGCTGCAGTGCTTCCACCCCTCGCCTTGGGAGCAGCACCTCTCTCTCAGTACCTGATTTCCATCCCTGTTAGTGCAGCTCTGAACCTCACCACGACAAATTCCTTCTGCTGGAGCAGAAGAAATATTTCATGGATGAAATATTCAGAGAGAAATATTTCATGGATGCTGTTTGGGCTTCAAACCTCAGCACCAACCCTGCTGCCACCTCACTGAGCCATGGAAGGCTCCCACATGCTGGGAATGGGGCTCATTCAGCCTTTGGCTGAGAGCTGCATGGGGTGGGGTGATCTGAGCAAATCACTGCTCTGATTCCAGTCATGAGTGGCTTCTGCCGTGCCCAGGAGAGTGGGGAACACCAGGACCTGTCTTTGTTCTCCTGCCCCATCAGAGGCTTCCTGGGGGCAGTTGAAAGCTCATACCAGGGATGTTCTGTTGCCCATTTCAAGGGGTTCTGCAGAAACAGAGCTACAGGATTATCAATTCAGGTGACTGAGCAGGACCTCGAGGAGGACTGGACATCTCTGATGGGCAGGAAACTTCTCCTCTCCACCATCAGCTCCCTGACCCTGCTGCTCCTTCTCCTGTCTGGATGACAAGTGTTATTCCAAGCCTGCAGGCGAGCTGTAAATACAAAAACATGCACACCCTCCATTAACATTAGCAACAATATTTAAATCACACTCTAGAGGCTAATTGGCGAAAATTCAAAGGTGACACAGAGAGAGCAGCCCTTGAACAAAGCATCAGATGTGGAGGTGCTGTTGCAGCTTGCCCAGGCTCTCCCCCTCCCCCTGATCCAAGAGGGCAGATCCAGCACGGCCCAGGCAGTGGGAACTGGGCTCCCAGGCTGCCAAAAACAGATGGATGAGGCTGAAGGGCTTCACAGGGCAGAAAAGTGGGTTTCTGTCCAAGAATCACAAACAGCTGCCCACAGGATCCCAGAATCATCGACTTTTGGGGTTGGAAGGGGCCTCTGACCACCAGAATTCTGCCCAGGCAGGGTCACCTGGAGCAGGTGACACAGGAACACCTCCAGGAGGGTTTGGGATGACCCCAAACCTGGGCAGGGTCACCTGGAGCAGGTGACACAGGAACACCTCCAGGAGGGTTTGCGATGACCCAAGAAGGGGCTAGGAGACTCCATACCCTCCCTGGGTAGCTGTTCCTGTGCTCCATGGAAAGAAGTTCCCTGCCATGCTGTGGTGGAACTTGCTGTGTTTTAGGTTATGGCCACTGCTCCTCATCCTGTCCTGGGCACCCCTGAGCTGGCCCTGGCACCGTGTCCTGGTGGGCTGAAACTCCGAGGTTTTAATTGGAAAGGGGATCCCTCCCCCAAACCAGGATGTAGCAATTGGAGTTACAACCCATGCTTGACATCTTCCTTAAATCCCAGCTCCTGGATGCATGGTGGGGTGTGAGACTCCGCTCTTCCCACAGAGGCTCCCTGTTGAAAAGCACACTTCAGACGTGACATTTGTTGGCTCAGTATCAAAAAAAAGCCTTTAAATAGACCCACGCCGACATTCTCCACACAGCCAGATGTTGAAGTCAGTGTTAAAACTGGAGTCATTTTCATACAGGTTCGTGATCTTTAACATTTCTGAGCTAAGAGGGAAAAGTACTTTACAAACCCCTCTGGGGATATGACCCATAAAGGAGCAGCTGAACCGCAGCCTCTCAGGAACTGTGACTTACAGCAGCGTCTTTATTTCAGTAGCTGCACTTCATTTCCCCCCCAAATTTTCATGCCTTTCCCAAAGCCGTGAGTCACGGCCCTAAGAACTCTCCACTTGCCCCCAATAGCAGCCCCCTAGCTCCTCTCTCAGCAGCCAGACTGAGGTGAGTTTTGGGAGCAGCTCGAGGTGGGGTTGAGGCGGAAGGCAAAAGGAGGAGGGGTGGAAAGGGGTCCAAAAGGTACAAAAAGGGGCAACAGCCCTGGGCAGTCTGGCTCCTGTTTTCCCAAGGGAATGGCTCACGTGGAGTGTGCCCACCAATATCCAGGGCAGAGGGTGTGGGAGGCACTGCCGAGCCCCCCTTTCCCTGCCGTGTCCCAGAGCCAGGGCGTTCCCACGGCAGCAAAAATGGGATAATTCCTCTCGATATTTAGGGCACGTATGGGAGCTCCGTGTCCACCCAGCACCCGGCACCTGAGGTTTCACACATCATGAAACAATCTGGGAAGGAACAAAAGCTCAAGGGGCAGGATCTGGCTGCCCAGCCATTCCCACAAAACACCCACCCCTCTGCCCAAGGGTTCTTCTTTGCCAGTTCTCTCCATCATCCCCAAAGGTTCTCTTCCATTCTCACTTTCCTTTGCACGTGAGGGGCTGTGAGGCTGGAAGGACCCACCTGGTTTGATGCCTCGTTCAGGTCAGGCTGCAGAATTCTCCCTGTTCCAGTGCTGGACCCAACGCTTGCCATAAATCTGCCCCTCAAGGAGACTTTGGCCAAAAACACCATTTCCATGAGCAGCCCAAGTGCCCCATGCAGAGCCCACAGAGGCTGCAGCTGTGGTGGGAGAGGATCCCATGTCCAGCACAGCACCCAGAGCTGGGCACAGACTTGGTGTCACCTTCCCCTGGCTGCTCAGGGCCCTCCTACCCTCGTGGCTCTTCCTCGGAGCGTCGCCCGAGGCCGTTCCCAGCTGGATTATCCCACTGGGATCTGGGAAACCACCACAAAAATGACAAGAGCTCAAGAAAAAACTCAGAAAAGAGCTTGGGCCCAGGCTCTGTGCCCTGGAGGAGCCCCCTGGGCAGGAAAGACGCGGAAAGGAAAGGCGCGGAAAGGAAAGGAAAGGCGCGGAAAGGAAAGGAAAGGCGCGGAAAGGCGCGGAAAGGCGCGGAAAGGAAAGGAAAGGAAAGGAAAGGAAAGGAAAGGAAAGGAAAGGAAAGGAAAGGAAAGGAAAGGCGCGGAAAGGAAAGGAAAGGAAAAAGGAAGAGAAGAAAGAAAAAGAAAGAGAAAGAAAGAAAGAAAGGAAGAAAGGAAGGAAGAAAGGAAGAAAGGAAGAAAGGAAGGAAGGAAGGAAGGAAGGAAGAAAAGAAAGAAAGAAAGAAAGAAAGAAAGAAAGAAAGAAAGAAAGAAAGAAAGAAAGAAAGAAAGAAAGAAAGAAAGAAAGAAAGAAAGAAAGAAAGAAAGAAAAAAAGGAGTTAATCAGTGCAGTCATAACAACAAAAAGGTAGAAAGATAAAGGAAGGGGAAGGAAAAGCAGAGCAGGAGAGTGCAGCAGTGGGGTGGAGATGGGGAGAGATGTGCAGAGGAAGTGTGGAAAGCTTCAGTCAAATGTGGAAATGGAAGAGGAAAGGAAAAGGCCAGCCTGGCTGAGGGAAGGCAGGCATCCACCACAGACAGGGAGCAGTGAGGGCGACAGGACTGCACAGCTGGAGCAGATGTGGTGGTGGGGACTGGCTCACAGTCACCAAACAGGAGATGCTCTGGGCACACAGCACAGAGGTCTGAAATTTCCTCCAGGTGGGACCAGCTCAGAGAGCACAAGAACCTCCTGCTGTGCACCAGGCAGGGCTTCTGAACAGAGCATTTTCCAATAACTCAGACACCTTCACCCCCTGGCCCAGACTGGTTGGTCCCTGCCCTGCTCACAATCTCCACTTGCTTTATCAGGCCCTGATTTCCCTGGTCTCCTCCACATCCTGCCCCTCTGAGCTCTTGGCGGGGCTTCCTCTGACCTGGCACAGCTTGGGGAGAAGCTCCAGGTCCCAGGCGTGCCTTTATCTGGCATTTCAGCACTGTCTCCTTGTGAGTGTCCCCAGGGGTGGGGACAGTGTCCAGAGAGATGCTCAAGGACACTTCAGGGGCTGAGTACCGCGTGTCCTTGCTGGGTCTTGGTGTCAGCTCTGCTGGGGTTGGGGTCTGCAGGGCCTGAATTCTCACCTGAGTTCTTACCCAAGTCAGGGTCTGCAGGGGCTGATTTCTTACCTGATTTCCCACCTGTGCCAAGGCAGAGGCAGGATCAGGGGTGTCTCCCTAAGCAGGGACCCCTGGCTGTGGCTCTGTGCCCACACCTGTGCCCACACCCCTGTCCCTCAGGGGCTGGACCATGACGGTGGTGATGGAGCCATTCCCACCTGCCATCCCCCAGGAGGGCAGAGAGGAAAGGCTCTTGGATGACCAGAAAAAAACCCCATTTTTGCCTGGAGATTCCAGCCCTGTGCTCCAAGAGTGACACAAGAGGACATCACCCGCGGGCTTGGAGCAGCAGCTGCCTGTCCCAGCGCTCCGCAGCTCTTCCCGGGAGCTTGGTTGATGAGCCTGGCATTTGGGAGGCAGCTCTGGCCGTTTGGGCTGATCCCAGCTCCATGGAAAGCAGAGCCCCACCCTTCGGACCGGGATAATGTTTTCCCAAAGCCTCGCCGTGGCTGGCTTTTGTTTTGCTGAGCTGTTGCTACGCACCTGAGGCTCCGCCAGGGAAGGCGGCTCTGCGGAGGAAACAAGGCTGGCAAAAGTCACCAGATCATTGTTCTGGCACCTTCTGTGTCATGGGCAAACACATGAAGCTGCACTTGTTTATCGGGAGGCACCGGGGCAGGATCTCGCTGGGTGTCTGCAGGGCTGATTTGTCTGTTTGGAGCCGCTGCTCTCGCTTAGCCCCAAAAAAACAAAACCAGGAAGAGACTAAGTGTTCTCATCCAGCTTCCAGCACAATCAGCAGCCCTCCTCGAAAGCGCCTTTGAAACAAGAAATGCGAGGGGGGAAAAAACAATTAACACCAGGGACTTCATCGGAAAAAAAAAAAAGAAAAAAGACAATTCTTCCATTAATCAGAGCCTTATCAGCAGCAAGGTGATATAAAGGCAGGGTTTAATTGGAACTGAGCAATGTGTTTGTGCTGCTGTGGAGAGCCTTGTCTATGCGAGCAGGAATGCAGCCTGCATCCTGTTTTCCCTGCCGATGGGGGAGGAATCCGCTGCGCCATTCCTTGAAAGGCTGCGGTGTGTTTGCCACCAGCTCCATGCTGGGCCTGTGAGTCGGGTTCCTGCTCCTCAGCATCCTCTGTGCTCGCGGGGATCCCACAAGGCCGGGATGTTTTGTAGGAAGGCAGCGGCCGTCCCTCCAGCAGCTGTTCCTGGCCGTCCCTTTGTGCTCCATGCGGCTCCCCTGTGCAATTCCCAAAGCAGGGAGATTCCAGGTGCCAGCGGTGCTTCCTCGGGTTTGTCACTGGCCCCGGCACTCACCTGTGCCTTTGCAAAGGGCAGCACAGACAAAACTCAGTTTTAGAAGGGGTTTTGCTCCCTCCTGCCCAGGGCAGTGCCTGGGGGTGCCGAGAGCCCTCAGCTCCCAGAAAAATCAAGGCAAGACATCAGGCAGGGAAGCAGCTCCTCTGCTCCTCTACCTGTGAGGGACCTTTGAAGGGCACTTGGTCATTTCCTTCCGTGGCAAATACTCAGGGACAGGATTCAGCTTCTGCCAGCCCCTCAGCTCCACCCCAGGGCCCAGAGGGGTCTCCCAGACTGATCCTGGCTTTCCCCTCCTTCTCCTTCCTTGCACGCATCCCCTTTTAGCCCAGGGAACCTTCACCCTGCTCCACTGCCAGGGCATTAAATGTCAGGCTGCCTTCAGGACACCTGAGGTTTATAAACCCTTTTTTCCTCTTCCCAGCCCCAACCTCTCACAAAGGGAATCGCAGAGGTGCCTCCATCCTGCATTTTGCCGGGACCAACAGGCCCAACCCAACATCTTTTTCTGCATCAAAACTCTGCTCGGCTTGGATGGAGAGCTGCCCAAACCTCTCAGAACTGTCCCTGGAGCACTGGGCACACAAAGTCTGGCTTCTCCAGGCAGAAGGGGGTGGCAATGTCACCCAAGAGCAGCTTGGTGGAAGCGTGGCACAGGCACCCAGCAGCGCAGCCCAGCATAATTAAGCAGCATTCTTATTCACGTCATCTCCTGGCTTTGGCATGGCTTTTATTACAGTCATTACAAAGACAGATATTACTTTTGGATTGACTCACTTGATGGGTTGATCAGCACTTTATTGTAGCCTCCAGTTATAGCACTTCTTATGGCAGCCAGAAGAACTTAACCATTAGCACACTATTAGGAGGAACACTGGCAACTGATTAAGTTGCTGAAGGTCAAAGACATTTTTCTTAATTGCTCTGTGTGTGCTCCCTCCTCCTCCCCCTGCAACAGAGCTGGAGGGAGTTTATTCCCTTTTAACAACAAAGTCACAGAGCAGCACCTCGGATTCACCATCAAATGCCCGGGAGAGGCTCATTCCCCACCCCTGATCTTCTCTGAGCTGTCACGGTCTCGCTGCTGAAGGGGAGGCGTTGAAATTTGCAGAGATGGAAACTAAAAAAGCTGTCAGGGTGACTTTGGGCACCACATCCTGCAGAGAACGGGTTAATGGGGTCAGCATGAAAGGAGGGGGATGCCAGGGGGACATCCCTGTCTTTGGAGGGAGGTGGGAGAGGATTTTCCAGCCTCCATGGGCTCTCACAACTCCCAGTTGGATTTTCCAACCTCTGTGGGTTCTCACGTCTCCCAGCTGGGTTTTCCAGCTGCCATGGGCTTTCACTATTCCCAGTTGGATTTTCCAACCTCCGTGGAACTCTCACAACTCCCAGATGGATTTTCCAGCCTCTGGGGGCTCTCTGAGTTGTGTCTGCTGCCAGAACAACCCCACCGCAGGCAAGAAGAGATCCCAGAGTTTGGGAAATTCTCTTGGATCAGCCTTGTCATTCTCTCCCTTGGAATGCAGCACCTGAGGTGTTTCCCCACTAATTCACAGGGAAAGATGCTCAGCAGGGTGTCCATAGCCTGTTTTTCAGGCTGTGCTCCAGAGGCACCACAAGAATGACAATTCCCAGCAAGGGTTGAGCCGGTGGCACCGCCCTCCCTGTCCCCAGCACAGCGGGGAGAGGTTTTGTCCTCGTGGGATCCAGGATGTCCTTACCTGGAGCTCATTCGTTACCCGGCACAGCTAATTAATACAATGATAAATTCTGTGATCCCTTAATCCCACTGGGACCAGTTACATTTTCTCCTCCAGCTCCTCTCCTCTCCCTGCCCACCTGAGCCCAGAAGCCAAAATCACCCAAAGCCGTTTCCATGGGGAATTCCCTCAGCTGAATCTCCGCAGTCCGTCACTCTCAGCCCCAGAGCCTTTCAACTTCATCCTGTTTTATCTCAATGCTTCTCCCATTCCAACAAACGTTAAGAGGAAAAAAAGTCCCACCAGAAGAATATTGCCCGACTCGATGTTGGGATAATCCAGCTGGGAATGGCCTCGGGGGACGCTCCGAGGAAGAGCCGCGGGGGCAGGAGGGCCCTGAGCAGCCAGGGGAAGGTGACACCAGAAGTGTCCCATGGTGCCGAGGGGAATTTGCTGCCCATGGGCCATTTAAGAAGTGCTTTTTTCCAGGAGCTCTGGAAGAATGGGAGAATCATGCACTGCAGGAGATGTCCATTTTGATGGGAATTGTCAAAAGGAAAAAAGGTGGATCTTATTAAGGATGCCCCATTGCTTATACTCAGAACTGCCTTTGGAAGTTGCCTGATTTCCTGGATTTTCCACTTAAATGAAGCTTTATTATTCTGCTCTTTCCTGTTACTTGTGAGAATTTATAAAACACTCCTCCTTCAGCCTCCTTCAGCTGATCTTCATCAGCAAATTCAACAACCTCAAGAATAAGCACAGTCCTCTCTTATCCCTTTTCACCCTAATTAAGATGCTCTTAAGCATCTTCTTCTCTCGGGTGATACCTAATTAGGGCTCCTAATTAAAGCTGTGCCCGGAGGCTTTGCTCAGAGGTTGGCAGCAGCCCAGGCCCCACTGCAGGGTTTGGGTTGTCCCTCAGCCCTTGGTGGCACTGAGGGGCTCTGCAGGACATCCCAGCGAGAAGCTCTGCTGAGGTTTTGGGATCAGGGCACTTTGCAGCATTTCCTTCTCTGGTTCTCTCACCCATCCAAAGTTTCCCCACCTGAATGTGGGGAAAGCTCCCTGGAATATTTCCTATTGTTCCTGTGTCAAATTTTCCTCTGTTAATTGATCTTAGGGCCCCAAAAACCTCTCAGCCCACCCCACAATGATTAGCTCAGGTTTTCCCTCTTTCCCAGGAAGAGCTGGAGAGCATCTCCTATGGTCCCACCTCCCAAAATGTGGCACTTCCCTGGTGCCAGGACCCTCTGAGCGTCCCAAACAGGGAGATTTTGCCTCTGAGAACAAGGCTGTATTTCCTTGGGGACTTCAGGGAGACAAATCAAAAGCTGAGCCTGGGGCTGGCTCAGTGGACATTGCAGAGGGTGGGGAAATCTTTTCTGGGAAATGCACAGAGCCCTCATTTCCCTCATTCACACCCCTGACACCAGCCCCAGCAGGACACCACGGAAATGAACCCAAACAGGTGGAATTCCAGGCCTGTTCTGGGGCTGGGGTGAGCTGAAGAGGGGAGAATTTCACCTTGGGCATTGCACATATTACACAGGGGCTTTGCAGTGTTTCAAGGTACCCTTTTCCCCCTTTTATTCCAGTCCTTTTTATTGTTACCTTTATCCTTCAAGTCACAGAAACACCTGAAGGACTCCGGGTTTCACACCAAGCCGTGGGGTGGAGGCTGGGCTGTGGGGGATGCAGCTCAGCCAGGAAAATCAGGGAATGGGAGAGGATGGGGCCCATCCTGACCCTTCAGCATCATCACATCATCCTTTGGGTGATGGCTTTTGAACTGCACTTAAAATTATTATTATTACTAATGATAAATAATAATAATAATAATGATAATAGTGAGCCATTTCCAGATCTAAAGCTCTGTCCCTGCCCTCCTGACCCCACAGCCAAAGGGACAGGGAAGGATTGGGCTCAACCCCGGGCAAACCCCACCAGGGTTCCCTGAGCACAAGGATCCAAACTGGTCCCACACCCACAAGAACCTGGGGATGATTTCCCATCCCTCTTCCCAAAGAAACCTGGGAAGGAAGAAGGTGTTGGCCTTAAGGAATGGTTAAATCAGGCAGATGAATTCTAGATGGGCACACTTTGAACTGAAGTGTGCCCAGGACCATTCCCAGCCTCCCCATTCCCACTCCCCTTTCTTTTGGCCAGCTGGATTCCTTTCACTTCACCCACCCAGCCACCAAATAAGGAAGGAAAATGCCATTGACTGTTGTCATTATTTATTACAAATTATATCTTGACAGTGTCTAAAAAAACCAAAACAATAGCTTTAAATAAATATAGAGATTTCAGGATGCTACATATGGCAGGTGTGCAGTAAGTCACTTAGGGATGGGACATTGCACACACGAGGAGATTGACAGAGTACTTTACAGCAGGAGTTTAATTTTAAATTACTCACATTAAACCACGTGCAAAGTTTCCTCTGGAACAAATCCTTTCAGGATTTTGGTTTTTTTTTTTTTTTTTTTTTTTTAATTTTTTAGAATGACTCCAACCTTCAGAAGGTCAAATATAAAAACAGATTCTCTGCAGCTTTGGGGACCAAATGATTAATCTGCTCTTTCATTCACGATACAATCAATTGGTCTTATTTTATCCCGCTCTGGGGCTTAAAGCAAAATCAAGGAATTATTTTTCTTGTCCATCGGGACGATGCTTGCAACAGGCACAGGTTTTGGTCCACCACCAACCTCAAGCAGCCTTTCTGAAGCTCCTGTGCACTCCTGGCATGGGCAGGAGAGGGACTCAGCAGTGGCTCCAGGGCATTCTTTACCTGCCCTGCCCAGTGACAGCCACAGCTTCCCACAGAGCTCAGTCTGCCCAGGAATAAAAGTGCATTTGTGCCACAGCTCTGCAGCCCTGAGCCTGGGTTTGCCTGCAAAGTTGGTTTCCAGGCCCTGGGCTCAGTGTTTTTCCCCAGATTTTTCCTTTCCACCCGCTGGGCCAGCAGATCTGGATTTAAACCTGAGCCTAAGCTCAGACAGGGCTGTGCTCTCTTACAGAGTCACAGAGGGTTTGGGTTGGAAGGGACCTTAAAATCATCCAGTTCCACCCCTTCTTCCAGCCAGTCCTTCCCTCCACGTCTGTCCCTCACCTGAGGCATTCCCCACGCAGGCTCCCCTCCCTCAGTGACCTGCTACCCAGGACTGGTCACTTACTGTCCAGAGCCTGACACAGGCTGACCTAAGCCAAGCACCAAGCCAGGCTTTGGGTGCCCAAACCCCCTGCCCTGAGCTTCTCCCTCCAGGCAGAGCTGGGACAAAGTTGGCATCTTCAAGAGCTGGGAGTCCTCACTCAGGGTGTGTCCAAGGATGGGGTCACTGACCCAGCTCAGGGCCCTGCTCACCCTTCCCTGGCTCTGGGGGCTCCTGCACAAAGCCAGCCCCACAGCAGCCTGCCCAGCCCACCCCTGTGCCCGCTGGCAGGGGACACGCCCCGGTTTGGTGCCAGCCCTGGGGATCCTCCACCTCAGCTGCAGCCAGGAGCTCTGTGAAAATTCACCCCACTGACTTCTCAGCCAGCGAGGGCCACTGACTGCTCAGCTGGCTCCAGACAGAAACTTTTTATACAAACTGGGAGCTGTTTCCCTACGGGAGGCCCATCCACAGGCACTGACTGACAAGAGGAAATAGTGCAAAGGTGGGTTCGGGCTGGGGGCAGCTCATCCCTGCCTACAGCGAGCAGCCAAACCCCCCTGAGTGGGGCTCAGCCTCAGCCCAGGCCACTGAGTGGGGCTCAGCCTCAGCCCAGGCCACTGACAGCAGCTTGGTGCTGCCTCGTCCAGCACTGCCCAGAGCCCCCTGGTCGTGCTTCACCCACCGAGCGTGGGCTGAGCCTCTGCCGAGGGCTCCAGGGCAGAGTCCAGCTGGTGCTGCTGCAGCACGACCCCTGCCTGATCCAAAAAGGCACAGTTCAGCTCCAGGACGCTCCTCGGACTGCACAGAGACAGCTTTCCCTCGGGTGCTGGTTCATGCAGCAGGGACATGGAGACTTCCACTTCTTCCCCTCCACTCGCGGCCTTCCCTTCAGCTCTAACAACTGACAGCGGAGCTGGTGGCACCCACAGGACTCCAAATTCTTCTGGCGATCTTGGTGTGCCGCTGCCTCTTATCTCTTCTTCTTCCAGATGTTTTTCTCCCAAGGCAGCGCTGCTGGCTGTGTGTCCCTCTGGGAACGCTGCTGGTGTTTGCTGGAGCGTGGGCCGGACACCCTGAGCTCCCTGGGAACAGAAGGGACACTGGGGTCACTCTCCAGCTCATCTGCCCCCTCCTCAGTACTCCATATTGTGATGTTTATCTGCGCCTCACCACAATTTGCTGGGAGGCAGGAGATGGGGAAGGGAGAGTAGGAATTTCCAGTGGGAATTTCTAGCCACAGTGGAGCTCCATCAAGCTGGCAGAGGATTCAAGGATGACCCAGAGTGCTGCTCCCCCAGACCTGCCCTTCAGGAAGCTTCCCATTGCCCCTGACTGAACTGCCACCAATTCACTCCTTTGCCACCTCCCCTTAGCTCAGTTTCACTCCTGGAGTTGTTTCTCCCCACAGTTCCCTGATGTGAGGTTAGAGAAGTTCCATCCTTTGGTCTGAAGCTGCTGCCCAATAAATCACCTTCCTACACCATCCCCCTTCCACACACCACCTGTCTGCCTGTCCCACATCAGAGGGACTTCCCTCTCCAATCAGGAATTCCATTCCATGTGACATCCCTCTGGTTTGGGAAGGGCACAGGCAGCCCTGGCTCCCCCAGCTGGAGCCTTCGGTGCCACAGAGAGCAGAAACAGCCAAGAGTGCTCATTGAAAGGAGGCAGGAGGAGGCAGAAGGTCAGATCCGAGAGGTAACTGCAGCCCGGGGCCACAACCACCCATTTCCAAGTGCTCATGAGGGAAGTTCAGAGCGGCTTTAGGTGCCCTGCTCACCTGAGAGCTCTCAGCAGCCCAGGATGGGGAGGCCTCGTGGCACCGCTGTGCAGAGACCTCGCTGGTGCTCCGGAGCTCACGGGGAGTTTCAGACTCTGGAGGTACCTACAGAGCAAGAGGAGAAGCCTGAGCCACCCCAGGCAGGCTGCGGGGAGCACGGGGGGAGCCCTGCCCCGGTGACAGACAACTGAATGCACGGCTTTGAAGGGTTAATTGCAGCTATTTGGGAGCAATTCATGGCTCACTCTGACTGCTGCTCCCTGTGCAGCAGTGCTGCTCTATTCAGGGGAATATTTAATGCTCGGGGATTGTAGCGATTGCCTGGCTGTGGGATTAATGACTGATACCCACCGCGGCTTTGCTCCCACCTCCCCTCAGCAGCGCTGCTGAAGCTGAGCTGGGACCCCACACGCACCATAAACAGAGGTGGCCACGGGACATTTGGCTGCTGAGTCCCAGCTCAGAGCAGCCCTGCTCTGCTGCCCTCTGAGCCATGAAGGGGACACTGGTGTCCCAAAGCTCCACACCCTCGCTTGTCCCTTTTCCCAGGGTGCTGGCAGCTCCCCCTTCCCACCAGCACAGCCTGTGCTTCCCCAGCCTCCTGGCAGCAGCAGGGATGGATGGAGGTGACATTGCTGCCTCTCAGCTGCTAAAGGGACCGCTATACACCCAAACCAGCCGGTGACACTGCCAGGGCTCTCGGGAGGGGAGGAAAAAGCCACCAGGCAAGTCCCAGCTGCTGGCACCGAGCCGTCCCCAGGGAGGCTGTGCAGACACCGCAGCTCCCGAGCGCTGCCTGTCCCTCACCCCGGCTGAGCAGCCCCCGGGGACACCCCCAGCGCTTACCCTGCCTTCCCCTGGCAGAAGGTGGCACAGATGCTGTCCCTGGAGTGCGAGCACTCGCACCTGCCCGCAGCCCTCTTGCGCCGCCTTGGCGGGCTGCCCAAGCCGTAGGGAGCGGTGTGCCTGGGAAAAACAAAGGAATTCAGCCATGCCACCGAGCTTTTATTGGCCAGCAGGTTTATAACAGGGTCCTGGGAGGCAGCCAAGCCAGTGCCAGGATAATAAAAGACTCATCTATAGACATAAGGTGAAAAGGTCACTGGTAGGTCTGAGCCTTTAAACTCCAGCTCCTCTCCCATCTACTGTTTTCCCCACCCCTCCCTCCCGGGAGATTGCCGCTCTGTGCTGCCCGGGAACGGGAGTTTCCTCTCCTTGCAGCAGCCCAGGTGCCCGTGCAAGGGTTGCCACACGGGCCGGGCGAGTTAGCAGCTCACACGGGCGACCCCGGCCGGCAGCCCCGCTCCCCAGCACGGCTGAGGGCTCAGCGCTCTCCCTCCCCGGGGGTTTAACCCACAGGACACTGCACAGCCCGAGGTGTCTGGGGGCCAGGGCAGCTTCTCGCGCTCCCAGCCTGCTCCCAGAGCTGCGAGCGCATTCCCGCTCCATCTCTGATGGCAATCTCCTCTCCCAGAGGCTCCGGGATTGGCAGGGACTATTCCCCGAGCAAGCAGCGAGTTGTAAATGCATGTCAGCGAGCACGATTATAACCACACCTGAGCGCGTGTGTTGTGCTCCAGTGCGATGGCCATTGGTCTGAAAGCGCTGGGAAAGCTGCTGGAGCATTCCTGAGGGCAGGACTTGGCAGCCGCGGGCCCGCAGTGCCAGCCCAGCGCCGCCTCATTAACAATACTGGCAGGCAGCAGCCAGGGTTACAGCTTGCGAGCGGGGAGAGGAACTTGCTGATTTGCAGCCGCAACATCTCCGTGTTGCTCTGGGCTCGCAGAGGTACAAACCTCAGGAAAAGCCGAGCCCGGGAGGAAGCAGCGCCCTGTGCTTTCACCCCGATGGCTGCGGGTTGGACAAACACCTGAGCAGCAGCAGCACAGCTTGTCCCTTTCCACCCTGCCCTGGAGCAGGTGCTGCCAGAGCCTCGGAGCGCTGGGACCCTTTCCCACCCCCTCCAGCAGAAGGTACAGCCGCTGCCCATCAGCGGAGCCGCCCCGAGCGCTGCGCTCCTGCTCACCCAGGTGTGTTGACCCAGATGATGTCCAGGTGACAGAAGTAGATGCATTCCTTATCCAGCCAGCTGTTGCAGGAACATCGCTTGGTCCTCGGCGGCGCGGCCAGGTGGGACTCGGCCGGGGGATGGCCCAGACCTGCAGCACAAGGAGGGAGGGATGAGCGGACCGTCTGTGTGTCCCCTCTGAGGGCCGCTGCTATGTCCCCGTGCCCGCGGCTCGGCCGGAGCGCGATGGGGCTGCGGCTTCTCAGGGACCGGGGGCTCCCCGGAGCGAGGGACCCGCACCGCGCCCGCCGCCCCCGAGCACACCCCGGGCACCCTCGGCCGCTCCCGGCCCCGCTCCCCGCGCCGAGGGGTGCAGGGGGTCCCCCCTCCCGTGCAGGCACCCCCGGGGCACCGAGCCCCGCTCCAGCCCGGGGCTCACCGGCTCCCAGCAGGGCGCAGAGGACGAGCGCCAGCAGCACGGCGGGGTGGCTGCCCATGACCGCGGCTCTGCGCTGCCGGCTTTGGGGCTTCTCCGGGGCTTTTCCTCCTTTCGCTGCCGTCCCGGCTCTTCCAGCAGAGCCGCCGCGCTGCGTCTGGAGCCGCCGGGTGCCCGGCAGGTGCTTTATAGCCCCGGCCCGGCGCGTCACCCGCTCCGCCCCCGGGGAACGCCGGGCTCGCGTGGGGCGGGCGCGGACCCCCCGCTCCTCCCCGGGCCACGCTGGGCTCCTCGGGTTCCTCTGCCGGAGGAGATGGGGAGCTCCGGGGAGAAAGTGCCGCCGAGTGGGAAAAGTCTCCGGGGCCGGGATGCGGCGTGGGGGGAGCGTGTGCGGGGTCCCCCCGAGGGATCCCGAGCCCGGCTGCGGGTGAGGGCAGCGAGCAGAGCGGGGTCTGCGGGCAGTGTCCCCCTGCGAGCCCCCCCGGCCCCCCGCACCTCCCCCGGCCCCGGGGATGCTTTAACCTGCACAAACTGGGCAGAATTCAAGATCAAAGTCAAGTTTTCACTTGAAATATCTTGATTTGACTGACTTTGTTTTAATAAAAATGTAAATTGATAAACTCAGCTTGAAATTGCTGCAATGACCGTCTTGGCTTTCTCTTTTTTTTTCTTTAAATCAGTTTAAAGACTTTTGCTACTCTGAGCAATTAAAATTTCTTGCAATAAATCTGCCCGAGCTCTGTGTAATGTCGCTTCAGCATTCATGTGGCGCATTTGACGTTATCTGCACATTTTTGGGATGCGAATCATGTGAAGCAGAGTCACCTCCTGGCATGCACGAGGAGGAGTCAAAGCCCTTCACCTTGCTCGTCGTGTGTCAGGCAGAAGCAGGAAATTCCTCCTGCTCCTGAGGAAGCGTTGGGTCCTGACCACACCGGGGATGGATCACAGCTTCCAGGCACCCTGAATTTCCTGGGACCACCGTTCCAGCTTGGAATGGCAGCTCCAGGCATGGCAAACCTTGGGCAAACCCTGCGAGCGGTTCAGAAAAGTGAAATCGCTGCATTTGCCTTTTGCAAGAGGTTCATGGGAAAGGGAGTGTATTTTATTTGTTTACCATGAGCAGTTCAGATTTTTATGGCCCTGTTGTCATGGGTAGATGCAAGGTGGTGCCAATTGCAGCCGGTGTGAGCTCTCATGCACAGGAACACGTGCGTGGGGGAAAGGAAAGGGAAATAAGGAAAAGTGCAGGGAGGGAGAGCGAGGAAAACGGCTCCTGAGCCAGAGTTTCTGCTCGCAGCAGCTCGTGGAAGGAAAACAGGTGATGATTGCAGTCCTGCAGGCAAAGGCTGGAGGATTTGACATTCCCTGGGTCCCAGCAGCAGCGGGAATTCCTCTCTGTGCTCGTGCAAAGTGCACACAGGGGATGCGTGCAGGGGAAAAACAGCGGGAGCGAAAAAACCTGCACGGGAGAGCAGAGCCATTTACAGAGGGCATGGATGAGGGGCACGGAGGCCACAGCAGGTGAAAAATGTACGTGTGGGGATGCCACAAGAATAACAGAGCAGAGGATGCGTCAGGCAGAGAAAATCAGGAAGAGTGCAGATGATAAATTTACAAGAAATCAAGACGGAGCCCATAAAATAAAGCAAACAGAGGGAAGTGTTTAACCTCTGCACCAATGCAACAATTATCCCAAAGAAAACAGGGAAACACAAAAGCAGCCTTACCTGTGACTGCCCGAGTTCCAGCTGTGCCAAGTTTCAGAGTTGTGTCAGCGCTCGGGTTCTGTGTGACATTCCAGATTCCAGCCCAGTGATACAACAAATCTGCCTTGGCTCCCGTTCCTGCGCTCCTCGCCCTGGTCACTGCGGGGTGAAAGACGATCCCCTCGACGTGGGGAAGGCAACGCAGCCGTGTTTGCTCACCCCGAGGGAAGGCTGGCAAGCCAATGACATCATTTGGTACAAAAAGGGCGCTGTCTTTGAAGGGGTGAGGGTTGGGACAGAGCCACAGCGCTGCCACTCCACGGGGTTGGTTTGCTGAAGGGATCAGCCCTGTCACACACAGACCTCATACCTTGGGCAAGGAACAAGAGTCTCAAGTTAACCCGAGAATTTGGGCATCTGGTTCAAGGAATTTCCTCCACCTTTTGTGGCCGGGGCTCTGTCATCCAGCTCACGTTTCCAAGAAGCACCAGGAGCTCCACGTACCTCTCTGCAGTCCGTGTGTGGCTGCAAGTGCCCAGATGTCTGCTGCGGTCTGCCTGCCGTGCCAGATGCAAAAACATCTTTACAAACTGGGCCTTTCACCCAGAGATTTCTCAATTGTTGTCATTGTTTCCCATAAATCCCACCAGGCTGACACTGCCATGGAGCAAATGTTAACACTCGTGTTCATCCGTGATGGCTGAAGGGAGCCTGAATTCTCTTTTTTCCCTCCAGGAAAAGCCCTCCTGTGCTGAGCAGGCACCAACCTTGGGATGTTTGGCACCAGAGCTTCAAAGACCCCAGAGGATGTGAGGCTGGGGATGAACGCCTCTGATTCTTGCAGGGATGGAGGAACCCTGTGGAGAAGAGGTGGGGTTGGCACTGAATTGGCTTTGAACTGACCATCTCAGAGAGCTCTGTCCAGAGCTGAAGAGTTGCTGTGGAAAAACAACACCTGAAGAAGCTGTTTTGCCTTTAGGGTTTGGGAGGGAGAATGTCTGGGCAGAAGGTGAAGCAGCTGCTTCAGCACCAAACATCCCCACAGAGCCCACAGGGACTCGATGATCTTGGAGGTCTTTTCCAGCCTCAGTGATTCCATGATGCAGTGATTGTCCTGGTGTCTGTGTGGTTCCAAGAGTACCTGCTTGGTTTAGGGAGATCACGGAATATCCTGAGCTGGAAGGGACCCACAGGGATCACCCAGCCCAGCCCCTGGCTCTGCCCAGACACCCCAAATCCCACCCTGGGCATCCCTGGCAGCGCTGCCCAAACGCTCCTGGAGCTCTGGCAGCCTCGGGGCCGTGCCCATTCCCTGGGGAGCCTGGGCAGTGCCCAGCACCCTCTGGGGGAAGAACCTTTCCCTGCTCTCCAGCCTGAGCCTGCCCTGGCCCAGCTCCAGCCGTTCCCTGGGTGCTGTCCCTGTCCCAGGGAGCAGAGATCGGAGATGCCCCTTGGGAGGAGCTGCAGCCCCCGCTGAGCTCTGCCCTCAGTGTCCTCTGCTCCAGCTGGCCACACCAGGAGCCCTCAGCTGCTCCTCCTGTGGCCCCTCTGGACCCTCTTTGGGCACCCTCAAATACCTTTAGCTCTTGTATTTTGGTGCCCCAACTCCACAGATGTTCCATCCCCTCGTGCTGTGGGCTGGGGGATCACCCTGCACTGGGATCTGGGGTTCTCCTTGGCCTCCCGAGCACGGAGAACCTGCCCAGCTACTGCCACTGTCCCTGTTTCCCTGATAAGGATCAGGAGCCAGCTTCCCAAGGCCAACCCTCCTGGCACTATCACCACACAGAAATCACGAAGGAAAACAACAGGGCAGGAGGAGGCTGGGCCGAGCTGCACAAACACGGCTCCCAGGCAGGAGCAGAGGCGTGCACAGGGTCCGAAACACCAGAGATGGGCTTTGCCTCCTGCGGTTATTTTTTCCCTTTTGTTTCTGACTGCAGGAGGACATTGTTCGTGTCACTGCGAGGAGTTCCAGGCAGACATGACGAAAGGGGACAAAGCAGCCCAGGACAGGAGACACCCCGTGCAGCCCTCGCGAGCGGCGTTGTTTGGAAACAAGGATCCCGGCGTGCTCTTGGCACCAGCAGGAACAATGGGGTGATGTCACGAGCCAGAATTCCCCACGGTGGATGGCAGCCCAGCAAATAATCATAATTCTTGTCCCGGGACGTGAGAGCAACATTTTTCCAGCGTTGGTCATCCCCCACGGAGCCGCTGTGAGGAAGTGGAGGAAAGAGACATTGTCAAGTGAGGCTTCCTTTGGGATTCACGGTGCCCCCCCTGCCCTCCCCCGGCTCAGCACATCAGCTGTAATAAATCACAGCCTGCTGCTGGCGGGGAGGATCTCAGCAAGGTGCAGGGAGGCTGCAGGAGATGTTTCACACAGTGAGAAAGGGTGAGAACCACGGTCTGGACACTTGGAAGGCAAAGGGGCAGAGTTTTCCGAGCTCTGTGGGGCTTTGAGCTGACACGGAGTGAATTTGGAACATTGTCTGTGGGGTTCCAAAGGTGCTGTGGATGGTCAGGGGCTCAGGAGAGAGTTCTGCACAAAGAGGTGGTTGGGGAATTTCAACAAATTTTTCAAAAATTTCAACATTATTTCAGCAATTTTTCAACAATTCCAACATTTTTTTCAACGTTTTTTTTAATTACTATTTTTTTAAGGCTACTAAACAACAGGAACAATTTGAAGGCGTCCCCCAGATCGCAATTTCTCCTTATTTTGGCTTAAAATCAGCTCTGTGGAGAGTATCATGTGCAGCATCCAGGCCTCTCCTGAGGCAGCTCCTGAATTGCCTTTTGGCTCCATTCTGCTGATGGGGACTGGTGCCCTGGGAGGGCTGGGAGAGCTGGGCAGCCCTCAGGGCTCGGGGTGGCTTTGTTGTTGGGCTGTCACTGAAAATCCAAATCTGCTCTGCGAGGTCCTGGTTGCTTTCCCTGCAGCCACCCCAGCTCTGTGCCATCCCTTCTGTGCTGTCCCAGGGGAGGTGGCACTTGCTGCTCGAGCTGGACGTGGGGTTCCTGCAGCAAAAGGACCTCAGTGAGTGGCAGCCAGTCCTGGAATGCAGCCCTGAAGAGAGGAGCTCAAAGCCAGGGCTGTGTGTGGGGTTTGCTGGAACAGATCCCTGCTGCTCCGTGTCTGGCTGTGCTCTGTCTGACCCCGCTGCCAGGGGCTCTCTGCTGGGGTCACAGTGGGGATCTTCACGTGTTTGCCCCATCCTGAGGCTCCCAGGGTCCCTCTCAGACAGGCCCCAGGTGCTGGCATTGCTGCCCCTGCCTGCCCACAGCCAGACACGAGGTGCTGAGGATGGCCCAGGAGAGAAGGTGGGCTCACACAGGGAGGGGAAGATCCTGGGATCTGCTGGCTCCATCCTTCCCGGGGAGGTGGGAAGGGGCAAGGGGCCTTGGCAAGAACATCCAGGAGAGCCAGGCTGTGACCCAGCGAGGGTCTGTCCCCATGGCAGGACACTCCCTGTGGGGCTGAGGCTGATACCTGCCTGGCACCCTGGGGAGCTGCAGGGATGGACTGTCTGGTTCTGTTCCCTGGGATGGTTTATCCAGTTCTTTTCCACAGGGATGGATTATCCCAGTTCTGCAGGGATGGATTATCCCAGTTCTGTTCCCCAGGATGGATTATCCCAGTTCCACAGGGATGGATTATTCCAGTTCTCTTCTCAGGGATGGATTATTCCAGTTCTGTCCTGCAGGGACGGATTATCCAGGTTCTGTTCTGCAGGGATGGTTTTTCCCAGTTCCAGAGGTATGGGTTTTCCCAGTTCTCCAGGGATGGATTATCCAGTTCTGCTCTGCAGGGATGGATTATTCCAATGCTTTTCTCCAGGGATGAATTATCCCAGTTCTGTTCCCCAGGATGGATTATCCCAGTTCCACAGGGATGGATTATTCCAGTTCTGCTCTTCAGGGATGGATTGTCCCAGTTCTCCAGAGATGGATTATCTGGGTTCTGTTCACAGGGATGGGTTATCCCAGTTCTGCTCAGCAGGGATGGATTATCCCAGTTCTGCAGGAATGGTTTATCCGGGTTCTGTTCCCAGGGATTAGCCCAGTTCTGCTCTGCAGGCAGAAGGGACAAATCCAGCAGCGCTGTCCTGTAGGACCTGGTGGCACTTTCCCACCTGAGACTTTGAATTCCAGCGGCCAGGAGTGGCTCTGAGACAAGAAAAGGGAAGGACAGGAATGGAAGAAAATCCTGTTCCTTTCTGCAGGACTTTATCCTTTCACTGGAGCTCTCAGAAGCCACTGATCAGGGCATGTTTGGTGATTCTGGCACTGATGGGATGCCCTGGGATGTCTGTCAGGCAGGGAACTCCAGGGCAGGGACAGAGAGGTGGGATCTGAGGGGTCTGGAAGGGAAAAACCCAAATGAACATCTCCAGAGGCTTGGAAACGTCCTGAGCTGCCTGTCTGACCCTGATCCTGACCCTGGAACACAAATGGCACTGAATTTACAGCGGTGACCAGGCTTTGAGTCAGAGAAAAGTGGGGGGAGGCAAGATGTGCCTCTGGGATACAAGGTTTAATTAAACTGGGAATACTGGGAATGTGTGGATGTGTGATCAGCACATTCAGCTTCATGCAGGGCTCTGCTGCTCTCTCAGACCTGGATAAACCCTTCAGGAGCAGCCAAACCTGGTCCCTCACGGCACCACCTTCTGCTGGTGACTGCCACAGACCTGCTCTGGCTTTAAATTGGTTTTTAAAATCATAATAAATTAATAAATGTGCTCCCGATGCCACCTTTCCATGCTGCTCTGGGAGCTCCTGCAGAGAGAAACAGACACCACTGGAAACTTGCAGCTCTCCCACACCAAGGAATCTGCTGAGGATTTTCAAAAATGTCAGGACTCCAAAGGCTCCCAGCTCCTCCCGCCCCTTTCCTCACTACCTGGAGCATGTTTTACCCTTTCCCTGTGGATGGAAAAGGGAATATTTGCAGTCAGGAAAGGGGTTTTTTTAATGAGGTGAATGACAATTACAGTCAGTCCCATGTGCCTGCCTGATCACACAATTTGCGTGCCCAAAAGGCAAGAAAAGCAAAGTGCAGAGTGTGTTTAAACAGCCCCGTGGAGACATTCCTCGTGTGTTGAGTGTTCATTGGAACACTTTAACAGGGATGTCTGCCTTTACTCCACCCTGATGGCTGAGCTCCTTCAGCTTTCCAGCATGATGAGTGACCTGGAATTCATAATTACAATAGGTGTCATGCAATTAATCACCACCTGGAGCTGTCTCCCGGCTCTCGGTGCTTTCTGAGCCCCAGCCTCTGCAGCAAGTGCAGGAGAGCAGCTTGTGCAACAGGGCTGGTTCCAGCTGGGACAAGCCCGGTGGGACAGGCACAAATCCCCCTTCCTGCAGCTCTCGAGGTGCTCCCGGTCCAGGCACAGCAGTGGGAACCAGAGCAGATTCCAGCACACAAAGAGACTTCAAGAAATCCGTTTGGGAATGTTCAGTGGCTTAAATGCATTCCTGAGCTCTCCTTCTGGGTGATGTTTTCATAGGGTAAGTTGGGGTGAGGGAGCTGCGAAAATCAGAGACAGAAATTCCTGCAGAGAACAAGGCAGAAATTAAAGAGAAAATCCCAGAATCCTGGAATGGTTTGGATGGGAAGGGACCTTAAAGCCTACCCAGTGCCACCCCTGCCATGGAAGGGCCACCTCCCACTGTCCCAGGCTGCTCCCAGCCCCAGTGTCCAGCCTGGCCTTGGGCACTGCCAGGGATCCAGGGGCAGCCCCAGCTGCTCTGGGAATTTCATCCCACCACCCTCACAGAGAGGAATTCCTTCCCAATATCCCATCTAAATCCATTCTCCATCAGCTTAAAGACCATTCCCTGGCTCCTGTCCCTGAATCCCTTGTCCCCAGTCCCTCTGCAGCTCTCCTGGAGCCCCTTCAGGCCCTGCAAGGGGCTCGGAGCTCTCCCTGGAGCCTTCTCCTCTCCAGCTGAGCACCCCCAGCTCTCCCAGCCTGGCTCCAGAGGGGCTCCAGCCCTGGAGCAGCTCCGTGGATTCCTCTGGGCTCTCTACCTCTCTCCAGCAACTCCAGATCCTCCTGATATTGGAATCTGCAGGGCTGGGGCAGCTCTGCAGGTGGGGAATCACCTGAGAAGAGCAGGGGGGGAGAATCCCCCCCCCCAACCCCCTGGTCAGGATTCCTTTGATGCAGCCCAGGATATGGGGGGGGGGTTGGGGCTGCAAAACTTCACTGCTGAGCTTTTAACCCACAAAAATCCCCAATTCCTCCCCTGCAGGGCTGGTTTTGATGCGTTCACCAGCCCCTGTTTGCCCTTGGGATTCCCCAGGTGCGGGACCTTGCACTTGGCCTTTGTGATCCCCACACGGCTCTCCCAGGCCCCCCTCCCCAGGCTGCCAAAGTCCCTTGGGATGGGGACATAAAGCTGGGAGAAAAGCAAGGAAAACAAACAAAATGCAAGTGTCTGCCCTTTACACCTCAGCACTTTAATAGGGGGTTAATTATTAATTATTGATATGGTTTATTGGCGCATCGGCGCATTGATTGTGCCGCCGGCAGGACGGATCCCATTGTTCTGAACAATGTGCAAATCCACGGCAGCACCCTGAGGGGTTACAAAGGTTTTCCAAGGAAAAGTGCTGATGCTGGAGCACTGAAAATCATGAACACTGAGAATACCTCGCTTTTTCACCCTAAATTAGGGCCAGGGAAGAAATGAACTCCTGAATTTTTGAATTTATTTTTACCTTCAGTTGGGTTATGCCAGCTCTCAGTCTTGCAGCTGATCGCAAAATGATCGGATTTGTTTCATTTTCTTCACTCAGGGACTCAAAATCGTAGTGGAACAAAAAACTACTCCCATCAAAATACCACATTTTAATCAGACCTGCAACTTTTCAAAACATCTCATTTTTAGAAGAAGTCAGAAACACTTGATTTGGAGAAAAAAAAAACAAAAAACAACCACCCAAAACTACAAAAACATCTCCAGCAAACCAAGAAGGTCATAATTTCCATCCAGCTCTGTTTGGGAGGGGATGAGAGGCTTCAGCAGCAGATCAGTTAGGGAAGGAAACAAGGAAAGTTGTACAAGAAAGTTTAATTAAAGTGGGAGTAATTAGGTGCTGAGGAATCCCGAGGAGGACTTGGCACAGGATCAGTCTGGGCAGTGTCTTCTGCTGGATGTCTCTGCCCTTGGCCAGATGGAGCTGTAATTTCGGTTACTGGTTAACCAGTTTGCCATGAAATTCCATTCTTCCCTGCTGGAACTCTGGGGGTTTGACTCCGAGTCCAGTGGGATCAAAGCTGAGGGGAGCAACGGGAGTTTCTGCTCCACTGGAAAAGTCTGGGATTTTCTAATCTGGCCCAAAATGACGTCAAACTATTCAGAATTTCATATTGCAATGAAAATAATCTCGCAAGCAGTTTCTTCTCAGGTCACAGAAATGTGTTATTGTGAGCAAAAATTGCCATTTTTCCATATCTTAAGCAACGTTTGAGCGCATTAAAACAAGTGTTGCAGTTTGGGATCTAAATTTAAACCTCACAGCGGCACAGCTGGTTCCAGAACTGATAGGAGGTGTTGCAAAATTAACAACAATGGCTGATTTTGTGACCTCGGCTGCTGGTTTGGTGGTTTCAGAACAATCAGAGGGATTGTTTGGAAAGGATTGGGAAGGGTTGGTTTGTAAAGGATGTTTATCAACACCAGCTGTGGCTGGGACTGAGCCCAAGGGGCTGCATTTTAATANGGGAAGGGAAGGGAAGGGATCTTTCTTTGTCTCTTTCCCTCAGGAACTCCATGGCTGTTGTGGTGATTCTGAGCTCCCCAGCCCCAGCTCAGGGAGCAGTTTTCCAGCAGGAGCTGCTGGGTGGTTTTACTCTGAAGGCCACGCTTTGGTGATGTCTGACATCCCCTGGATGCCACAAACCCCCTGCTTTGCCACTTTAGATAAATGAGAAGCTGGGAGGAAACAAGATGAGAACAGAGGAGGTGAGAGGACTCGGCTCCCTGTGGGGTTTTTCCTATTTATAACCTCAGGGATTCCTCTGAGTAGCCCTGGCTGTGCTTGCAGGGTGCTTTTCTCTGGTGTGAATCGTGTGGGGATGCACATTCCTGCTGCTCAGCATTCCCTGCACATCCCGGCGTCTCACCTGCCCAGGGACAAGCTTAGCCCTGAGGGAGCTGAACACCCAAAAATCCTCTTAATTCCCCCCAAACTCCTCCCTTTGAGCACTGAGGCCACATCCACTGTCAGCCTGGAGCAAACCCAAACCTTCCCCCAGCTGGGTTCATCCCGGCTGATGCCGCATCCTGAGGCACCTCCGGTGAGGAAAGCTCAGCCCCCAACACAGATCCCAGTTCTCACCCCTGGTGTGGTCACTGGCCCTGGAAGTGTCCCAAAAACGTCAGGATGTGGCTCATGGGGCCGTGGGCTGATGGTTGGAGTGGACCTCAGAGGGCTTTTAAAACCCTGCCAGGTCTGACTCTGTGGTCAGCGTTCAGGGACACCCATGGGTGGCTGACAGGGCCGGTCCCAGCCCATCCCAGTGCTCCAGGGGGTTCTTGGCATCCAATCCCAATGAACACTTAGAGCCACAGAGCAGCTTTGAGTGCTGGGAGCAGGGAACAGCCTCCTTAAATCCCATCTTCAAGCAGCTGGAGGAAGTACCAGGAAATTCAGCCATCCTTGGGGTGATCCCTACCTTGTTTTTTCAGGCTTTTCCTAGGGAAATTCTGGATAATTTCACTGAAACCCAAATAACCCCCAGCCATTCCATGATCCCCAGTGCCCTGTGCTGAGCTCTGAGCTCCACTGCCCCAGATCTGCCCCCACTCTGCTCCCCCTTCCCCTCAGAGCATCCCCTCAGTTCCTGCGTGGCCCCAGTTCAATCCCTGTGTCCCTTTTGTCCCCTGGGCTCGGGTGTCACACCTGCAGGTCAGGTGTTCCTCTCACTCTTCTCTCCAGACCCAAATTCCCACTCCACTTCTCTCTCCTCAATAACCCTCATCCCTCTGCCACAGAAATTGCCAAACTTTCTAAATTGATGATTACCCAGCACTGCAAATCCCCTTTGTTGGAAAACCGAGGTTTGGCCCCATTTTTCTGCTGCTCTTCCTCACTGGGAAAAGCCCAAACACAGATTTTTCCATGTTAGGCTTCTCCTGACAGCATGGCAAGATGAGGATGTTCTAGGAACATGGATTTTCAGAGGTGCTGTTGTCTCAGATGGCAAATCCACAGCTGAGGGCTCAGAGAAGGCCCAGCTCGAGCAGAAATTGGTGTGAAATCCAAAGGATGGGGTTGTGCACCAGGGGAATATGGACTGGAATGTTCTCCAGAAGTTCAGCGCCAGAACTGGTCATTTATCCCAGGATAGATGAGGAACTGGAAGGAAGAGGTCTCAAGGTCTCTTCTCACTTTACCCAGGAGCCCATTTACCTCCAAACTCCTGTTTTAGCCAGTGTTTAAATGACTCGTGCAAACTCCAAGGAAAGATACAAAAAACCCATCCCAGAAAACCTCATTTCTCCTTCCCAGAGCAGCTCTGGAAGAGCCAGGGCACAAACCAGGTGAGGTAATTCCCACCTGGCCTCTCCCCCAGCCCTGGAAGTGCCGTAAGCCCCGGCTTGGAGGCTGCTACACTCTCACACGTCTGAGGGCTCAGCTCTGCCTCTTTTGTGTGGCTTTGGCAAGCCCTGCACATGCTGAATGGGTCAGGTCTTGCCAAAAAACCAGCGAGCGGGGCACACCCAGCGTAAGCGGCTCCGCGGGGCTCGTGCACCGGCAGCTCCCGTGTCCACAGAGCTCGATCCAGAGGGGATTAAGTTGCTCCAGCCCTGCGTGAGGCATCCTTGAGAAACTTAAAACCTGAGGTGCCACCTAACACTGGAGGTGCCCTGGGCTCCCGGCGCTGGCATTCCTGCCCAGGAGTGCCCGTGCCACTGTCCCCACCCCGGGGCTGGTGCCACGCAGGTCTCTGCAGGCAGACACCCTACACGGGGTACGTGCACGTCCTCATGGCCCCGACATTCCCCGTCAGCTGGGGCTGCTCTCCCCACTCCTGCCCCAACAGAGCTGTCCCTGCTGCTTTGTGATGCTCTGGAAGGGAATCCAGCAGCACGTGGCAGGGCACGGGGCAGGGACAAACCCCGATAACCTGGCAAAGGGGGAACCAGCGAGGGGGTTGGATGGATCCCCAAATCCAGCCTGCCAGCCTCTGCCTAACGATAGGAGTGGTGCAGACAGGATATCCCTGCAGGGAGAGGGGTTGGCCCAACCTGTGCTGCTCCCTGTGCAGAGGGGCTTTGAGCCAGCAGGGGTTTTTATTGTGTAAGAGAACAAAACAAGACAGAACAAAAGTGGTTTTCATGAGAGGAGTGTGTGAGCGAGTGTGTGAGTGTGTGAGTGTGTGTGTGCTCCCAAATCTGTGGGGAAGGGAGCAGAATTTGGCTGCCTGAGCTGAAATCCAGAGCTGATGAAGATGTGAACACTCACTACACACACACACAAACACAGAGGCCCTGGGAAAACACCTCTGCCTCCGAATGCCTGCAGAAATCCCGCAGCTGGGGTGGCAGGAGGTGTTTGCAGGTGCAGAGCGAGGTTGGGTGGGGGGTGGTTGGTGACAAATTGGTCCCCACAGGGTTGGAGGCAGCAAGAAGTCAGTTGGGTGAGGGGATGTTTGAGCAGCTGCTAAAGGTGAAGTTTGGGGAAGGCTGTGCATGATTGGGCTGCAAATTGAAGGTAATTGGGTGCTGTCACTCCTTAGAGTTGATTTATGGTGGAAATTCATGGAATCATGGAGTGGGTTGGGTTGGAAGGGACCTCAAAGCTCATCCAGTGCCACCCCTGCCATGGCAGGGACACCTCCCACTGTCCCAGGCTGCTCCCAGCCCCAATGTCCAGCCTGGCCTTGGGCACTGCCAGGGATCCAGGGGCAGCCACAGCTGCTCTGGGAATCCCATCTCAGCCCCTCCCCACCCTCCCAGGGAAGGATTTCTCCCTGGTATCTGATCCCACCCTCTTCCAATTCAAAGCCATTTCCAGCTGTCCTATTGAGGGACACAAGGGCTCATCCTGCCCTTGGCAGTCCCAGCACAGGGGGAGTGTTGGAACTCACAGCCCAGGTTTGAGCTGCAATGACCTGAGCAGGAGACCTTGTTCCCAGAGTTTCATCACCTGTGAAAGGAAGGGGGAAATCTGAGTGCAGAGAGCAGAGATGCAGAGGAGAAGGCTCCAGGGGGAGCTCCGAGCCCCTTGCAGGGCCTGAAGGGGCTCCAGGAGAGCTGCAGAGGGACTGGGGACAAGGGATTCAGGCACAGGAGCCAGGGAATGGCTTCCCAGTGCCAGAGGGCAGTTATTGCTCTTCAGAATCCAAGACTTTTTCAGGAGCCTACAGCAAGGAGGGCCCAAGAGTCTGGACAAGAGGGAAGTGTCCGAAAGACCATCCACAGCAACAAAATGACCAAGAGTCTCTCTGACAGGGGGATGAGCATCCAGAGGTGGAGATGTGCCTTCAGAGGGGTCTGTCAGGGCAAGCCAAACCCAGGTTCCTCTGGAGTGCTGGATGCAAGAACCAAACCCTTGTTGGCCTTTGAAGGTCTGACCATTGAGCAAAGGTCATTTCAGAAAATTCTTTCCAAACTCAGCTTTGCTCTGACGTGGTATGGCAGGCACAGAAAGTCAAATTTCCCTTTCCCTGGAAGTTCCAACACAGTCTGGGAGCTCTCCTCACACTCCCAGAAGGACTCAAGGTGTTCTCTGTGCACAGCAAGAGGGACAGGACTCCACCAGGAGCAGCTTTGGAGCCCACTGTCCACTTCCTACCAGGTGGGAAGGAACTCTGAAACTCATCCATCCCCTTCTCTCTCCTCAATAACCCTCATCCCTCTGCCACAGAAATTGCCAAACTTTCTAAATTTATCCCCCAGCATGTGCAGGGACACTTCCACTATGCCAGATTGCTTCTGGGACAGGAGTTAGGACCCAAGAGGGGCTGGAAATGCTCTGGGGGCTCAGCTCTGGCTCAGACATCCCCTGCCCTGCTTTTGGTTCAAATCCCTGTGTTTCGGAGCTCAAAGCTGTGGAATCCAGAGGCAGCCACCGGGGCTGCCGTGCACGGGGAGCTGCAGGCAGCAGCAAATGCCTGCTGTGCCGTGGCTGCCTGGACATGAAGCAGCAGAGCCCGGGCCGGGGATGTCGGAGGGATGAGCTCGGCAGGAGGGAGGATCTGCCCGGAGTTAATGGCGTAATGAGAGAGCTGTGAAGACAACGAGTCGTGGCAGCGCTGGGAGGCAGCTGATTTATGGGCCTGGTGACAGATGCCAGCTTGGAAAGGGGTTGTGTGCTGCAGACCGGTGATGAAACCCCGAATCCCAGCAGCAGCAGCTCCTCGGGTGACACTTCAGGGACAGCTCCCATTCCCGCCTCTGGAGAATTCCCCAGCCAGATCTGGCTCAGCAGGACCTGCTGCTCCCAGCTGCTCCCAGGGGATGGAGCCAGGGACCACAGCGACAATGGCACTGCTGGAGGTGGCTGTGGGACAGCAAGAGAGGTCACAGGCGTGGGGAGGAAGGGAAGATCATGGAAACATGGAATGGGTTGGGTTGGAAGGGACCTTAAATCCCACCCAGTGCCACCCCTGCCATGGCAGGGACACCTCCCACTGTCCCAGGCTGCTCCCAGCCCCAATGTCCAGCCTGGCCTTGGGCACTGCCAGGGATCCAGGGGCAGACACAGCTGCTCTGGCAATCCCATCCCAGCCCCTCCCCACCCTCCCAGGGAACAATTCCTTCCCCAGATCCCATCCAGCCCTGCCCTCTGGCACTGGGAAGCCATTCCCTGGCTCCTGTCCCTGAATCCCTTGTCCCCAGTCCCTCTGCAGCTCTCCTGGAGCCCCTTCAGGCCCTGCAAGGGGCTCGGAGCTCTCCCTGGAGCCTTCTCCTCTCCAGCTGAGCACCCCCAGCTCTCCCAGCCTGCCTCCAGAGGGGCTCCAGCCCTGGGTCAGTGCTGTGGCCCTCAGCTTCAGCTTCTCCACCCTGTCACCCTGTGCAAGCCAAACAGAATCCCAGGCTGAGCTGCAGCACTGGTTTTTAGGATACTGGCTGACCTCAGGAGACCATCAGCACCAGCCATATCATTGCCAATCTTATTAAAACCTTCCTGAAAATCCCAGGTTCTGGGATTGCATGGTTTGAAATGAGGCTTCTTAGTCTCTGTGGTTTTAATATAAAACTGTAAAGCCTAAATCCTAACTCAGAAACAAATAATTATCAGAGGAGCTCTCTGGCCAGTTTTAGAGGAGAATTTGGGGATGCAGCCTGGAGCTGATGATCTGAATTCCTTCTGGAGCAACACCTGTGGCTGCTGCAGTGAGAATTTCTCCCGAGGGGCAGCTCTGATCTCTGCTCCCTGGGACAGGGACAGCACCCAGGGAACGGCTGGAGCTGGGCCAGGGCAGGCTCAGGCTGGAGAGCAGGGAAAGGTTCTTCCCCCAGAGGGTGCTGGGCACTGCCCAGGCTCCCCAGGGAATGGGCACGGCCCCGAGGCTGCTAGAGCTCCAGGAGCATTTGGGCAGCGCTGCCAGGGATGCCCAGGGTGGGGTTTGGGGTGTCTGGGCAGGGCCAGGGGCTGGGCTGGGTGATCCCTGTGGGTCCCTTCAGCTCAGGACATTCCAAGATTCCGTGATCCCCACTGCAGGGCCCTCCCCAGGTTTGCAGTGGGGCTTCCATGACCTCCCAGACATTGCTGTCTCCTCACAGACCCTCTGTGGGTCCCTGGGCAGCAGCTGGTGCTGGAATGGGGCTGACCTGGAGCAGCCAGAGGCACAGGAGAACCTGTGCCGGGTGATGCTCCCCAGCCCGTGGGTGTGAGAGGTGCCTGGGATGCTCTCACAGCACCACGTCCCTCAGCTGTCAAGAAGCAAACACCTCCATGTGGTCAATCAGAAGGGGGGAAAAAAAAAAGGATTTTAATCCACAGAGATGCTTCGTTTGGCCTTGACATGAAGTGCTGAGAGAGGATAAAAGCCTCTGGGAGGACAGGCCAGATGGGAGGATTATCGGCGGCGCTTTGGGAAAGGCTGGGGCTTTACAAACACTCACAGGAGGGAACAAAAGCATCTCCGGCGGGGAGAGCTGCGTGCCCCGGGCCCTCTCATCTCCCTGATATGCAAATCCCAGCACACGCGGCTCCCTTGGCACCTTCTCCGCACCAGTTTTGGTCACGGCTTTCTGCGTGACTCGGGGTGACTCAGCGCACAGGAATCACCGGGGCTCTTTGTTCCCGCGGCCCAGCCGAAATCTGGACGTGCCGGGCTGAGAAAAGCCCTGGCAGCAGGGAAACTGCGGGGTCTGGGGGGTAAAGGAGTCCCAGAACCGGGCAGGAGAGGAATGAGAATGTGCCAGGGGCAGAATCGGATCCAGCGGTGCTGTGCTCAANGCGCTTTAGCAATCAGGTGTGCGGCACAAGCCGGAGGTGCTGCAGCTTCTCCCCTCCCGTGTTTGATTTCACTGCCAGCGATGAGAATTCCCCTTCTGGTCACCAGGTGCTTACGGGAGCCTTGGAAGCTCGGAGTGACTCCCCAAAGATGGAAAACAGCCTCTCACCAAGTCCCTTATTCTGTACTGAGGACATGGAGGGGCTGGAGCATGTCCAGGGCAGGGAATGGAGCTGGGAAGGGGCTGGAGAATTCCTGAGGGAGCTGGAAAGGGGCTCAGCCTGGAGCAAAGGAGGCTCAGGGGGGACCTTGTGGCTCTGCACAGCTCCCTGACAGGAGGGGGCAGCCGCGGGGGGGGTGTGTCTCTTCTCACAGGTAACAAGTACCAGGATGAGAGGAAACAGCCTCAGGCTGGGCCAGGGGAGGTTTCAATCGGATATTCGGGAAAATGTCATCACAGCAAGGTCAGGGAAGCATTGGCACAGCTGCCCAGGGCCGTGGGGCAGTCTCCATCCCTGGAAGAGTTCAGACACCCAGTGGATGTGGCACTCGAGGATGTGGAGGGTCAATGGGGAGCATGGGGTGATGACCCTGGGGGGCTTTTCCAGCCTTAATGATTTGGAGACTCCGAAGAGCAGGATTTTGCTGGGGGAGGCTGTGGAATCCTGTGCATCTTCCCAGGGGATCTGCTGAGCTCGGGAAATCAGGCTGTGCCCTCCCCGGCCAGGTCCCTGCAGGGACGGACCAAACCCTCTGCCTCCCATCCCAGCCCGAGGAGATCCAGAGCTCTGCGGAGCTGATTTTAACCCGAAAACTGCGAAGATGAGGCGAGTGCTCTGTCAGGGACCTGCTCTCAGGCCAGGGTGACCCCCGTGGGTTGCAGAGCTCTCTGGAAATGCCAGATTTGCCCCTTCCAGCAGCCTCCCCACGGGGAAAGGCATTTTCTGCAGTTATTCCACACTTTATTCACGTGGGCACCCCGTGGGGCTTCCCTGGCCTCTGGAATGCAAACCGTGGGGAATAAATCAGCCCGGATGCCTCCGGACGCCGCTCATTGAATTGGAGCAGGGGGGAATTCTTGGGAGGATGAGAAACGGGACCCGCCCCAGCCCGAGCCTCGCCGGGGAAATGAGCAGCTCGGGAGAGCTGAAGGAATCTCAGGGCGATCAATATCAGTCCCCAGGGGATGCCCCAAGGAGCCGGAAGCCCCCTGGGGGGTCTCATAAATTCAGTGTTTGCTTTGCTCCTCACTCCAGCCCGCTGCTGGGACAGTCCTGCCCTGGAATCTGCTCCGGCTTTGTTCCCCTGGCCACGACCCCGATGGGCTCCTCAGACCGGCCAGTGGGGGGTGAGGGAGCAGGAAAAAGGGCACCGTGCAGCTGAAACCCCAAAAATTCTGCCAGGATGCGGGAAATGCTCTGTCAGAGGGGCACAGGGACCAACCTCCAGCCCCGTGGCCCCTCCTGGGAGCGGCTCCAGCCCCACAGCTCTGGGCTCCAGGCAGGTCCCGGTTTGTCTCTGCAGCATTGCTCCCGGTCACTGGGCACTGCCAGGGATCCAGGGGCAGCCACAGCTGCTCTGGGAATTCCATCCCAGCCCCTCCCCACCCTCCCAGGGAACAATTCCTTCCCAAGATCCCATCCAGCCCTGCCCTCTGGCACTGGGAAGCCATTCCCTGTGTCCTGTCCCTGAATCCCTTGTCCCCAGTCCCTCTGCAGCTCTCCTGGAGCCCCTTCAGGCCCTGCAAGGGGCTCGGAGCTCTCCCTGGAGCCTTCTCCTCTCCAGCTGAGCACCCCCAGCTCTCCCAGCCTGCCTCCAGAGGGGCTCCAGAATCCTGGAATCATGGAATGGTTTGGGTCGGGATGCTCCCTAAAGACCACTCAGTCCCATCCAGGGTCACCTCCCACTGTCCCAGGCTGCTCCCAGCCCCAATGTCCAGCCTGGCCTTGGGCACTGCCAGGGATCCAGGGGCAGCCACAGCTGCTCTGGGAATCCCATCCCAGCCCCTCCCCACCCTCCCAGGGAACAATTCCTTCCCATGATCCCATCCATGCCTGCCCTACATTATAAAAACATAAGTTTTATACGAAAACCAGAAAAGCTGAAATCCCGAGGCATCAGCTGGGGCCGGGAGCCTGGCTCGGGTGGCAGCGGGCTGGCAGCGCTTCACAGGCAGCGGCTTTGTCTCCGCTGTGGGAGGTGTGAATGAGGCGCTCGGAGCTCCCCCGTGCCAGTGATTAGCGATGTGCCGGCTATAAATAGCTGCTGCCTCACTCCCCGGCGGCGCAGTTATCGCCCTGCTCACGTTCTCCGCTCCATGACACGCTCCGCGCTCGCCTGCTCCGTCCTGGTGATGCAAGGCAGCCTAAAAGAGGCTGGAATTGTCCCAGCTCCGCTGGCAGCGTGGGCTCTGCAGGGCAGCACAGCCTCGGGACAGCAGCAGAGCTCCAGGGAAGCCTCCGTGGAAAGCCAGGCGGATTCCAAGCTCTGTCCCCATCCGTCTGCGAGAAGGGAAGCGCTGGGTGACTGGGAAAATTGAGCTGGAAGGAAGCAGTGAGGCTTCTGTCAGAGGGGTTTCAGCATTTTGGTTCATCTTCCTGGCCTTTTTCCCTGAATTTCGGACTGGCACCAGAGCAACACAGCAGAGGCTGATCCAACAGGGAGCTCATCAGGTCCCAGAGAGGCTGGAGAAGATGACCCTGTGTCCAGAGCCTGCTCGTACCCCTAAACATTCCCACCGGCTCTTTTCCCTCTGAGCTGCTCCATTCCCTCAGCAGGCAGCCCTCGGGTGCAGGCCCTTCCTGGCTGTGCTTTGGAGAGGCAACAAGTGCTGGGATGGGTCAGCAATGAGCCAAGGAAGTCCCTGGAGTCAGTGAACCAGGCTCAGGGCCCCATTCCCACAGCCCACCTCAGTCAGGGGACACCAGGCACCTTCTCTGGGTCATCTGTGCCACTCAGAAGGGCTGCAAAGGCACCCTGTGCTGAGTTTGGAGCCCCAGGACCCTGTCACGCCCTGTTTCCAGCACTCCTTTGCACTCACACGGTCCTGGGGGTGCAGAAGGTCCCTGGAGGTTCTCACCCCACTCTGGTGATGTTTTTCTGTTGTTCTCTGTGGGTCAGGGAGCTTTGTCCAGCCAGTGATCCCAGGGGTGAGGGGAGGTTGTGTCACACAGCGACAAAGCCGGGGGGTCCCTGTTCCCGACTCTGATCCCCTCTGGGTGCTCTGCTGTGTCCCTGCTCCCTGCAGGTCCCCTCTGGGTGCTCTGCTGTGTCCCTGCAGGTCCCCTCTGGGTGCCCATCTGTCCCCCATGGCATCAGATGCCAGCAGCAGGTCCCAGGCAGGGCCCCATCCCTGTGCTCCCATCCCAGAGCTGGTTCCAGGTGCAGAGCCAAGAGCTCCCAGCATCAGGAGGCCCCTGGGGTGAGGTTTCACACTCTGGGCCAGCCCCAGCCCCTCGCAGCGCTGGGGGGGATGTGGGTTGGCAGAATCAATCACAATTCTTGGACCACCACCAGCAGCTTTGGGCCAAATCCCCAAAGGGGCCCCTTTGCTGCTTCCATGTTGGCTGTGGCCGGGGTCTCTGGGGAGCAGACTGGTCCAAGCTGGGATCTGGTTTAGATAAACACTGTTGGGTTATGGCCTGTGCCCAACAGCCCAAGCCAGCCTCAAATACAAACCCAACCCACAAGCCCAGCTCTCCTGAGGGGCACCACGCTGGCTGTGGGCCCACCAGGGATGGAGGGCACCAGGGAGTCCTCAGTCCCAAGAGGAACAGCAGCAGGGGGATGTTTTCCCTCAGACTGTGGCATTGCACTGAGCAGTTGCTCCTGGTGTGACTCCAGCACTGGTGCAATTTTGGGACCAGGCAGGATAATTTGGGATAGTGGTGACTCCCACCTGCAGGGTAATTTGGGATAGTGGTGACTCCCACTTGCAGGGTAATTTGGGTTAGTGGTGGCTCCCACCTGCAGGGTAATTTGGGATAGTGGTGGTTCCCACCTGCAGGACGGGGCTGTGCTCCCTGGTCTTGCTATCACTGAGAAGGGGATCAATTTAGGATCAATTAAACAACTTCTCCTTTCTTCCCCCCCAAGGGCTGGGGTCTGCACAAGCCTGTGCTGATCCTGGGAATGAACACGGGGCCTTTCCCCAGGGAGGCTGCTCCAGGCTCCAGGACTATGTGAGGATTAATGACAGCAAACAAGAGAGCCCAGCAGCAGCCAAGAGTGCGGAGACAGGAGCCAGAGCCAAGCTGAACGTTCCCAAAGCCAGGGATCCCACTGGGGGATCCAGGCCTCTGGCTTGGCTGAGCTCTCCAATTCAGTGGAGCCTTTCTCTGGCTCTCCCTTGTGCAGGGCCACCCTGGGCAGGAGGGAAGGAATTCCATGGAAGAGACAACTCAGACCTGGATCGACCCTTGGAGCATTCCCCAGGTGCCCCAGGCACAGGCAGGGCTGGGGGTGGTGGCTCCCAGGAGCGGTGATGACACAGATTTAGTGTTGTTTGGGTCCCCTGGTGATGAGAGTGCAAATAAACCCAGGCAGAGAGCTCAGTATCGATCTTTTCACCTTCTCAGGGCTCACTCGGGTCATTTGTGGGTGGTGATGTGAGTAAGGAGTGAGTAAAGTGTGATTAATGCTCTCGAGGGCTGGCTGTGCCACAGAGCCTTGCTGGGCCCACAGAAGCAGCAGCAATGACTCCACTCTGGCAGCTCCTCCTTTCTCATCTCATTCCAAAAGAAAACACAAGTTTAGGGTTAGTTATGAACAGTTTTCATCAGCTGATAGGGTTTTTTCCCCCTGATTTTTAAGATTTCTGGATAAAGCAGTACCCCATCACTGGTACTCTGGCAGATGTGATTTAGGAATCCCAGAATGGTTTGGGGTGGAAGGGACATTTAAAGGTTACCATGGGCAGGGACACCTTCCACTGTCCCAGGCTGCTCCCAGCCCCAATGTCCAGCCTGGCCTTGGGCACTGCCAGGGATCCAGGGGCAGCCACAGCTGCTCTGGGAATCCCATCCCAGCCCCTCCCCACCTTCCCAGGGAACAATTCCTTCCATATATTTAACTTCCCCTATTTTTTGTGTTTGAATCCATTCCCCCTACTCCTGCCGCTGCAGTTCCTGATGAAAAGTCCCTCCCCAGGTTCCTTGGAGCTCTTTGAGATCCTGGAGGGTGCTCTGAGGTCTCCACACAGCCTTCTCCTCCCCAGGCTGATCAGCCACACCTTTATTCTGCCACATCAACAAATACTTCTCTAAACTGAAGCCTTCCCAGCAGCTGAAGCCTCTCCCCAGTGCTCTTTGGCATTTTGCTCCAAACGTTGCCGTGTTCCCAGTGCAGGTGACCGGGCTGGGGGTCACTCACGCAGAGGGAGTCACCCCACACTCATCAGGGGCATCTCCTGCATCCCCATTCCCTGCATTTCCCTGGAGGAGCCTCCTCCAGGCTCTCTGCCCAGCCAGCAGAGAACAGCTGGCTCCACATCTGGAGCGCTCAGGGGGTGGAGTTGGACCAGCTGCTGGTGGGCAGGGCTGGGAGGATGCAGATGGAAAAGGAAGGACAGAGCATCCCAGGAAAATCCTCATCCCGGGTTCTCTCTGGAGGGCTGAGCCTCGGGCAGCTTTCAACCAGACCCTCAGCACAGGGCTGGCCCTTCCCAGCCCCACATCCCTTACAGGACCCCATTTCCCCCATTTTTATATGGAATAATAAATCATTCATGGTTTTAAATGTGAAATGAAATTATTTCATTAACAATTCTTTAAAATTACTCCGTATTTCCTAAAGCTGTCCCTGGGTGTGACAGGGGGACAGAGGCTGAGGGACTGTCCGTGCTCATTCCTGTTTTATTCCCCTATTAGGGCACATTTGCATTTCCCTGCGGTCACAAAGTGCCACTGCGAGCACAGGGGGCACATCCACGAGTTTCTCCGAGGGACAACGAGTGTTTCTCCCAGTTTCTCCCAGTCCTGGTCCCCTCCTATCCCTGCTGCCAGTGTCCCCCTCTCAGACCCGGCATCTCCAAGCAGAAGCTGTGGCTGCAGCCCAGTGTCACCTCACAGGGACCCCCACGGGCACAGCTGGGCCAGGAGAGCACTGGGGAGGCTTTCCCAGACCCCTCCAGTGGCTCCAGGCCGGAATATCCGGGAGCACAGGGATCAGGCTTTCCCTGCTGTTGAAGGTAGAGCAGAGATGAGCTGCAAGGAGCCAGATTCTCCCCGGAATGTGCCGGGGGAACACACAGTGTCCCTGGGGAAACCCTCTCTGGATCCGACCGGGGAATGGAAATTTCACAATAGGATTTCTGTAAAATTTAAATTTTACAATCCTTCTCCACCCTGCAGTGCCCCTGAATTGCAGGGCCCTTTAAACACCACTGAAAAGCTGCGATGTTTTCCTCCTCCAAATCAAGATTGGTCTGGTGCCAGGAAACCGCAGACGCTGTGCAAGGAGGGGAGCTGCACCAGCACCGCCGGGAAGGAGAGCGAGAATTTGCATTAATTAGTTCGTGTTCTCCTGTCGGACGTGCATCAAATCCGTTTTTAAGCAAACGCAAGGGTTTTTTTTTTTTGAAGGAAATCTGGATGGCGGATGAAATCCCACTAGATGGCACTCGGCGGACGCGCATCGCTCACCTCGCAGCTCCCGCAGAGCCCCGGGCAGGCGGAACTGGGGCTGGGAGCATCCCGGGGCCGGGGAGCGGGGATCTCCTTCCCCCCTGAAGCTGAGGGTGCTGCTCTTGGGGCCTCCTGGTGGGAACCTGGGCCCCGAGCCCCGGGACGGATTTTCTGGGATGAAGCGGGGGAAGCCCTGAAAATGCTTCTCCTGCATCCCCCCGCTCTGGTTGGGGAGGGTTCAGCTGGACAGGGAGGGTGGCATTGAAACGGTGTCCCCAAAGCCTTGTCTTGGGTGGCATCACAGAGGTGTCCCCATCACCCCAAAGCCTTGTCTTGGGTGGCATCATAGAGGTGTCCCCATCACCCCAAAGCCCTGTCTTGGGTGGCATTGCAGAGGTGTCCCCATTACCCCACAGCCTGGTCTAGGGTGGCACTGAAATGGTGTCCCCAGCATCCCCCAGCCTCGTGTGGGGTGGCTGCTTTTGGGTTTTCTGGTGGGAAAATGGCATTTGTTGTTGGGGTGATGCTGCTCAAGGGTTGGGTGAAGCTGAGAGCGATGAGGAGCCTGCAGGGTTTGGGGCTGAGGGACCAGGGGGTGACTGGGGAGGTCTGTGACCATCACTGGTCAGGTTATGAGGAAAATGAGGAGAAGGAAGGAAACCTGTGGCTGGGCCACAGACCTGGCTGGGTGCTGGCCTGAGAACCCCAAATTCCATTCATTTTGCCTGATTTCACTGCCACACCATCCCAGGTAGCCACCCATGAAAACCCAAAAGCAGCCCAGCCGTGCCCCCCGTGCCCACCTGCCCCTCCAAGGACTGGCCACGCTCCCCCTGTTTCTGCAGGGCAGTGGAACCAGCCTTGGGGCCCTTCTCATCCCAAATCCCAGCACAAGGATTCCCTGATGGCTTTGCAGGGTTCCCAGCCTGGGTGGAGGTGTCTGTGTGCACCCCCGAGGCTGAAGGGACCCAAACCTGGCCAGCAGGATCAGGCTGCTGCTGGGTGGGTCACTGGTGGGGAAGCAGCTGGGCTGTGCCACTGGAACCAGAGCAGCCACCACAGCCAGGCAGCCCCAGGAGGCACAGCCACGGCCAAGAGCCAGGTGAAAGCAGAGGGAGCAGCTCTGGTGGTGCCTTAAGAGGGAATAAAGGTGGGGATTTATTGGAAAGGCCTCCAAAGGTACCCCTGGGGAGCCAGAGGTGCTGCCCAGATGGGCCCCAAGATGGACCCTGAGAGGCCACGAGTTCTTCCCACTTTTATAGGTTTGGTTCATTTGCATCTCAGGGTTCATTCTCCAATTAAAGCTGCAGTTAATGATGGAATTCCCCTCAGCTTGCCCCCCTCTCAGAGGCTTTTGGTTGATACTTTTTGGGCCCAGTTTGGGCTGGGTGTCCTTGGAGAGCAGCCCCGGAGAGGCTTTGTTGTGTGTGCCCAGCACAGAGAGCAGCACTGACCAGGGAACAGGCAACTCCAGAGTGACACACCAGGCAGGGCAGGGGTTGGAAAATATAAAAGTTCAAACCCAAGGCATGGCTGGGAGCAGCATCCTGAGCTGCCGAGGTGCCAGGAGGGAGCCAAGGGAAAACGCAAGGGCATGGGAGCACTCCCAAGCAGCACATGGGGGACGTCCCCTGGGGAGATGCAGCTAAAAGGCCTCCAATCCCTCCAGCAGCTGCGTATTCTCGTGGTAATTAACTCAAATTAAACCCCCCCTCCTTGTGAGCCTCTCCCACCGCCTCTCCCTGTCCTCACAGAGCTCTGTACCCCACTGGCCAGGGGGGTGCTGAACCCACAGCCCCCCTGCTCCCCCCCAGCACAGAGAGCGATGCAGGTGGGTGCCACCAGGCTGGACACGAGGTGACAGCACCCGGGAGCTGCCAGGAGGGCTGGGGTGTGTGTGCTGCTCCCTGCAGGGCACCTGAGCCAGAGCTGTGTCCAGTGCTCGGCCCCTCAGGACAAGGGGGACATGGAGGGGCTGGAGCCCCAGGAGGGAGCTGGGAAAGGGGCTCAGCCTGGAGCAAAGGAGGCTCAGGGGGGACCTTGTGGCTCTGCACAGCTCCCTGACAGGAGGGGGCAGCCGGGGGGGGTCGGGCTCTGCTGGCAGGGAACAGGGACAGGAGGAGAGGGAACGGCCTCAGGCTGGGCCAGGGGAGGGGCAGGGGGGGAATCAGCAGGAATTTCTGCATGGGAAGGGTGCTCAGGGACTGGCAGGGGCTGCCCAGGGAGGTTTGGAGTGCCCATCCCTGGAGGTGCTCAGCAAACAATCCAGCGTGGATCTCAGCGCTGTGGCTTAGTTGATGCTGCAGTGCTCAGCTAAAAACTGGACTTGATCTCGGAACCTTTTCCTGCCTGAACAATTCCATGATTCCATGACTGTGGTGCCTGCAGACCCCAGTGAGGTGCACAGTTCATCCCCCTGCCACTTCGCTGCTGGCTGGGAGGCTGGGAGGGAGAATTGCGGGTGTCTCTGGCTCCGGCAGAGCCCGAGGCAACAGCCAGCCCTGGTGCTGTCCGAACTGAGCTCTTCTCCCTGGGACACCAGTGGCTCATCCCTGCAGAGCCCTCGGTGCTGATCCCACCTCTCCCTTCATCCCTGTGTGGGGAGGGGGACTGAGACTGGAGTTTCTGTGTGGCTCTGGAGCCCCTGCATGCACCCCAGCACCAGCAGTGGCTTGTGCTGCTCCCCGGCTGAGCCCAGCCCCGTGGCTGGGGGCCCGGGCAGGTCCCTGCCCGCCCACCCCCCAAACCTGGCTGCAATTCCTGCTGGCTCCGACCAGCAGCAGCCCCAAATGGGAAACGCAGCCCCTTTTCCTCGTGCTCCGCAGGCAGGAAAACCGAGCCCCGATTTCGCCTTGGATGCTCCCAGGGCTGCCTTGTCTTGGAATAGCTCATGGGCCAGGAATGCGGCTCTTCCCCGATCGCTGCTGCGATTTTCCCACTTAAATCCAGAGGAAAATGGATCAGCTGCTAATTAGCAGCAGGGGGGCTCGCTGCAGGTTTATTAGGATTTTCCCCTTCTCCAGAAGTGCCTGATTAACGGAGGGGCTGCGCAACAGCCGGGATTCTTTCCGCCCTGCACGAAGAGCGTGGCCGATGCCCCAAGGATAAATAAATCGGGGGAGGGAAGGAGGATGTGAGTTGGCCTGAAGGGCTGATGAATGCCAAGCAGCGTCCCTTGTTCTGCCAGGGGCTCGCAGCGAGATCCCAGCACGGCCACATCCCCGACTGCGTTTTTATCTGCGGAATGACCTAACCTCGGAGCGAGCTGAGGCTGTAATAAAAAGGCTGGCGGCTGCTGCGAGCTCCAGCCGGTATCACAGCAACAGCAGGAACATTTCAGAGCAGGCTCGGCTCAGCCGCAGCCTCTGGGGTTCTGGGGAACAGCTCTTTAATGTCTGCGAAAGCGCTTTGAAACGATGGGAAACGGGGAAGGGGAAGGACGGGGCTCGCTGGGAAGAGGCTTCGAGCAGCTCTGAACGCAGCAGCTCAGAGAAATCACGGCTGAGGAGGAGCTCAGGGGGGCGGCTCAGCTCAGGTTCTTCCCCAGGATACAGCTGGAAAACATCCAAGGAGCTGCAGGGAGCTGCAGGACCTCAGGGATGCTTCGGGTGGGAAAAAGGCAAAGTTCTTGGTGATCCAGCAGTGCCCAGGCTGTCAGGGCAGTGCCAGGGCAGAGTGAGCTCTTATTCATCCTGGTGCTGGGCACATGGGGACTTTGGAGTTCTTCCCTCACTCCAGAGCTGTCTGCGTCCCTGGAAACATCCTGGAAACTTCTGTCCCCGCCAGAAAAATTCCTCCGCACCTCTGAAAGTCCCCCCGGAGGGCAGAGTGGGGTTTGTGGCCATCACTGTGACCCCCAGCATGAAACTGGGCTGAGACGAGGTCACTGCTGCCTCAGGCACACCCCTGGAAGGGGGAAGCAGAGCGAGGAGAGCCCAAAAGGAGACATCTGCCCACAGGGGATGAGCTTTGCCATCCTCGAGTTTACCTCAATCCACGTCCTCTGCGTGGTCAGCCAGGCTCTGAGCTGGCCAGGCTGCAGGACACGAATCCACAGGAGAGGCAGCACTGCCCTTGTCCCCTTGCAGCAGCTGCCAGCACATTTTGGGAAGGGAGCTGTCTGGAGAGGCACAGAGCCCCTCATCTCCTCCTTGCCAATGTCATAAAGGGCTTCAAATGTCGTAATGGGACCTCTGGTGTCCAGCAAGGCAGAGACTGTTGGATTTCACAGCTTCTCGTCCTCACTGAAGCAGTACCCCTGGGTTATTGCACTTATTAAATTAGGAGCTGTAAAGCAACTGGGTAAATAATAAATTGCTGGGAGGAAATAAAAAAAAAACAACACCAAACCCGCCACCCATTGCAGTTATTAGTCCAGATGAGTGAATTAGGTGTGGAAACAGCAGCTTTGAAGTTTGCCTCATTAAATCACACACCAATTCAGCACTTATTATGTCTCCAGTCAGAGATATAAAGCCCTGGAAGAGGGGGTTGCTGCGGCTCGAGCGGCCTGTGAGGCTCCTGCTGCTGCCTGGGCTGTGAGAGAAGGATTTAAAGACCCAGCTCCTGGTGCCCTGCAAGAGTTTGGGAGTTGTGGGGTTTGGCCCTGAAGGAGGAGCTCAGGAAGAGGGTGATAAGTGCACAAGCATTCCCAAAGAGTCAGGAAGGCATGGGAAATGGGAGGGGAGGGGATTTCACACAGCCTCAGCCACCACTGTGGAGTCAGCCTCAAGAAGTTTGGCTCTGTCACTGAGCAACACAAACCCACATTCCAGAGGCTTCTCCTCATACCCTCATCCATCCCTCCATCCATCCATCCATCCATCCATCCATCCATCCCTCCATCCATCCCTCCATCCATCCACCCATCCATCCCTCCATCCATCCAACCATCCATCCAACCATCCATCCAACCATCCATCCATCCATCCCTCCATCCATCCATCCATCCATCCATCCATCCATCCATCCATCCATCCATCCATCCATCCATCCCTCCATCCTTCCATCCTGCCTTCCTTCCCCACAGCCCTCATCTCCTCATCTCCCCACACTTTTGCCCTGCCAGCTGGCACTGAGTGACAGCCCAGCAGCACCCCCGGCCCAGGCCAAAAGCCACGGGCACAGAGCTCGTAAAAAACCCATGAAAATCCCTTCCTCGAGCACAATGCTCACCTTAAAACACCACCTGGTTTTTATCTAGCCTGGCTCCTTTCATAAATTTGCACCCTAATGGGTTACAGAGATCTTAAAACCCGAGATCTCTGCTGGAGCCCGGTGTCACACAGGGCCCTGCTGGCCCCGTGTCTCCGAAGTTATGAGGTTAAAGGAATAACACATTTTGCAGCCTTCATTTCTGCCATATGTTAGGAAAGATAAGCTCATGGTTTCCAGCTCTCTTTGCAGCCACGATACTTAGAAGTCTATTTTTATAGAGAAACATTTGGGTTCTAAGTGAACAACCTAATTCCAGGAGCAGAAAAAAAAAAAAGGAGGGGAAAGCGCTGCAGGAGCAAACGACCCGGAGCCAGCAGTGGCACGGGAGTGCTGGGAATTCCCAGTGCTCACACGCTTCCAAAGGTTTAACCAAATGTTGGGAGCCTCTGGGATTTTGGGATTTCATCTCCCAACCCAGATATTTCAGCTGGAATGCTGCACTCCTTTAGGACTGAGCAGCTTGGACAGAGCTGAGGCCTGAACTGCAATTTGCAGCAAAAATGGGGAGAGAGCTGCTGAGATAAACAACACCATGAACGTGCCCTCACCCACAGCCATCTCTTGCTGGAACCACGTTCTTTGTGCAGCTCAGCTGGAATTTGAGGGAGAATAAAGCAAATTCACCTCATAGGGGTTTTTTTTTAAGTTTAAGGTGGGTTCTGGTTACCTGACTGAGCAGGGCATGGGGTCCTTTCAGTCTGGGATGGGTTTGACTCCCACGCCCCAAGCTCCTGAGCACAGAAGCAAAGTCTGGCTGGTGTTGCCTCCACTTGAGCACCTGGGAGGCTTTAACCCATCCCTGCCTCACTGATGGATCGTTTGGGGTCTCAGAATAACCCAGGCTGGGAGAGCAGGGTCAGCCAGGGAGTCAGGCCAGGTTACTCCAGCCTTTATCTCACCTGGACTTGAAAACGTTGCTTTTTCTCCCTTTGGCAGAGTTCCTGAGGGATGAGAGCAGGTCCCCTGGGCAGGCAGGGGAGACTCCTGTGTTTCTCAGGGGTGTTAATCCCTCCTGGCAGGCACACTGGGGCCACACTTCCAGCTTTTCCCCCATAAACCACAGGATACAGCTGCTTGCGTCCTTCTCATGAGGAAAGCCAAGCTTTCCACTTCATCCTCTGGGCACGGGAGCTGTGATTTGTGGAGAAAGACGTGGTAGGAAACAGCAGTTTGAAATCAAAAGCACAGTTCGACACCTCGGCTGTCCCCTGGCAACTCCTGCACCCCGCTCAGTGTGCCCCTCTCGAGACTGGCAGGGGACACTGGCGATCCAGCAGGACCCAGGGTTTGTCCTCAGGTGATTTTTTGGTTTATTTTGCTGCCTGTCCAAGCAGTGCCTGTCAGGAGGATGAGGTCACAGCTCGGCTGCCAGCACTCCCCGGGAGGGATGTGCTGCAATAACCCCCAGGCTCCTGTTTTGGGCATTATTCTCCCAGTTTTTGCCCACTGCACAGGTCCCACCCGTGGGGATGTTTGGGCTGCTGGGACTCGGCCCTGCAGGCACAGCCAGGCCCTTCTTGTGCCCAGCAACGTCACGAGCAAGGCACAACCCCAACCCTGGTGCCCGTGCTGGGGCTGCCCTCCATCCCTGCCCCGTGCCCAGCCCACCCCTCGCTGACCCCTCGCTGGCTTCCCTGACCCCTTCTGCCCCACAAAGCCCTGCCCTTTGTGCCATGGTTCCCTGGGGATGGTGGGATTCGGTCAAAGGTTGGACCTGATGTTCTTGGAGGCCTTTTCCAGCTTCAGTGATTCTACAGTTCCCTGATTCTCCGATTCCCTGATTCTCTGATCCCTTTTCCTCCCTCCCTCCCTGTTCTCTGCTCTCAGCAGCCTCCTCCTGTTGTCATAACAACGAGCACCAGCCCGGCTGGCCGTGCCAGCCCTTCCAGCTCCAACAGCTCCTCCCGGGAGGAAGCTCCAGCCCTGAACCATCTGGCCGAGGTGGGGAGGAGCCCAGGGGAGCCGCGGGCAGAGGGACGGGAGTTGTGTCCCCTCTGCCATGCGCTGTGCCCAGCTCGGGGTGTTGGGCACAGGAGGAGCTGCCCCTGGGCCGTCTGTGCAGCACATCCCCGGCCAGCCCTCCTCCTCCACAGCTCCCTGGGGACCCAAATCCCTGGCGCCAGGTTCCTGATGCTCTCAGCCCTCTCCTCAATGAGATCCCAAATCCCTGGGGCCAGGGATCCTCTCAGCCCTCTCCTCAGTGGGACCCCAAATCCCCAGAGCCGGGTCCCTGATGGTCTCAGCCCTCTCCTCTCCTCCCCTCCCTTGCACCCCACATGCAGCACCCCCAGGAACAAGCAGGACCAAACCAGACCAGCTTAAGGAGCCCCAGAAGTTCTCCAAGGGGAAGCAGGTCCCCAGGCAGAGCCAGAGCTGCTCCTGCAGGCACTGGGGGCAAGGGACTGCATTCCAGAAAATCCATCAAATCCAAGGTCTCAAAGAATATTCTCTTGGAAGCCTGTGGCTGGCAGGAGCAGCTTCTTCAGAGCAGCTGTGGCTGCCCCTGGATCCCTGGCAGTGCCCAAGGCCAGGCTGAATGGGGCTGGGAGCAGCCTGGGACAGTGGGAGGGGTCCCTGTCCATGGCAGGGGTGGCACTGGATGGGATTTAAGGTCCCCCCAACCCAAACCACTCTGGGGTTCTGTGATTCCTCACACACGAGTCCCATGAGAGCTCAAAGCCTGAAGACTTCTGAAGGTGTTTTTATGGCTGTGATGCACATCAAGCCCTGGTTATGAGAGGAATTCCTTTTCCCACATTCCCAGCTGAAGCTCCAGAGCTGCTGGGAGGCAGAACTTGGGGAAAAGGAATGACCACTTCGGGTATTTCCAAAGAACAGCAGGAATTTCAGCCTCCCAGAGAGAAGGAGGTGCTGGTTTGAAATTCCCAGAGCGTTGTCACCACCCTCCCTTCTCCACACGGCTGCACTTCCCAGGGGACCCCACCTGGAACCTCAGCCAAGGGAATCTGAACAGTTGGATCCCACATTTGGCTTCCCCAGGGCAGGAAATATCTGCTCTCTGTGTCAGGAAAACAAAGGCTCTTTTTCGGGAAGGAATTTCTTGGGACACCTGATTAATGGGAGCTGCTCTGGAGATCGGTGTGACCCAAATTGACTCCAGGTTTGGGAGCTCAGCGGGGTTTAACTGCAGCGTTCTCAGGCAGCTCGGGCTGCCTCCAGCAGATTTAAGCATTGCAGAAATGATTTTTCTTTTTTCTTTTAAAGGAAAAATTATTCCCCTACTTGATGCCTTGAGAGGCCTCCCAGAAACAGAGCCCAGGCAGGAGTAAAGGGAATAAAGATGGGGATTTATTGGAAAGGCCTCCAAAGGTACCCCTGGGGAGCCAGAGGCTGCTGCCCAGATGGGCCCCGAGATGGACCCTGAGAGGCCACGACTTCTTCCCACTTTTCTAGGTTTGGTTCATTTGCATCTCAGCGTTCATTCTCCAATTAAAGCTGCAGTTAATGATGGAATTCCCCTCAGCTTGCCCCCCTCAGAGGCTCTTTGGTTGACACTTTTTCGGCCCAGTTTGGGCTGGGTGTCCTTGGAGAGCAGCCCCAGAGAGGCTTTGTTGTGTGTGCCCAGCACAGAGAGCAGCACTGACCAGGGAACAGGCAACTCCAGAGTTCCACACTGGGCAGGGCAGGGCTTGGAAAATACAAAAGTTAAACCCAAGGCATCACACTCCGTGGCAGGAGGGGCTGCCAGTGGGATAAATGTCACCATCCCGCTGCCTCCAGCCAGGGCTCGCTGCCTCCCACCACCAGACAGGAAAATCCAAGGGGTTATTAGGGAATCTTCACACCTCTCACACATTTCCCCAGGTTTTTTTGGATGCTCCATCCACTCCTCTGCAGCAGCAGTGGGGAGCCCCTGGAGCAGGGGGTGCAGAGCACAGCCCCCAGAGCTTTGTCAGCCTTTCCCAGGAAAAGCCCAAAGCTCTGCCCAAAGCTCTGCCCAAAGCTGACCCTGCTGGGCTGGAGTTTGCTCCTGGCCTTGTGAGCAGCCCAGGGCTGGGGAAACTGAGGCAGGGAGCAGCTGAGTCCTGGGAATGGGGTAAAGTTCCTTCCTTGGAAAGCAGTTATTGGTGAATTCCAGCCAATCCCCGTGAGGGGAAGATCGAGGTTTAGCCCCAAAACCTCTCCCTGCCCTTCATGCACAAATGGGGCTTTTCTGAGCTGAGTGGAGCCTGACCAAGCTCCCCCAGCCTGCCCTCAGCTCCCTCATCCAGCTCAGAATTCAGAGCTGGAGAGCTCCAAATATTCAGGCCACGGGCGCTGCTGTTTGGCCAGGGAGTGCAGGGGCTGCAGCCCCAGCTGACACATCCCAGGGAGGAATCCCACAGGGATTCCTTGCCCTGCCCGGGTTTCTGAAGCTCTGGGGTGAAGGGGAGCAGGGCAGGAGCCACCCAGAAGGGTTTCCAGGTCAGTCCTGGAGTGGTTGGGCTGAGGGCAGCTCAGTTCCTGGGGAGGAGCAAGCCACAGGGGGAAATTCCAGACTTTTTGTATCATTATCCCATTTTTTCCTCCTAAAGGTTGTGCTCAAGGCCAGGCTGGAGGAGGCTCTGAGCACCCTGCCCCAGGGGGAGGTGTCCCTGCCCGCAGGGGGCTGAACTGGATCATCTTCAAGGTCTTCTCCAACACAAACCAGTCTGGGATGCTGGGAATTCGTCAGCTCCCTCAGAGCATCCTTTGCTCACAGCTTCAGCTCCATGAGGAGAAAAAAAATGGGGGGAAAAGGAGGAAAAAACTGAAAAATAAAATAGAATTGTGACGTTTCCACGAGGGCAGCACTTCCCCGGCGGTGGGGGATCAGCAGGGGCGGGGTGGCTGCAGCAGAACCGGGATTTGTCCGGATGCGCCACCACCGTTTCCCAGGAAAATAAAACGGGGATTAAAGAGTGCCACTCGTACACGGAGTGATATGTTGGGACTTTAAAATTTATTCCAACATGCTGTTTTTTTAAAAATATGCCCAGACCGAGCAGACAATCTGAGCTGTAGTAAAGGCAATATTATACTTGTAAAAACTTCTCATTCACAGTACAGATGTCATTTACAATAAGGGTCACAAACATCAAATACTGAGTATTTTTCTTTTTTTTTTGTTTTTTTTTTTTTTTTTTTTTGTTTTTTTGGTGTTTTTTTTTTTTTTTTTTTTTTTTGGTTTTTTATTAAGACTTTGTTTTTTTCCTGTT